>VZTQ01000241.1:223991-279384 GCA_013400755.1 Pelecanoides urinatrix | reverse complement strand
ATCCCAGCAAAAACTAGGACAGAAATATAAGTTCTATAAGAAAGGGATGTTAAGGTGTTGAGATTAGGTATAATTTTCAGTTTGTATCATCAAGAACCATGCAGGACATTGGGTAATATTCTAAATGATCTGGTTTGAGTAGCAGGAGACATAAAGAGTCTTTAAGAAATATGAATGTGGCAAGAGGAATAAAATTTACTAGTGGATGTGGCAAGAGGAATAAAATTTACAGGCCCTAAACTGTCCTCTTGCAGAAATCTTTTCCTTTTGGCATTGCACTGAAAACTCCTTCGTGGTCTCATTTTGTACGCAACCACAATCGATTGGTGCGTGAATAGACAAGAGGATTTAAGGGCTTAAGGGACATGAAAACATTCCTACTAATACTGACATTAGCTGAACATACTAGGAGGTTGGCACAAGAGTGGTAAGGTGGTTAAGGATGGTGAACTAGAAGTGGAAATATTAATCTTGAGAGAAATTAGTTATGGGAAAAAACGTTTTGTTGTTGTCAAAGTGATTTAAAAAGCATTATCATTTGAAGCCTTACTGCTACAGGAAATGAATGTCTT
The DNA here is from genome assembly GCA_013400755.1 of Pelecanoides urinatrix. NCBI lineage: Eukaryota > Metazoa > Chordata > Aves > Procellariiformes > Procellariidae > Pelecanoides > Pelecanoides urinatrix. The sequence continues at coordinate 278,812 of VZTQ01000241.1, read as the reverse complement.
GATGATTTCTGCTTTAAGTACCTTTCTAAGAATAAATAAACCAAACTTTAAGTAAAAACAAACAAAAATTAAAATTATGCCATTTATTTAGGAGTATAATAGGCAATAAAATGCATGCATTTGAAACTTCAGTTAAAAGTCTTGTCTTTTGATATTATTTCCATTCCTTTGAGAAATTTTAAAAATCTTGGCCTAACACTGATGGTAGTCAAAAGCTATATGAGAGATATAAGAGGGAATCAGCTTGTTTTAGAATTGCTGAGGTTGTAGAGCTCAAATGAAGATATTTTAAACTCAGCAACTTTTATTTCTCTAGATGCACACAGCTAAGCATTTTTACTTCTGAGGCATTAGCAACTTGGGCAAAACCTGACATTTTATATTTTAAATACACTGACTTCTATTACAAGTTGGCTATAACATGGATCGGTGGCTACTACAATTGAACTTATATTGATTAGTAAATGTGATTTGCCTAAACATTATAATTTGGTATCGATAACATTTGTTTCTAACAACTTATAGTAACCAATTATAATGATTCTTTGTCTGAAAGTGTAGCAACTCTTGAGATTTTGAATTGCAAGCAGAAAATTTCTCAGCAACCATCATAAAGCTATGTAAAAAAAATAGCTGAGATGTGATTCTGACAAAGCAGAAAATAAGATAAATGCTCAATTTGAAATCTATTAATGAAAAATAAATAGTAGAAAAATATTTGTTAACCTGATCAATGTTAAGATGAAGAGGGATTTCTTTATCAGTTCAGATTAAAAAGACATAAATGTATGTGACTTGACCAAACTAGGATGATTTAAAATCCCATTTGTGCATATAAATCTGTTGGTTCATTTCTCTCTTGAAACTAAGATTGCCAATTTAGATGTCCTTTTTTCCGTGTGATCTTAAAATTTAACTTTTCCTGCAGTAATCATCCCTCTTAGCCCAGGCCTGTGCTTTTTCTTTTGAAACTCTCGGAGCTGCTTTTCTTGTGATGCTCTTCTCTATGTGTGTACATTTCATAAATATCCTCTTTGATTTGTCAAGGCATTACCTAATTACATCTCTTCTCTTTGTCTTGATCTGTGTGGCACACTTCGCACAACTTTGCTTAAGGGGCGATGACAGCAAAATATACCAGACCTGTTTTTTTGCCAAGTTGGTGGCAGAACATCAGAAGAGGAGAAAACCTGGGGACACAGCTCATCAGCAGCTGGTCCCCATCAGCACACTGCTCAGGCTGTCAGACGCACATGATCCTTCGTTCTTGTCTTGAGCTCTTAAGAGGTTTGTGGGCAGTGCAGGAGGGAAATTACCAGTCCTTCAGCAAATGAGCTTGTGGGAGCACAGATGAGGCAGCCACTTCAGTAAGCAGTCCATGGGTTTAACATGGTTTACCCTAGTTCTGTTTGATTTACTAACTACTACTGTAGTGGTGACTACTTCTAGCAGTGGGAAGCATGTGTTTCACTTAGAGGTTGTAAAGGCCTCTTCAATTAACGGTTTTAGGTACTATGTTTCTTTCTGGGGTGTCCTCTAACCAAGACAGGTCCTTGTCTAATTAAGAGAGGTCCTGTTTGCTTCCATGGTAACATGTTCAGCCCAAATCTGAGCCTCTGTTTGTGTTGCAGCTCATTCTCTGTTCTCACAGTTTGATTTTACATCGGAGCAGAGCAGCAAAGAAAACAAAGATTTAATAGAAATCTCATAGATACCACTGTTTTAAGGGAGAATCTGATGCAGCTGAGGAAAAAGGCAGTCATAGATCTAATTTGGGTGAGACAGCAGTGGCTTACAAATTTTGCTGGGATAAAGCCTGAAGTTCAAGCATTAGTCCTACATTTAGTTTAGAAATATTTTCAAGAACAGTTTAAAACCTATTAGTAGTGATACTGACAATAGTTTTGCCTTAATCATAAGGGAAGTAATCTGATAATTTCAGATTATGAAGGTAATTCACTTGATTAAAGTAAACTGCTTCTCTCTTCACTTCCCCTGCACCCAAAAAAACCCCAAATAAGCAATTAAATAAAGTAGAATGGGCCCTCATTCTTCTTGATTCTCCTTATGCCCATTGAAAGGACCTAGTTCTGTAGAAAACTGCCACAAGAGGAAGAAATTCTCAGAATCAAAATAAATAATACACAAAAATGAGGAAAAAATTGTGACATTTTTATACCAGTATTAGCCATCGTGATTTCCATCAGGAATCTTCTGGAGTTACAGGAAAAGTAGCAAGACATTGGAGAACTTTTTATCCTGGGGCTTTTTCTCAGACTTTTCTATATACTGTTATTCCTTGAATAAAGGTCTAGAGATCAGTTTTCAGACAGTGGCTGCAACTCCCCAGCAGTGCTGGGGGATTGAGTAGGCTGGTTTAAACAAATATGAACCCCTGTTACGTCTCATAACTTAGTATCTTCTTTTTCAAGTTGTATACTTGTCCTCTTGGGATGGGAATGGTGGGAGGAGAGAGATCCCTTCCCCTTTCTTTTTATAGCTCTGTAAGATACAAGAAGGGAAATACTTTTGAAAAGTTATGTGATAATACCAGCTATTCGCTTATGCTGGCTGCCTGTATCCTACATTATGAAGAGCAGGAGAATAAATTATATGCTATTCATTAATAGGATGAAACCTTCAGTAGGGTTTTTTGTTCTTGCAACATTAATGGGTTCAATAGCATTTTCAGTGGGATCCTTAAATACCAGTGCTTTAGCCAGTTGCCAGGTAGGGCTAAGACCCTGGAAACCAAACTCTTATGTTAAGCTGATTTTGGCATAGGTTAAATTTGGAGCTTTGTAGAATACAATGTCTGGATATTGGCAGTAGAAGAAAAATGCCATCTACTTTGACAAATAACTTGAAGAGATGGGAGCAGAATAAGAATAAATGGTAACTTGTTGATTTGTGAGGTGATGATAGAGACAGGTTGGAAATCACTTTCATGTCAGTTGATGCTCTGCATCATGTCAAGCTTCCTTCTCACTTTTACAAGCATATGGATATTGGGAGGGAATTTACCACTGCCTGTTTGCACTCAGTAGTTGGGTGTGAGAGAGATTTTCTTATCCTGAGTTCAACTAGTGAGGAGCTAGTCTCAGCTGATCAACTCTATACAATCAATGAGACATGCAAACATGTAAATGAAATGGGCTGGATGATCCTATGGCAATCTTCAGAAACATCTGTGTCTTTCCATCGACTTTGCTAGGTCTTTGCTAGAAATTGCCAAAGTTGTAAAGGGTTTTTTAGTAGAATATCTGTTGAATATTAATTTGCCAGTCCATTTACATAAATTCTCTAATACCATATCTTTAAGTAGTAGATTAGTGCTATGATGTTGGGAAGAAGCAAGGTATCATGTATATTACAGCAATGTGACCTGAAAAAATTGAAACTTAACTACGTCACCATTTAATTTTTTTTTTTTTTTGTGTGTTTACTGCCAGTTCATTAATCCTATAGTGAGCTCCTTAAAAAAAAAAAAAAAAAAAAAAGACATAGGTGATTTTTGGTCAGAACAGAAAATATGCAGATTCCTTGGTAAGATACATGACATAGTGCTCCGGCTGTCATTGTTATTTTACACATAAGATGTGAACATCCATAAGAAGAGAAACAACAGGTGAAACATTCCAAGCAGAAATCTCACAATTGTTATGTGTGCGGTAACTTGCTGTCTACTCCCAAAGATTTCATTTGTATTGTAAAAATAGTAAAACCAAACATTTCTTTCAATCTTAGTACAATTCTGTATGCAAAAAGATACTCTGTCGAGCCCTAAATGTGTCTTCTTTTTACAGATTTTTGCCCTTTTCAATCAAGTATGCATTTCCTGTAATGTTGTTACAGCTATTTGTCTTGCTAATAAGACTAATTTCTAAAAAGTAATGCTCTTTCAGAAAAAGGAAGGAGCTAATTTTTAGAATGATATTTGACTGAACTGAAGTTAAAGGAGGAGTTTCTAATGGTTTCTGTAAATATTACATTAAGACCAGATATGTAATAATTTTTTAAACATTTAAATTATGAGAAGTTAATTTCACAAAGGGAAAGAAGGTAATTAATTTGCATATTCTATTTCTTTTATCTGTCCAGAATTCATATTAAAGATAATAAAGATAATCAGAATTCTTTAATAAGGGGAAAGTATCTGGATTTGCACTGTTACATTTATTCATTAGAATAATTCAATTATGGAGTTTTTGTGGCAAACATATTCTGATGGAATGATTAAGAATGGAGCAGCTTTTCCATTATAATGCTATTTTGATTTTCTTGAACAGAGTCAAAAGAAAGGGATATCTTCCTTTGCTAAATATGTTCTACAAATAACTGCAATATAACAGACACAGCTCAGTTCTATAAGATCTCCTGCACCTCTGATGGCTGAAGGGACCTCTTCCTCATGCCAGCTTGCTGTTCCATCTGACCAAAGGGGAGGAGACAGAGCCCCAGTGACTATTCCTCTAGACGTATTTCTTGGGAGATTTTATACAGAATCATAAAATGATTGAGGCTGGAAGGGATCTCTGGAGCTTGTCTGATCCAATCCCTTTGCTCAAACAGGGCCACCTGGAGCTTCTTCCCCAGGACCATATCCAGATGGCTTTTGAATATCTCCAAGGATGGAGACTCCCTAACCATGCTGGGCAACCTGTGCCAGTGCTCAAGCACCCTCACAGTGAAAAAGTATTTCCTAATGTTCAGAGGGAACCTCCTGTATTTCAGTTTGTGCCCATTGCTTCTTGTCCTGCCTCTGGGCTCCACTGAAAAGAGCCTGNCATTGCTTCTTGTCCTGCCTCTGGGCTCCACTGAAAAGAGCCTAGCTCCACCCTCTTTGCACCCTCCTTTCAGGCATCTATTCTCTAGGCTAAACAGTCCCAGTTCTCTCCTCCTTGCCTCATATGTGAGGTGCTCCAGTCCCTTAATCATCTTTGTGGCCCTGGACTCTCTCCCGTACATCCATGTCTCTCTTGTAGTAGGGAGCCCAGAACTGGACACAACACTCTAGGTGTGACCTCACCAGTGCTGAGTGGAGGGGAAGGATCACCTCCCTCAATCTGCTGGCAACAGTCCTCCTAATGCAGCCCAGGATACCATTAGTCTTCTTTGCTGTGAAGGCACATTGCTGGCTCATGTTCAGCACTTTCCCTTCTTGAACTTCATGAGGTTCCTGCCAGCCCATTTCTCCAGCCTGTTGAGGTCCCTCTGGATGGCAGCGTAACCCTCTGGCATATCAGCTACTCCTCCCAGTTTTGTAATAGAAGCAAAATTGCTGAGGGTACGCTTTGCCCAATCATCCAGATCATTAATGCAGATGTTCAAAAGTACTGGACCCAGTATTGACCCCTGGGGTACACTGTTAGTTACTGACATCCAACAAGACTTCATGCCACTGATTACCACCCTCTGGACCTGGCCATTCAGCCAGTTTTCAATCCACCTCACTGTCTGTTCATCCAGTCCATATATCAACAGTCTGTCTATGAGGAGCTAGTGAGAGACAGTGTCAAAGGCCTTTCCAAAGTCCAAGCAGATTATATCCACTGCTCTCTCCTCATCTGCGAGGCCAGTCACTTCATTATAGAAGTTAATTGGTCAAGCATGACTTCACCAAGGGGAAGGTGACTGCTCCTGATGACCTTTTTGTCCTTCATGTGTCTGAAAATGGTTTCCAGGATTAGCTGCTCCATTGCCTTTCCAGGGACTTAGGTGAGATTGACCGGCCTGTAGTTTCTTGGATCCTCCTTCTTGCCCTTCTTAAAGATAGGACTGCCACTGGCTTTCCTCCAGTCTTGGGACACTTCTCCCAGTCACCATGATCATTCAGATTATCGAGAATGGCCTTGCAATGACATCTGCCAGCTCTCTCAGTATGCATGGGTGCATCCCATCAGGTCCCATGGAGTTATGTATGTCCAGTTTGCTTAAGTATTCCCTGATCTGATCCTCTTTCAATACGAGAGCAATTAGGCTTGTGCCAGAAAAAATGAAGTTAACACCTACTCTTTATTAAGCATATATAATCCTTACCAGGAAACCTTAAAAAGAGTTGTACAGATTATATTGTTTTCTTAACCTCCTCTGGACTACCGCCTGAGGCCTGCAGATACAGCTTGGAAAGCAACTTTGGAAAGAACTGCTAAGCCTCTGTTTTCACTGTCCCTCTCTCGGCAGCCTCTGTATCCAGCCAGGGACACAATGCTGTTACTTACTACCCCTATATTTGTCATAGGTACAGTGTGTGCATTTATACTTCTTTGCTTAAAGGCATAGATAGTTATCCTCAAAACGTGCACTCCTGTAACCATACTAAAGAGATTTGGTGGTCCATGTTGGATATGAAATGTAGGTGTATGCAAGTCTTTAAATGAGATGATATGCACAGTTTCACTGGGGTAGGAATACGGAAACAAAAGGAAGCTGACAGCTGTACCTGTATGACAATTTTTTAAAAAAAGTTCAACAATGGAAATGCTTGCAGTTAAAAAATAATCTGGATTTTTTCTGAGATTTTAAATCTTAGGCAATCCACATCTTTAATAGAAGGTACAAGCTCCAAGCATCAAAACAACAAAAAATAATTCTGTGAGAGGGAATATAGATATTCTACTGAAACTTGACTCCAGTAATTACATATAAAATCTCCTGCTGATTCAGAAGTTTCTTATCTGAAACAGAAATTCAGGGAGCACCACAGCAGCAACCAGAGACTTCATCTCTTAAGTTTAGAGATGTTTGTTGTAAGGAAAAGTGCTATTGGCAGGAACACCACAGTGTGGGATCAATTTAGCATGAAGCAGAACTAAAGACAGTGAGGCAAGAATTTTAACATATCCCCCTGGATCTGCGAGAAGTCACTCAGGAAAACTGAATGATACTCTCATGGAAATGCTATTATCAACTAAACAATAGCTTTGTGTTCACACTGACCTTACAAAGCCTGTGTGCTGGAAACACCTGAACAAAAAATAACCACTTGTTAATAACTTGTGACTAACCTTTATAGGTGCTGCTGCTTTCTCAGTCATTCCCCTCAAAATGTGCTAAAAGCATGTTTGAAAAATACTATACAGAAACTTTGAAAATGACCTTGTTTGTACACACTGTGGTAGATGAGAGGCTTTGAAATTTTTAATTTACATATTTTGGTAGGAAAAGGGGAGACATTTTGACTTAAATCAATTTGTTCTTATCTAACTTTACAAGACTTAACTATTAAGTCCTGTTGTTTTAAGATGATAGGCCAAAAACTAGTGAAAATTTGTGTTATGCAATCTGACAGGTGCTGAGAGTGGTCTAAAAATATCTCTGTAGGACACTGAAAGCTGGGACACTTGGGCACTATTCCTGCTGCTACTGAACTTGTAGCTTTTACAAAATGGATTAGCTTTCACAGCAAGAGATTGAGCTCACCCCCCCTTAGCCAATGGTCAAGACACTCTTTTGAACAGTGAAAAGTATCAGCTTTGAATCCTTCATCCCTCAGGCTGAGCAGTAAATAGGATATTGGTCTCCCATAACCTGGTGTAGAGCTATACTTTCTGAGCCATTAATTGCTACTTCATTTGGCAAAAAAATGCTAAAAGATATGGTTTTTTTCTATCCTGAACCTTGTGATGTATCTGGGGTAAAATAATGAGCCATTTCATGTTAACTGTACTTTTGACAAATTCACTGTCTTGCCCCATACATTTTTACTGGGGTGCAGGGGGATGAGGGTTGGCTTTTTCTTGCCAACTTCTGGTATCAGCATCTTTCTGTACTAATACTATGAAAAAAATGACCTACCACTTTTTTTAAGGGACTGGTGGAGCACAGATCCATGAGTGGTGCAGTTAGTGAGTCATGGGCTGAACAATTTCTGTGGTTCCTTACCCAACACCTGTATCTCCTGTGGATCCATATGTGAGGAAAAGGCCATTGATGTTATTCTACTCCATTAAAATAAGATGAGGAGTTAAAGACATTTCGTATAGTTGGATATTAGTCTTCATACAACATCTGATGTAATAAGCCAGCATAGAAGCTCTGTTTATGGCAAAATTACTACAGTTTTCATGGTCATGATAGTGAGTGTGCGGAGGCCTGTAGGCTATGAAGAGCTCAGCCTCTGACTGCCTGGGTCACTGTCTGCTGCCCATCACGGGCTGTATCTCAGTCTCTCTGTTCTTCACAAACCATTTGTGGATCTTGAGAGATTTAGTTAAATGTTCTGAATAGATGTTTTGAGACCATATTTGTAAGGAAAAGTTTTCTATTTTCCATATTCTTGGAAATTAGATGCAGAGCTCCTGTCATGAAATGATGAAAATTCAGCTTCAATATTTTTCCTAGCTCACCTCTGAAAATGTATCTCTCTGTGCCTCTCTCTGTTACTGATGCTTCCTCCTCCCACAAATAGATCCAATTAGAAAAGCTATCACATTGATATAGTATGGGCAGACATAGATTTGCAATGTCAATAAAAGTGTAAAAGAGTTGCCACTATTTTCAGCATTCTTAAGAGGGAAAAGTTGAAATCAGTGGATGCTATTTGTAAGACTAAAAATGTAGCCCTGTGACAATAATTGGTATCATTGGGATTCTACAAGAAGATAGGGGGATTATCTGCTACTTCAGTTATTGCAGGTACGCTGCTGAGTACATCACTGGAAAACAGAAAAAAAGCATTATCATTAGTTCACAGCTCTCAGCCATCACCTCTTATCTGGCTTTTGCTTAATGCTCTCCTTATTTATTTGACTGTGTGCTGGGTATGCAGCAATCAAGTGTCTGCAACAGATACTTAAAAGAAAATGCAGGGCTACAGTAAAAGTTTGACCTTGCTCTGCCCCATGATGGAAAATTCTATTCATGTATACAGAATATTCCTGTAACTGGTGAATATAGGTTATGATTTACCAGTCTTGATCAAAATTACCTGTAGTACATATTAGTATCCTTGCTAGAATGCAGTGCTGGCTTTAGTGCTGATTACATGGCCACAGGATAGGATAGAGGATGGTGTGTGGTAGTTTTGGTTGAAGTAGATGTTTTGTGACCCAGTTTTCTTTAACACCTATGTCATGACTTCCTGTGATTTTGGAGGAACACAAAAGGATGCCTCTGTTACATAAAATTAGTCACTAAAAATGATACTGTCTTCAGTAAGTGATTTTTTATTTTTATAGGTATTATTATTTTATAGAATGTATTTAATGTATAGAGTTGAGTCATTAGAAATAAAAAAATAAATTACAAGATTGGTTGAGGGAGGGAGAAAGAATAGTGGAGACCTCTGAAAGATTTTATCTGGTATTATTTTTGGAATTAACACTAAAATGAGATGTACAGAAAGAGATTTCTGACTCATTAAATACAAGCTGCTGTAGAGATTATGAAGCTTTTTTTGCATGCTGAACTGCTTAATAAAATAGTTGTATGTCTTCACTGCAAAAGAATGTTTCCTTTGAGAGAGCCAATTGAACATAGTTATCCAAGTATAAAATCCTACTGAAGAAAAAATGGAGGTGAATTTTCATCCTAGTCCCGTTGTTAAGATCAGTATATGTCTCCTGCCTTTACTAGTTGCACTGAAATAAAAATGTACCTTTGATCCAATGAATGGGATTAAATAGGATGATTTGCATTATCCAAATGTAAGTATATATTTTGGAACTTGCATTGGAAGTGATGAATTTGAAACCTTCCAGAAATTATTTAAGTAGTTACACGAGTGCATGATGTTATATGAATGAAAAAAAAAAAACACACCAAAGCTTGAGTTATTCTTTATGCTAAAAAATTAGGGAAAATTCAGTTGAATTTCCATAATGGTAACTTACTGAAAAATCTATTACACCTTAAAGTGAGTCAACATTCAAGTGCTGGCAAAATGTGAACTATATTCCAACAATTAATTCTACTTACAAACAAGCTGTTTCATCAAGCTTTCTATTTAGGAGCTAGGTCTAACATCAAATAGCTTATCTTTCAGGGTTTCACCTTTGTAAAGAAAAATTATTTATAAACATTCTTAAACCGAACCTGTTTAAGAAAGAAAATCAATTAAAGCTGATAAAGATGTGACTCCCATGTATAATACTACTTTCACAACTTGTCTTGATTATCTATGCACATTTTTATGAAAAACTTGGATTTGTAGCATACAGTCTCCATGAAGGTTCATAGGAAGGCTTCCCAGGGATGGAAAGAGTGCTGAATGAAGTAATTTCTTTTTATCATTTCCCCATATGGAGCAAATTATGGCATAGGTCTCTGGTGTGGAATGGCTCAAAAAATGGCTGAGAATATGGTATTTTCTGTATGATTACAGTTTGAACATAAAGAACTTGGTAGAGTCTTGGTAGAGTTGAGAATGGCCTGAGATGTAGGAATTAATGCTTTCCTTGAAATGGTGTAGTACTGAGATATTCTTGCTTTAAAATAGTTTCATACTGCTATTGTCTTTGAAACTCCCTTTTCTGTATTCCCCAACTTCATTTCCCTTGGTTCATCTTTGACTTTATGACCTTAATGGCAAACTCCCTGCTTGCTAATTTGAAATATTATTTTCTGGGAAAAAGGGATTGATTTTTGGAAGAGGGGTGATGAGGGGGAGCAAGGTGAAGATTCAAGGTTTTTACATTTAAATATTAATATGCTTTTGACTTGTATACACCTATTTTTTTTATGGCTAGCTCAGTTACTGAATTAACATATCCAATATTTAATGTAAATAAATTAATACAACTTGTTACTGAAGTAAAAATAGCTCATGTCAATCTGTCCTAGGTCAAGCTATTATTTTATTTGCATTACCCTTCCTTCGAGCCAGTTTATGCTTCTTAGCCACAATAAGGCCAGCTCATTTTACCTATTTAATCTCCTTTTTTCTCCCACTCCTTTTGTGGATATTTTTGTCTCAATTTTACGGCTTTTTTTTTTTTTCTTTAGACATTCAGCCCAGTTCATGGATTAAGGGTTCTTTAATTATTATTATTATTATACCATTCACATTATTGCTAAAATCATGCACATTTTGTGATTCTGTGGATATTGCTAACGAGGAGTAAGAGGAAGCAGATGATGATGTTATTGCTGTTCCTCAATACCATGTACTTCTCATTTATGCAGCTAAGACCTCCATTGCCCCACATCCTCGGTAGACTATTGAGACATGCTAAATCTGGTCTTGAAGTTTTTCTGCATTATTCATACCATCAAGTGGCTGGTTGTTCAGATTGTAATTTACTATAATCAATTTTCTGGGTCTTACAGATCAAAGAGATTTTTATTTATGAAATACAAGGTTATACATGGACTCATCTCTCAGAGGAATGTTAAACCTCACTAACTTATTTAAATTCCCTTAGAAGCTATTAAACCTATGAACAGGATTAAGCAGTAGCTCTTCAATTATCACCATATGTTAAAAACATTTTTTATTGCTTTCTCCTGAGTAGGAATCCCTTCTCTAGCTTTGCCTTTCCAAAAATGTGAGAGGCTTTCTCTCCCTTACCTTCCTCTGTGAAGTTTGTGAAAAGCCAGAGCAGACGTTTACCTGTTGGTTGGGGTGAGGGCTGCCACTGCCCTCACCAGTGCCGTTTCACAGCTGGATGATAATCCCTATATTTCCTTTGCAGCTTTAACTGCACAGTGCATTTCTTCTAAGCAGTTAAGTGTGGCTGTTGGACTCTTGAACTCCAGTCAGACACCATTTTTTTCCCTCATATCCTCCTTCATATCCAGCCATATGAATATGAATGCAATGCTTAGCCTGAGGATGAGTTTGGTTTTTTTGCTGTAGCACTGGTCTGGATTTCTGAACTTAACTATGTGCCAATATCTGAGAGGGAACCATTCTTGCTTACCATTCATGACTTATTGCAGTGAAGCTAGAGGAAATACTAACATCACGATCAAAAAACCATCCTTTGACTGCTTGTTGTTCTTCCTTGCTGACTTATGCTTATTCCCATTGATGCTTTCTCATTTTTTCCTCAGTCACCTGCTTTTTCCTTCACAGACTACACCAGACATCCATTGCTCCTTCAGTTCCTCTCCAACTTCTCTCAGGCAACCTTCAGCCCTGACAGCTGCATGCAAGACTCTGCTCAGATCTACTAAAGGGTAACGCACACAGGAGAGGGAAATGTGAAGCTTTTGAGAAAGGAATGATCCTATTCTACCGCTGAGCTCTTCTGGCAGAGAAGAGTTCCCCATGTTTGGTTTCAGAAGGGAAAGTATCCTCAAATACAGCATAGTTGTCACATATGTTATAATTAAAATCTTTTGTGGAATCCACTGATATTCTTAATTGAAAAGCATATTTGACAGACCTGAGTATCACCAGTCACCCACTGTAATGTAACACCACCAAAAACTGCTGTCAATTTTCCTGCAATTGGAGAAATCTAGCTGTGGGAATTTAAGACAAACTGCCCTCAGCTAAGAGCTACCATCTCTCTGATAGGAACAGCTGAAGTAATATGTACCCATTTTTCAGCTGCTCCAATTTAGAGCCTGCAGTGGTTGTGTGGTTGTGCTGACTTCATATCAGGTGGCGATGTGCTCTAGATGCTGGAGGCGACTGAGGCACCGATGTGATTCCTTCTGCAACTTCTGCAAGGGACTTGTGGTAATTTCAAGAGAAAGAGCCATACATTTTAAACAGCTGCATCTGGAGCCTCCAGAACTTACAGTGAACAGTTTATAATTGGGACCTATCAAAGTAGGAGTCAGAGGTCAGTGCAGTATCCATCCAAGTCACTAATGTCATTCTTATCTTGTGCTTTTAGGATTATTATAGATTAATGTATGTGACATGCTGAATAAAGTGAATATACTCAACTCAAATTTGATCTTCCTATAATATATTATTGGATGCTTTGGCTATTTTAATATTCTTTGGATAAGCTTCTGAAGCTGGCACCATAGTCTATTAACTGAGTTGTCTTTTCAGTCCATATGCACATACAAATTACTTATATGTAGATAAAAGCAGATGCAAATACTTGATTTGAATATAAACAACATTGTAACTTGATGACAGAAGTAGAGTAACAGGCAGAATACTTGTAATTCCTTTTGCCCAGTGAAGCTTATGTAAAATTGCTTTTCAGGGACTGATGCTAGATTAGCAGCAAAGTACAGTGCAGTGGGAGGTCATAGAGATTTGAGTCCTCTCCCAGAAATCACTCAGTCTTGAAGGAAGTCTAAATGAGTTGAGCACCAATGCTGCAAAATCTCTCAGCTGGCCATCTGTCTGGAAAAGAGTAAGAACGGGTACTTGTCTGAGATTGGCTTGAAAATGGAGTTAAGAGTTATGGTCTTAAAAGGAGGGGAAAATAAATGTTGAATGAGGGGCACGGCAGAATTATATTTACTTGCCTAAAGTTTCAATTCCTTTAAAATATATTTTGGTTATGAAAAAAGGAAGACTGTAGTGGAAATTGATTAAAACAACAACAACAACCCACCAAACACCCACACATCTTTAAAGCAAAGGAATCGAAAGAAACCCTCACAGAAGACAATGGAGTCATGCGGTATCAAATATTGTAGCACCTATTTTGGCTTTTCTCCCAGTGAAATCCCTCATGATTTGGCTACATCAGAAGCACAACACCAGGGCAAATACCTTAAAGTGCCTCTACTGAGGTGACTCAAAGAGCAGTGAGGTTATGTGTAAAAATGTGTACTAGAGGAAAATAACCTCAAGAATCCTACAACAGGGTTTTTGAAAATACCTATGAGATTTAGGGGGACAAATCTCATGGATCTATAATCTCTCATTTGCAGTCCTCTTGGCAGCCTTAGTAAATATGGCTGAGATGTTTACCTTGCCAGAGAAGAGTTCCTAAGGCAAAGCAGAATAAAAATGCTCCTGAAAGCACACTTTCAGAGAGAGACATAATGCACTACCACCCTGCACCTACTCAGCTAGTTTACTGGCACAAAAAAAAATCTAAAATTAAAAATTATGTAGCAATATTCCATAAGGCATGGAGCAGAGAGGATGGCATGACTGTCTGTGCAGTTGAACTCAAGTAATGGCTTGCTGCCTCCAGAGGAAAGAGTCTTGCTCCTGTTTCTTCTCTCCCAGTTGTGGGGTCACACCCTTACAGGAGATCTGACCTCAGTGGTCCCTCTTGGAACCTGATCTAACTCATTAAGACAGTAACAAACAGTTCAGGGTTTTTTTCAGTAGTTTTTAGACATTCTAGTAAGTCAAATTGGCTCAGAGGAAGGAGGGGAGGGAGGTTTAGGGATTGGACCAGATGACCTCCAGAGGTCCCTTCCAACCATTCTGTGATTCTGGGAGGGAGTGGAGAATTTGATGCAGGTGTTTGGGTATAAGGATGGGAGGCAACAACTATGGGGAGGGAATAGAGAAGGACTTTTGGTTTCAACAGCAGTGAACTGGTATGTGGGTTTCTCCTGTTTCTTGAAACAGTACTGAATGAAAATGTGTATCCTCACACCTCCTTGTTATTCCACTTCTTGTCCTTGTTTGTATAACTGTCAGCTGAAACTGGAGGTTCTTCACAGAACAGATCTTGTTACTCAGTCTGTCTGCCAACTGCCTACCATGGTGCTGGGGCTACAGAACTATTTATGAACAGTAATAATATACCTGTCACACGCTCCAGTAAGTGCTCACTTTATCTCCTGGCATGATTTGCTGTTGGTTTGTTTTTGGGTTTTTTTTTTAATAGGGATTTATTCAAACTTGCCTTTTTTGGCCAGCAGCTGCACTTTGAAATAGTTGAGATTTTGATACAATATTATTTTAATCCTTATTTATGTTATAACTATTATATATTTCCTCATAGCTTCTGCGTCTCAGCATAGAAAGAGAATGATTTGATCTCTGAGCCTTTTCCAGTTTGTAGGGGTTGGCAGAAAGCTGACGTCTATACACTGACCATGTTCTCTTGGGTATTTGAATTCAATAACATTGAATTTCAAAGGGAATTTGTTCACTTCCTTTCCCTCTCCCACCTTCAAAACAGTGCTGCCAGTGTTTTACCACAAACGCCTTCAGACAGGCAAGGTGACCTGCCTCACTTTCATCTAGTCACTTGAACAAAATGACCCTCGGTTTACCCTTTGCTAGATCTAACAATTGTAAGGGACTTGACGAAAAGGCATACTGCATAATACATAGCACACTTTTATGATCCATTATCCCTGGCGTGCCCTAGAAACTGCTGATTTGTGAGACTCTCTGTGCTGTCTTTATTGCAATGATCAATGAGGTTCGTTGTTTTCTGCCTTCAGTCACGTAATAAAGAGAGTTCAGAGTGCATTTTCCTGCCCCATACTGAGAGATTTTAGGTACAGAATTAATAACTATCCTAAAAGCCTGCCTGGCCAGTATTTGCCCAGCACTGTCTTAAGTCATAAAAGCTATCATAGTGCAAATCAAGGCACATTCCTCTTGCCACCCATCCCCAACACCCCCCACCCTCCCCTTAAAAGGTTAGAGAGGAGGCAAGAAAGAATGAAGTAATGACTTCATCCTGTCCTTATATCCTCAAGGAATAAGGACTCTGGGATGTGAAAGGGAACATCAGACAAGGTTGGCATCCTATCTGTGAACTCAGGGGGTATGCCTTACACTTTAGGTATGTCCTTTTTCTACAAATGTACATTTCCTATATTCATAGAGGTAAGACCAAAGCAACAGTAATCCACCAAGTCTTCCCTACAGACAGTACTAGTGGTGATGTGTTGTTGTATCCCATCCTCTTGCCTTTCTTTACTTCTCTCCTTTGGTGCTAGTATCCTAAAATTAGAGCCAAGGTGATTTTAACTGCTGGTTCTTATAGAAAGAAAGAACAAGAGAAAATACCCCTGGAGTATGAGTGGGTATAAGTTAGGTAACTGGTGATCTGAGACAGCATGCACAGCATGAAATACTTTTTTTAAGTATACACACAACCATTCTTACCTTGTCTTTGTATAACAGCAACGTCTGTAAAGGCTTATGAAAATATTAGAAGCTGACTAGAAGAAAAAGCATAGGAAACTCTCCTTTCTCCTCCCTTCTCAGTAGTCTATAGGACTGCATGAGTAGTGCCTAGGTTGAAGCCCTTATGACAATAACAGGATGGGACCAATGTGTACAACAAATGCAGTTAATGCTGAAAACATACTTTCTTTAACAAAAAAAGGGCATCTATTTGTACAGTTACTAGCATACCAGCACTCGCCAGTGTTGTACATTTCATTACCATGACTTTTTTGTACAAATGTTCCACACAAAGCCACGATCACATTACTAACTCGGGAATTGAACTGTGTATCAGGGTAGGAAAGGCTGATGTGGAGCTGGTGGAACTGTTGGACTCTCTCTCAGGTATTCCCTGAGCCAGAATTCCTCAGCGAGAGGTGTAAATATGTTCCTTCCAGGCGCGCCTGGCTGAGTGTATGTACAGAAGAGCTCATTAGAGATAGATACTGGGAGTAAGATGCAGATAGCCAGGGTTACATGAGAGGAAAGTGAAACGTCTAGTTGTGAAGAGAGAGGCAGAGAAAGCACTCCCTATAAGGGTGCTCCTAAAACATCCTTAATTAAGGGGAAAAATTAGATTCAAAGTACAATTCATGTTTAAACAAGAGAAGATTAATAAAGGAAGATTATTAAAGGGAAAAAAAATCTGTCTACAAAATGGAATGAAAAAACCACCAATGTGTACAAGAACAGTAATAGCTCTTATATGTCCTCATTTGTTGAAATGAGAAGGGCTATGCATCAGAACATCCTAGTAGCAGACAGGTAATTGTCTCCTGACATAAGCTAATGCATATACAATAAGCGAAACTTGGAAGTTTTGTAGTTGTTTGTTGTTAAATGGCTTTATTCTGTTCCAGTCAGTCAATGAATAATGTGTACTGTTTGAGTAAAGATATACTGAATAAGGTGGAATAATGGCAAACTGCAAATTATTTTTCTAAAAGAAACAGCTCAGATTCCCAGTGTAAGTTGCACCTCTGCTCCTAGGGCTGGGACTTTTGTTAGCTAGGTGTGCCCAAACACCTCTTACTTACCCTTAGGAACTGCAAGGACAGGGACACAAGGGGAATGGACTATGTGACTCTTAACCAGTTCCAGCAGATACCATACTTCCAGTCTATTACACAGTTTCAATTATGTTATGCTCTCTTAAAACTGTATTGTTCATGAATATTTAGATGAGAAGTAACTTATGCTGTTAACAAATGTATTTCTGTAATGAAAAATAACAACTGAATGTATTTTATAATGTGATGTAAATGCTAATTTGATTTTACACCTCATTTTTAGGTATAATGCTAATTTGATTTAGAAAAAGCCAGCTGGTAACAGGATAAAGGTGTTTTGAGCAGCTCAGAGCACTTCCTAGAAATGCTTGTAAACATGTCTTCAGTAGGTATGCAGCCTTCTTAGAAATAACATCAGAACTTTGATGAATTAACATTGTGTTTTGCTCTGACAGAAAGACTCTTGTGAATGGTATTCAGAAGAACGATAAGTGTAATAGAAGTAGGTCAGCTTGGCAAATAAATAGCCTGACTTACCCACAGGCCTTGATTTGCTGGCATTTTGAGATTCTGGGCCAGCTTTGTACCAAATCTGCTCATCCCATATCATATTTAATCCATACCCTTTTTTGTAACTTGTCAAAGATTTATTTGATATACTGTGCGTATAAAAACTAATATTCCAGTGCTGAATTTTTTTAGTAGCTAGTTTAACTTGATTCACTGTGACATTCGCGTGTGTAATGACATCTTAGCTACCAGTTTCACATCATTAATTATGATATTGCTCTGTACTGTGACAACAGGCCTGAATTAAAACTTGTTTTAAAATGTATAAACTGACATTTCTCAGGGTCATTTATTTCATGAAGTAATAGATATTGCAGGCATGAATGAAATATCACTCCGACTTCTGTGTTTTGCTAACAATCTTTCTGGAGCAATAGCTGTTGGATAAACAGAAAGAAAATTGATGTGAGGCCCTCTTTTTCTTCTTTCTGTCCACCCCAAACCAACGTTTCAAAAGCATCAAGAGTTGTGAAAGGATTTTTTATCTTTCATTGAAGAATTCTACTGAATGTGACCTTACATCATCCACTTAAACAGATGGCTATGAAGTGTGTTCCAAAAGTCTTTCCACAGGAATTTAAGCAGACACAGGCTTAGGAATTTAATCTAAATTGTTTAGGATTAACTACAAAAAATAATCATGATCATTTTATCCAGTGAATAATGGATTTCCTTAATCTGATTTGAAAACTAGATGCAACAGAAGTACGGCAAAAATAGACTGTAAGAAAAAGTGCTCTGATCGTGTGATTTCACCTTTACTATGTTGGTTTCACAGTTTACCATATTATTTTGGGCATACATCTGTTTGAGAGAAAAAACAACTTCCTGCTCCCTTTATATTTCAGCAGTACAGATATGTAACAGCTCTTTGCTCCTTTTTTGCAAAGGGACATGCATTTGGTTTGTTAGCAGATGGTCTTTTTTCTTTACAGTGCTAATCAAACTTTGATACATTTGGATTTGCACAAGGGAAAAGCTGACAAGGCTGACTGAGTGCATCTGCTTAGCTGTTTCTTGGAGTTCCCAAGAAATGACTCAATATTCACTTAAGGCTGAAATGCTGGAACTGGAGAGTCAATATGGTGGCAAAAACGTCAGTTTCTGTAATCAACTAAAGCAGAGCGGCTGCTCACGCATCTCAGAATAACACTCAGGTTGACTACACCACCTTCTTTTAATTGATGAATTGCAACATTACTGTTTAGCAGCATCTGAGCAACATCCTGTTTGTGAAAAACCCAGGTAATTCCACCTGGCTTTTCTGAAGTGGGTTTTCTTATAAACAAGGCAGTCTCAAGTCTTTTTCTTCAAACCTTGTGTATCTCTTCAAACCGTGTTTTGATATGCATGGAAGTTCTGTATATAGAAGGCTTTCAGAATTCAGGGTGAAATCTGACTCTTAATGTAGGACTTGTTTCAGCAAGAACAGGCAGGAAGGCTGATCCAGTAGTCTTTCCATGTGAATAAATGCTGTGTTTTTTGTTGTTGTTGGTTTTTTTTTTTGTTTTTTGTTTTTTTTTTTTCAAATTTCTGCCTGGAAGGGAAAAAAAGAGTATATCTTAGCTTTCTGCTAGGCTCTCCTTAGTGCCTATGCCAGTAACATAGAAGATATCTGAGCTGCTACCAGCAGCTCTTTCTTTCGCTGGCTAGACTCCTCACTGCTTCCTGACATTGTGCTTTCTGGTTACTTATATTGAAGAAAACCAACCTTTTATCTTTCCACTTTTTTTCCTTTCTACCCTGTGCATCAACATGTGAGATACAATGAGTTCCAAGTATTTATACCAAATGTACAGAAAAGCGTTACGCAGCTCTAGTTTTTCACTTGTGGAAACAGAAATTCAGACTTGTCTGTGGTAAAATTGCATGAATGGTCTCTTCAGTGGCCATGTTCTTACCTAGCACTACATGACATAAATGCACGTCCTTCCACAGAGGAAGATCAACACTCCAATAGGGAAGTTCAGTTCAGTTTAGCATTGAAAAGCAGTTTGAGAACACAATGCTGAAAACTGTTCCCTTAGTCCCTGCAGGGCATCCATCATTTGGGGCTTCCTTGGCATAACTTTTCTGACTGTTCCAGAAAAGAGGCTTGTAGGAGGACATATGTTAATAAATAATACCTACTCTTTTGTTAGCTGAAGACTCTCATGTGACTTCCAAGAGTGTTTCTGGCTCATTTTCATCTCTAGATTCTGCCCTACAAGTGAATAGCTCTGCTTACAGTGTTTATGACCAGGGAATGTTTTAATACTCTAATAGTTAGAGAGAACATATGAAGAATCTGAACAGAAAAGGCAAAACATGAAAACAGTGAAGGAGATGATAAGAAAAGACAGCATCTGAGTGTACGATAGGTGTAAAGGGTCTCTTATTTCCAGTGGAAGGAGCTCAGTCATTCATATGCTTTGGAATGGGCTCATCCTATATAAATATTTCAGTGTGTTCAAATTGATCTTTCCAAATTAGCAATTTAAAAATAAATTTTTATAGGCAACACCAGATAATAAAAGTTTTATTTTTAGATCAGGAAAGTTAACTGGATAATGCTGGAGTGTACTCTTTCTTGGATTTAGGAAAGTGGAATTTGGCTGATTTACTTGGTGCTCTTTATTCCTTCTTAATTTATGTTCCCTACGAATGGGTAACTCTAGTCAACTACATGAAAAAGAAGATGTATTTTACAGGACAGAAAAAATACAATGAGTGTCATCAACATATTGCAAAGCATTCTTGAAATAACAATACTAAAGAAGGACGGTAACAGGACTGGGTTGGTGTTTCTCTGTATGACTACGTAGACCATACTTAGGCAATGGTCTCAAAACCACAGTTTTACCTGAAGTTTCTAGAATATGAGAGAAGGCAAGGAAGACTGACTTTTGAGACAATTTTTTGTTTTCCTTGCTTAACTAGTTTCTTAGAGGAAGATGTGAAGAACATTTAGTTACTTTGGATTGCGCTTAAAAAATGTCAACATTGGCAGGACTTGCCCACTGCCATTGGCTTGGGCAGCTAGCTGCTTTCTGGGGATAGTATCTCAAGTGAGCTGTGCCACAATGTTTCCCTTTATCCTAGAAAATAAGACATATCCAAGATATTAACAGTATGGTTAGTTTTTTGTTTGTTTGTGTTTGGTTTTTTGTTTTGTTTTTTAATTTCAGTGCAGCATTCATAACTCCAGTCGTTACTTGGATGATTTTGGTCCACTTTTATTCATCATAGTTCTGATTTTAGTGCAGTAATGTTACAGGTAAGTATTATTGGAATATTCTATATATATATCAGTTTAGCAAGATGGCTATATTTATACTGATAGATGGAAATAAAACATGGTAAATTTTGGTAAGTTATTGTCTTTCCCTTTCAATATCAAGTCCTCCTAACATCCTAAAATTCATTTAATATACTGTATTCTTTGTTTGGTAGAGACTGATTTTGCAACAACTTAAGATAAATTAGATGTTCTTCACTTAGTATATATGCATTTCAATAATATATTTTTATCAGACTGATACAGTTTACCTAATACTCCAATATTTATTTTTTTACTTGAAGAGGTATAGAGAAAATCAGTTAAATGGAGAAACTATTACTGTTTCAGGCAATATATTTTCTTTATTGCACAGTGGTACCATTACTTAAGCTGGCATTTTTTGGAAGATAGTGTACTTTAATCCCTCACCACTAATCAGAGGTTCAGGAGCTCTGTATCTGCAAGGGAGAATAATCCTTTCTGTACATTGTATTTATGATGTTTCTCTTTTATCACTTACGATACATCACTTTGTGTCTTATATAATGTCATGATAAAATCCAACTTTCCTTATAGTGATTGTACACATTACTGGATTGAAAACTACAGAATTTGGGTTATGGAATAGCCCAATAGTATCAGTGGAAAAATAAAACCAAATAATTTTGCTTTTTTGCTAGCATGAAATATAGAAAATGAAGTTAAGGGACAGAGGTGAAGCAGCTGTGTTATCTAGAACCTATGGCAAACCAGCATTCCCTTGCTGCTTGAATTCAAGCATTTCATCATTTGGCTGTTATATATCAATGGTGACACATCATTTTCCATGATATACTGTTTTTTTAATATAAGCCATAATATCTGTGTCGGGCTGTCAGACATGAGCTAATTTTATGATGCATGTATATCTCTCCTTCCTTATAAATGTCCAGACTGATCCATATTTCCACAGTAGAGAAAATCGGAAAGTTCACAGATCAAAAAACAATCAAGGTTTGAGCAAAGTGGACTTTTCTAGTTGAAGTAGAGCAAACAACGGCAAGTTTTGTCACATCACCGTAGAATTGTGCTATACAGTGAGAGTCCCTTAGATGGTGTAAAACTGATGTTTTTACCTTCTCAGGGCATTATTTATGGATATTGACATCATGCATAACTGGTTGTCTCTGCAATTGCAGTTTGTCCTAGAGATTTTCTTTAGCTCAGACTAAATTCATGTGCAGAGATGTACTGTGTTGTCTAAACAGCTATTGTTCAACCACAGAGGTGACTGCACATCAGGGTCTGGGGAATGATTTAGCAATTTTTAAGTCTTTTGCACACAAAAGTGTAGGAAGAACAATGAGAGTGCAAAACCTGCAGGTGGATTTCTTATGAGTAGTAGCACAATAAGCAGTAAGTTCAAGCAAATATTGAAAGAAAGATGTCCAACATCTAAGGGATGTGGTCTTTAAACAGTAAAGGAGAAATGGGGTGGGAAGGAAGAGCATCCAACCACCTCCTTTATAACAGCTTAACATGGATGCTCTGTAATGTACAAGCTTATGCAGCAAGTACTGGGTGTAAGTGACGCCTTTTTTTAGCGAAGCAAGTCCAGTTGTAAGACATAATAACTCATACCTTGGGTTAGTAGAGTTTTCCTTGGTTAACTTCAGATTTGGGACAATAACATAATTTGTGTATGTGTATTACACACACACATACCTTTTACATATCTATAAACTCTATGTATCTGTATACGTGAACTCATATTTGTAGATGTGGTAAAGGTGCTAGTCCAAATGCAGTCCAGATTCATACCTGTTGTAAGAACATGTCACATCCAAGCATTTCAGTGCTAAAATGCTCCTGCAGAGTCTAATAGAATACTAGGATTTTAAGAACTTTAGAGGACACTCTGAGATAGGATGAGAACAACAAGTAAACCTTAAAAAAGTGTCTACTCATAGCTTCTCAAAAGGCATTGGCCTAATAGTCTGAATTCTGTTTTGGAAATGGAGATCATACACTTAGGTTCATGAAGAAATTATGAGACCATAATCCAGTTATCTATACAATGATAATCTTCTGAATGCAAGTGGGGTGCAGCAGTCTTAAAGGGCATGGAAATAACCCATACACCCTCAACTTTGCTAAAAAAACATGAAATGACCATATAAGCAAGAGCTAGCCTTAAAAAAAATCACCCTTGTAACTCTCTGTAAAGAAACTACATCGCCTCCATTTAACAGGTGACGGGAACTGATGTGAAGCCTCATGCAGGAAAATGCTAAAGCAAATACTTATCTTTAAGCAACTTTCTGAGCTTATCTTTCAAGAGCTTAGACTGTAATTGACTGAAAATCTATAGCATTGTTGCCTGTTGGAGCACATTAGCTGATCACATTCATACACCATAATCACAGGACTTTCTTATCTTAGTAGAAAGTCTGTTGTCTCCATATCTGCAATTACTTAACGTAGCCTGACTAATCCTGAGGCATATGGAGACAAAAGTGAAGTGGGTATGAAGATGAACAAATAAAACATTTATGAAGAGTAATTCAGCAGCATGTGCCTATTGTATCTGTAACACATCTGGTATTTGAATAGAACCTTAGATCAGAATTTTGGAGGCTGTGTAAGAAAAGTCCAGGAGGATAAAGACAAGATGTGTTGTCTGTTCAGTTCTGTATCAGATGTCTTTTCAGGCCAGCACAGAGAAAAAATCTTTTTGATTGAAACATTAACCTATCAATCAAACTCTGACTTTGACGGTCAGAAAAACATTGCCTTATCTGGACTATGGCAGCTGCATATACATTTTATTGTTTCTCATATTAAATTAGAAGCTATGTGGAAGGATAAAAGTGGTCTTACAAAAAAGAGTCAGGGACAGTGGTCTGCTCAATGAGCTTGATTTTCACAGTAACACCTCTCATAAATTTGCAAAAAACCAAATGATGTAAAGTATCTATATATGTATAATGTAAATGGATTTATAACAAAACATTTTAAAACTTTGAGGAACATGCTTCAATTAAAACCACAATGTATATATTTATGATCATGAATATGTAATCGGCAGCTGAGATGGGGCTTCAGGAGTACTGTCATGAATGTTTAAATGCATTGGTGTAATGTAAAAATATATGTGTCTTTCTATACTAATCTTTCATTCCAATATGCAGCTTCGAAGTGCTGAGGACTGGGGGGAGGGCAGCAATTGTACATGACTGGCAACAGAGCCTGCTCTTTCCCAGGGGCATAGTGTGAAGAAAGAGTAGATCTGAAAGCAACAACTAAGAACTCACTAGCAATAAGGATCAACTCCCTAAAGCACTTTTTCTTACCCCCCTTCACATAAGTGATTGGGGCAGTGGGATGGCTTTCCGCTGTTAACTAGGGGTTGTCAAGACCCCGTGTCTTAGAAACTTCACAGCCCTTAAAGCAGTGAAGCTGGAATGCAAACCAAGGCTCTCATCTAGGCTTACACACACAAACCCATGATGACAACATTTCTATTTAACAAGGAGCACATGAAGTTCAGGTCAGATGTATCACACTTTTAATTGCTTACTCTGATTTTATTCAGTTGATGCTTTGAGATATTAAGCAGTTAATCACATCTTAATGTCTCAAGCTGGACATCCATAAAATAATGTGCTGTTCCTGACCATGTGGGAAAACCCCAGAATAAGTGACCTCCCTATTTGCTCTGTCATAAACGCAAGGATGGAATCCAGTCCTTCCCTTGGGTATCCTTCCCCACTGTCTCACCTTGGGATTGCCACCTTTACCTGCAACACCTTTCCTTGCTGTCTCCATACCTCTATGCAAGTAGGATAAAAGTCCTGTAAATGAAAGCCTCCAATAATTCATGATATTTATTCATTTCCAAAACTGAGCAGGAAAAGCACTTCTGTCATCACATGGTTAAAGACTGATAAGTTAGTACAGGATGGATTTTTTCAGCCAGTCAGATATAGGAGAAAGCATAGCTGGGGGATGTGTTAGCTTAGTGTGGGAGAGGAATCCAGGATCACTTCTAAACTCCAGATTCTGAGGGTGATTCAACCACGGTAAACTTCATGAGGCCTGAAGTGCTCCAGCATGTGTTTTTCTCTATCCCCTGGCAAAACTTTCATCTTGTCCTTAAATGGATGTCTTTCATCCATGACTTGATCTGACCTTGGCACCGACCGTGCTGCATGAGGAGGAATAGCAGGGAGCCATTTCCTTCATNCACCGACCGTGCTGCATGAGGAGGGAGCCATTTCCTTCACGGTAATGTGTACCTCTGCTCGTACTTTTGTCCTGGTCTTGGCTGGGATGGAGTTGATTTTCTTCCTATTAACTAGTATAGTGCTGTGTGTTGGATGTAGTGTGAGAACAATGTTGATGACACACTGATGTTTTGGTTGTTGCTAGGTAATGTTTACGCTAGTCAAGGACTTTTTGTCTTCCCGTGCCCTGCCAGGTGTGCAGAGGGCTGGGAGGGAGCGTGGCCGCGACGGCTGGCCCAGGTGGCCAATGGGCTATTCCATACCGTATGATGTCATGCTCAGCATATAAGGCGGGGCAAAGAGAAGAAGGAGGAGTGGGATGTTCCGAGTGATGGCGGTTGTCTTCCCAAGTAACCGTTACGCAGCACATGATTCAGGTAGGGGCAGGTTCAGTTAATGAGGGAAATCCTTGCATGGAAACCTTTCTGGGAAGCCATTGGTTTATAGTAGGAGCATACCGAATCCTGAAGAGGCCTACCAAATGTAGCACAGAGCTGACTTAAAGCTCTTTTACTCCTTTCCTTACTCAGCCTCTTCTGTAGTGATTGAGTATAAGAGAATCAATTGTACTAGATGACCTTTAAAGGTTCCTTCCAACCCAAACTATTCTATGATTTACGATTCCATAATTCTGTAAGTTNACAAGTCTTATGAGGAGCGGCTGAGGGAGCTGGGGTTGTTTAGTCTGGAGAAGAGGAGGCTGAGGGGAGACCTCATCGCGCTCTATAACTACCTGAAGGGAGGTTGTAGTGAGGTGGGGGTTGGTCTCTTTTCCCAAGTAACAAGTGATAGGACAAGAGGAAATGGCCTGAAGTTGCGCCAAGGGAGGTTTAGATTGGACATTAGGAAAAATTTCTTTACTGAAAGAGTGGTCAGGCCTTGGAACAGGCTTCCCAGGGAAGTGGTGGAGTCACCATCCCTGGAGGTATTTAAAAGATGTGTAGATGAGGTGCTTAGGGACATGGTTTAGTGGGCATGGGGGTGTTCAGTTGACGGTTGGACTCGATGACCTTAGAGGTCTTTTCCAACCTTAGTGATTCTATGATTCTATTTTGCGATTTTAGTCAGACTGATTCAGAAAAACACATCTCTTTCTTTAACCCCCTCTTTTCCAAAGAAGGGTTCAACCTTGCTTCACACCCTCCTCATAAAAAATCCCTCCTTTAATCTCTTCCATGGATTAGAGCTTTGGCCATGGGAGTGTGATAGGGGTTACAGTTTGCATATCCCTTGGGTCACAGAAGCAGAAGTAAGTGTTTTGGTTTTTTTAGAGCTGGAATCCACAATGGCTGGTTTGTTTCATTCTCATTCAGCTCTATTTTATGTTTTTCTTTCCTGTTTTCCAATGAACATTATTGGGCTTTACTGGCATGACTTTCTTTCACATCAATAGGAATTACAAAACTCAATCTGAATCCCTGAAAGTGCCCATAGAAATTACTTTTCTTATTGCATCCTATATGAAATATAGCAATACTGCTTTCTAAAGAAGAATTCTCTGACCTAGGGGCTAGCTATTGGCAAAGAAATAACGTTGTCTTATTTTCCTTTTCTGCTCCCCCTCTTTCTTGCAGATATTTGAGAGAAATTAGGACTTTAAAAGAATCAGATAAATTTGAACTCTCCATGTCAGTCATTTTGTGCTTGGCTTCAGTGTACTTGAATGAACAAATAAAGAATGTAAAATCAAAACAAGAAATCCAGTTTTATTTATACATCCTATTATATTTTTCGTCATAGCAAAAGCTGTCACAATTAACTAGAGTTGATGGCAAGATACGTTGTTGGCTGTGTTTCTCTTCTTTGTTGTTAGTATCTACTTTCTTAGTGGTACACAAACGTCCTGATAGAAATGGCACAAAACATAATTTGCCAAAATAAAAGCTTTGAAAGTGGAGTCTTTTGTTTTCCTCACAATCAGAAAGTCACAGAACCATTCTTAGTATCATCCACATGTTAAATAGAGAAGGGTCTAATTAAAGAAGTTGTCTGTTGTCTATTTTATGGTGCACAGTATTGATATCCCCTGTAAAGATAACCAGAAATGTCTGCCTTTATACTGCAAAACATCAGAGAAAGGATATCATTAAAGCAGGATTTGTATAATTGTGAACAATACGATTTAGAAACAGAAAAGCTGTTTGGACTACACCTAGATCTTGCCAAGATTGAATTTTTGAATTGGATTGTTTTCCTCAGGGAACATACTATGAACATTTCTGAAATTTATACTGTGCTACTATAAAGCACATATTGTATCGATTTTCTTCGCTAATCAAACTACTTTTAATTACCTGTGATCTAGGAAATTTATTTGATTCTCTAACTTATGTTCCTGTAATTGTAAGCAAGTGGTTTTCTTCTTGATCATTATGCCTTGAAAACAAGCACTTATCTTAATGTTCTCTGTTGTTTTGGATCTTTTTTGTTGTTTCTTTTTGTTTGCATCTAGTTCAGAGTCTTTACATTATGCATGGTAAGGAATATCTAAGGACTTTGCTCACTGCTGGAATACTAACTGGCCAATCTAGGTCTCCCTGGCTGGTGCATCCCTGATGACGTAAGAAAACAGGAGCTTTTCCCAACCAGGGTAGAACCCTGTTTCAAGAAATCATGTTGGACACAAGTTCAACAGGGTGTCAGCAGGTGATGGAGGAAGGAAAATTAACATAAGTTAATAGCAGGAGACCTTCCTCTACCAGTAATAACGTGTCACTCTTTTCCTAACTGGCTTGATTGCGTTATTTTCTTGGGCAGTATTTATTGCTAGCTATCAAAAGACACTTCCCTTTGATTCTGATGTGCAATGTCTTTTATATAACAGTCTACACCTGCATTTCCTTCCTCTAGCTTCCTCATTATGTTGAGTTCTAAACGTGTATAAATTACTGTCAATGCTATTTCTTCGCAGCATTTCTTCTCCTTTCACTACACAAATAATTTTGCGTTGACTTTCATTTCTCAGTGACATTTCACTTGACTATCTCCTTAATAAATTTCTGACATTCTAACTTTTCCCGTTTCCTTCATATTAATATCTCTATTCTCTCTTATGTTTACAAGAGTGTTCTGTCTAACACCAACTAAATGCATGCAATTAAGGTGTTTTTTTCACACCTGTCAGGTAATTGAATTAGCTCTGATTAGGAATAGAAAACCACTGGATTCTGGTTTCATAAACTGATATATTTTGATTACAGTTTGTCAGTCAGTTTCTGAGGCTGATATGTCAACCAGGTTAAAATGCATTTTATTTTCCTTTAAACAAAACAAACATTAGTGTTTCCCTCTTTTCTAGTGCATTCACTTACCCCTTGTCCATTCCTTTTCAGGAAAAGAAAATGATTTGTAAGCTACTGATGTAATTTCTTTTTATATACCTAGGAGTTGTTTGTATGTGAAAAAAATAGTAATATCAGTTTTAGGACAAACTCTGAGGTTTAAGGAATATTGTGAGAATGGGTCAGAACTATTTGCTGTGCTAGTTTGCTTTTCACATGCAGTGAGAGAGATCTCAAAAATAACCATCCCACTGGCATGTGAAAGCCCCCAGGAGTTTCTCAGCAGACAGGCAACTAGACGTCTCAGCTTCACAGGCATCCTGGGGGCTGCTTAGCACATCAGAAAAGATACAGCTCGTGTTACCTGTGACAGAGGGAGACAATACTAGTGCCACAAATTAGAATCTGTTTTTTCATAGTCAGTGTTCATGTGTCTCAAT
The DNA here is from genome assembly GCA_013400755.1 of Pelecanoides urinatrix. Lineage (NCBI taxonomy): Eukaryota > Metazoa > Chordata > Aves > Procellariiformes > Procellariidae > Pelecanoides > Pelecanoides urinatrix. The sequence continues at coordinate 249,978 of VZTQ01000241.1, read as the reverse complement.
GCTGGCAAAGCCTCCCTTGCTGGTAGTGTGGTGGCACTGTGGGTGATGTGAACTATGATAGTTTTAGTAGTTGCAAATCTGGCTAATTTTATAAACACACAAAGGAAAGAATGGATATAGATGAAGGTCTAATGATGAACTATACAGGCAATAGTTCAATTTGTATGCTAAACTAAATTAAATTAGATTTATTATTCCCCTCTAAATTATGTATGTCATGGAAATAAAACCACAATTTTCTTGATGTCTCTAGTTATGTTACAAATAAGACATTAGAGCTAAAATAGAAGGGAGAAGGGGAAAGTAGAAAACATTGTTTACAAATATATGAACAGCTGTTTTGCAAGCAGAGAATGCTGCAGATTCCCATCATTAGTTTTGTATTCTCTTGCAGAGTGAATGCTTGACAATTGCCTTACCCTAACGATACAGTCATCAATATGATTCTCCTGCTGGTCAGTTTATATCTCAACTTATTGATACTGCAGACTGATTTGGCAGGATAACATAACTCAGGCAGGACAGATTTGATAGTATTTGAAAAGCTGGATTTAGTCAGGTAGCATCAGCTGTTTGCAAACTGAGATTTAAAGAAAGTAGAATGGTTCTTTTGCTTCACTGTTTAGCTGGATACTGCATGGTGAATACTGTATATATGCTGAATAGTCCATTAAGATATTTCAGTAAATTCACTTTGACTTTGTTTGCTAGAAAAAAGCATCAGAATCCCCAGAGAAGCAAAATTATCATGGATATTATTTGTAGTGTATTGGTTGTCTAGTTCTATTAGTTTTTACTTTCATTTTACTACTGATGAACATTTCAATCCTTTGCATGGTGAAGAGGTTAACATACTTCATTACGCCAGAGCATGTGTGTGACTTTCATCTATGGATAACCTTAAGACCTTGCTAAAGTTGATGGGAATACAAAATGAAGGAAGAATGAGAGACTTGGAGACAACAGAAGCTACTCTCTACTATACTAGTGTGATAAATGATTGAGTCCCAAAACAGGATTCCAATTAAAACTTACAATTTATTAAGCGAATAAAGACAAGCAAAGAGCGCTGGGTGTGCCGGGAGTCTCCGCTCCACCAAGACACACACCTCACGGCTCCCACCCTTCGGTTTATATCCCCCCCATACTAATACATATTCATGAATAGGCATGTCTTCTTCAGCACATGTTTTCTTCTCCTAGGGTTTTCTAGAATCTTCCTTAGCTGGTTTCAAGGCTCCCCTCGAATCTTCTTCAACTAGGGGCACTTAGAAACTGCTAGCCTTTGTTACATAACCAACAGACTGATAGGTGCGTCTTTGCTACACCACTTAACAGCAATAGGTGTCTTTTGTCAGAAACATGAACTATATACATTAACCACTCTGCTAGGCTTTAGACTTTCGGTTATACAAGGATATGTATGATAAAAGGTCACATATCATCACACGAATCAGATGAGCATATCTCACACTAGGAACTAGAATTTAAAAAATGGCTTAAAATGCCAATGTAGTAGACATTGCCCACGCTTAAGATATTGTTTCCTGAAAGGCAAAGGAAGAACAGAATCTAAAGTCAGGAACTCAGACTCACAAACAGCACTGTGGTGTTTGGATGGCTCAGAAAAGCAAGTTAGAAAACCCTGAATGTTGGACAAAAAGTCAGAGAAAATGCGAAGCACGAGACTATGTCTCAAATCTTACTCTTCTCCAGATATCAGAAAGTTATCTGCTTCCAGGTATGGAGACTAAAAGCCTTCCCAAGACAGATACACATTGGCATTTGTTTTGAAAGAATGGAACAGATTTTCTTTCTTTGCATCAAGACAGAGTTCCCCCAATACAACAGTTCCCCCAACTAACATGGTTTATCTAATGATCTGCAGTAAGTGAAGAACGGAGGAGAGTAAGAAAGGCTCTGTAGTCCAGCAATTAGGACCTTTACCTTGTGGGGGGTGCAGGAGGGGAATCTTGTCTTCCAGTCCTGTTTTCACAACCATTTATGGATTTGAGGTTCAGTGGCCATTGAGAAGAACCTGAAGATTGTCCTGTAAGCATGAACCAGGGTCTGGATTTCCTCATCCTACATTGGTGTCCCAGTTAGTGTTCCAACCATGACAACATGGACTCGGGCTACTCCTTCTACTTTCTTTCTCTTAGGCTTCTTCTTTTTTTTTTTTTTTTTCCTTTCTTTGTGAGAGGCATAGTTCAAAATAGAAAGTGAATTCACCTAGCTTAAACTGATGACCTGGTGGCTGGTGACATCCTTCTAAGAGATGGAAGATGGGCAGGACAGGAAAACCAAATTTTACCATTCCTGGGTAAGTAGTTGAATGACCAAGGTATTATCTACAAGGCAGGCATCGTTTAAAATAAATAAAAAAATAAAGCATTTTCTGAAGTACCTGTTTTTCTGACCTGTGTAAGGGACATGTCAGATCAGTCACCGTGTCCCACCCTGCCTGATTCTCCTTGTCAGCCATGTCCCGGCCCTGTAGCCACCATTGCCCTGGCCTCTCAGGCGCTGCCTGGTAGCCCCCTCCCGCAGCTCCCCAAAAGGACCCTCCAAACATATGTCACCACAGGGGTTCAACTGCTGGGGCAGCTGGTGGAAGTTTAAGCAGAAACCACACTCACAATGTAGCGGGCCGGAAAGCAGCAGTTGTGGGTGATGCAGAGAGCTATGTTGCCTGACAGACATCTTTAAAACCGCAAAGTAGTTTCTTATGTCCTTCATTGCTCAGGGAAACCAGGCTTTCTCTATGTTCTTTCAAATAACATATTTTTGGTACGATCCCGTTCACACCATCAAGTTATCTTACTGTTTTCAGGAGTGTAAGGTATCGGGCCAGGAGACAAAAGAGTCTCAGTGAGTCCCGTTCTTGTAATGTACAAGGTGTGATTTGATTTTATAATTGACATCTCTTTCTTTCATATATAGGTATTTCATATATATGACGTTATGCACAAACAGTTATATTGTGATGACAGCAGAATTTCCATGTCAGACTATGAAAACATGGATGTGCTGGTGTGCTTCTGCTCACCCTGTTTCCAGAGAAGATAATAGTGTGTCTGTTTGAAAATATACCTATGGTTTGCTGGGGTATGTACCATTCTGTGTGCAACACGTTTTTCTATGTACTGTCGCCTTGTTAGACACAGTGTCTTTATTTGCTTCGATTTGTCCAATTACTTGCTCTACCTGCATCATTTAACTCAGTCTGATTTCTCTAGAGCTTCTAAAGACTTTTTGGTGATGGGATGACACTTAGGACACCTTGTAAGATATATTTAAATACTTTGCTGAATCTAGAGGCTGAGCCCTTTATTAGTAAGTACATTAGATTAACCATCTCTTCTTAGTCTTTTTACATAATCATACTACTGGTAACCACGCTACTCTAATTTATATGTTCCTCAAGAGTTTCAATAAGCTGTTAATTTGGCTTATTTTTAAAAATTTGTGCTTTTGCCATGAAAGAAAAAATTAACAGTGAGCAAGATGCTTTAAGCTGATACAGTCATTATTGTTAGAACTTTTTTCAGGGCTTAATACTTCCAATAAAAGCATCCGAGCTGTAAAAAGTTAAAAATAACATGTAGATCAGCACATAACCAGCAAACACACATCTCAAAATAAGATTTTGTCAGTTCAGCCAGGCTCAGATGGATTCAAGGAAATTGTCCAGCTCAAATGTTTTTCTGCTTCTGAAACAGATTCTAAATGGCAAAACACGCCTTTTTCTCATTCCTTTGACAGATAATTTTCTCCATAGCTGCAATGTCTCTGAGTGGGAATTTCAGTCCATGTGAACATTCTTACCTGCTGACTGCTTGTCTTCTGTACAAAAAAAAAAAAAAAAAAAGTCTGCCTGAAAAACAATGATTTCTAACATAGTAGTGATATTGGGTTTTAATGGATTGAATTTTATTTTCTTTTTTTTTTTTGTCAACTGAGCTCACTCAGCTCATTAAAGAGTTATTATACCTTACCAACCTTTACTTTACTGGGACAATCTAAAATTTCTTAGCATTTGACATGAGGTTAATTTTTTCTAATTGGTTCAACCACTTTTTCTCTAGTTCTCCATCCTCTTTAAATTAATATTTTGTCTGTCTTAGGTTCCTCTGGCGTGAAATTCATCCTTGATTTGTCTTTGTTGATATATTTATAACCAAAGTACATAATGCGCTTCTAACTGCGCGTGGCAGAGTTTTCTACAATATTTCGTAGAAATATTTTGGGAAATATTTTGATCTTTGTATGCCCAAAATGTAAGCGAAAGAAGTCTTTCTTATTCTGTGCAAGTCAGCACAGACTTGCACAAATAAATCATTTCTAAGTTTTGGTAAGCAAGAAAAGTAAGGAAATATCAGTGAGATTGCCCAGGGAAAAGAAGAGAAAGCTCAAACAGTATATTATCAGAAATATGCTTCCAGAAACACAGAAATTTCCAGATCCTGCAAATGAAAAACTTGAGAGCATATGAGAAGAAGCTCTTCAGCCACCTTTTTGTCTTCACACTTCCTTATTATTTGTCATTGCTGATTTACTTTTTCTAGAGCCTGTCAGGTTCTAACATTCCTGTTGCAGTGCTATGCATGGCAGAATGTATTTACATCTGAAGATCAAAAGACTTTAATCAGCACTTTCCAAATCTTTTTGAGTTTCACAACTGTCTTTCTCTGTTTATACATACTAATTTTTTTTTCTGCCAACTGGCTAATCAAATTCAAATTTGCTGATGTAGCAAGCAAAACACCAACAGTAACTAACCAGGCTTCTGTTCTGATTGCACGCACAGCTGATAAGCAGGAAACTTACACCTGGTGTAAGCCCCTCACAAAGGTGAGGGGCTCAGCTTCAGAAACTTGTAAAATCTGTTGCTGGACCCATGAAATTTGCTCTTTATTGCTGAATTTCAGAGACAGAGAAGCACCAGGTCAGTAATACATTAATGCTATGCAGCATCATCTCCTTGCTCTATATAACATTCCCCTAAGTTATACACTAAACCCTCATATTTAGCATCTTAGCTACAGCCTCATACTGGGGGCTAGTTTTCCATTTCCATTGTTTTTGTAACATTATGCTCAATCTGATCTCATTATCTACCTTTCGTTTGTATTACATCTGTAGTGTAGATCTGTACAACTGTACTGTATAACTATAGCTTGTTGTTCATTTCATGGTGCCTAGCTTTGTATTTTGGGAGTTCTTAAGTGTGTATTGTTCAGGTGAGCCCATCTTACAGGGTATCCAGGCTGGCCAGTTTGAGCATCACCAGCTATAGTGTTCTCAGCATTATTAGTTTTACAGTAAGCTTTGGCATCATTTGCAGAATTTATCTACTGTTGTCTTTTCCTATTTTCTTCAGAAAAACAGTAAGTACAATTGGGTTTTAATATAAGTTTTAATTAAATAGTCTTATCTGGGTTTTAGTTTTTTTTTTTTGTTTGTTTGTTTATTTAATAGGATCAGTGTGTTGTTTAGCATACAGGATGAATGGTGTTCACCATTCATGACCAGATATTTAATTTTTCACTTTTATCTTCTTCATTCAGTATTTGGCCTTATATTTTATTTATTTCAAATTATAAGAACATGCACTGAAGCTGGAATTATTAATTTCCTCATGGACTTTACTGCAGTACTTAGTACAGTGTGGCATGCTTTTCTCAGTGCTTCTGAGGCATTTATTTGAATACATTTCCAACAAACTCCTCTGAGGTACAATGTTATGAATATTCCTGTTTTACTGAGAAGGAACTGAGATACATGGAAACTAAGACTGTAGTTTCACAAGAAGCTAAACTGATGCACTGGTTTTTTTTCTTTCTTTTCACTTGTTAAGGCCTTTCATGAGTCAGTTCAGTTAGTTATGTAGAAAACTATTTTTTTTTTTTCTTGCTCTGCCAGGTAAACTTCCTGCTATTGTAGAGTGTTGTACGGGCTCATGGAGTGGTTTCAGGAGAAGTGATGGTGGGAGTAGGGTTCTCTACCGGTCAAGAAAGGTGGGCAGTTAGATTTGTTTACCTATATCTTTTCCACCTGATCACAAGATTAAATACAGCATGGAAGGAGCTGTGTTTAGAGCCATTGCTGAGCTTAAGGGCCAATTGTTTCCATAAGCTGTTGCTACATGTTTCAACAATTAAGAATGCATACAGGTGTATGGTACTGTTTAAACATCTTGGTACATTATTTAGTCTGCATGTTGTTATGTACCTGTCTGCATTGTTGTGTTTTGAATTAGGTTTTTTGAATTTTCACATTTCAAACTTTTGAATAATGCTTTTGAATTATGGTTTTGAATTAGTGGTTTTTTTCTTCACAGGCCTCTGCAGCAGTTGAGGATAACGAGATGAACAGGGAGCAGTACACATACTAAGGAGCACATAGGCTCTTCATTAGCATGGAGGATATATATTAGAGTTAAGAAAGACTTCTTTTCAGCATTTTGAATCTTGCCTAGTTACCAGCTAAGAGATCTGGTTTCAGCTACCTCTTCCAAAAGTTGCAAGAACAGAAGTTTTTAACACAGGACAGATGCTTATTTATAAAAAGAGAGAATCAGGCAATGTTCGGACTGAGATACTGCCAAGACAGAAAATGCTGATCAGAGGGTATTGATGAACCCCAAATCCTCAGCTCTCCCTGCAATGTAATTTGGTTATAGCTTGCTCTTGCTGTATCGTCTGAAGATACTTGTCTTGTTTACTTAGAGGTAAACAACTGAGTAAAATATTAGCTATTTTCTATCAGTAACTTAATTCCTTTGTTTGCTGATAACATATTCGCTAAAACACAGAAGAATCACTGTCCTTTTGACATCCTGCATCAGAACTGAAGGTTCGTGCCTGATCCGGTACTGGTGTTGCCTTGGCTGATGGTGAGGCATGTACATGTTAGGCAGCTGGTGGCATCAGGCCCCACAATCTCTGCGATGAGCACAGAAGAGTCTCAAGTCATTCTAGACTCTACATTTAGTCATTTTTTTTTTTTTCCTTCTGGTTGTTGGTGATGAAGGGGTAAAGCTGAGTCTCCTGCGACAGCAAGATTTCTTTGAGGACCACAGTTTACTTCTGTTCCCACCAGGTGGGAGAACTAGTTCAGCTGTCTCTTGTGTGAGACTGAGCACAGTAACATGGCTAATGACATTTTCAAAGCTCTCTAAGGAGCCATGCTGTGCTGTTGAAAATGCCCAACTAGAACAGCTCAATCTTCTGTCTTCCAAAACATAGCAACTCTTCACAGTGAGTTCACAAAATCAGTCAAGTGTGCTCTAACTGTGAATGACTTCTTTGAGATAGGTCAGCTGTGAATACCACAATTGTGTGAAGAGTGCATGGTTAATTACCACTAGTGAAAAGTGAAATTGCCGCTAATGAAATGTGAAATCAACTTAAGGGATTTGCTCAGCACCACCCTGGATCTTTTTGGCAGATGCTAGGATGGGATCTACTTCTCTAGAGGGCACAAAGTTACAGGAACTGTATGTTAATTCTTCTTGTTCACTTTTACACTTTCTAACTCTTACAAAGGAACAGGAGCTCTACAGATAGAAGCTTTTTCTGTGATCCTTACTTATTCTTACAGTGTAGTTATCTTATACTGTGAGTGAGAGAGGGTCCTTCAGAGAAAAATAGCCTGCAATCACAATGAAAGCTGTATTTGTTATTGTCCCTATCCTGCTGAGGTAGGTAGATGTTATCTTGAGTGCTTGGTTTATTGTATCTCATTTTACACAGTGAAAGAGGACAGTTTCTAAGGGAGTTGCCAGCCGACCAGAAAATCTCTTTATAAAAGATCCTGGACAACCCAATGGATTGCTCTACATTGAAAGTCTGGTTATTTATTTCCTACATGAATAAAACTTAATGAAAGTGAAAATGTTTTAGATAATATTTGTCATTTTTTAATGTTTGTATGGTTTAGCTTTATATAAAAAAAATATTGCACTGCAGCAAAAAAGCTGGTGATAGCGGCTCCCAGATGGGAAAGAGGAACTTTTTAGCTTTGTGCAAATGGTAAATAGAATTTTTGGCAACCTGTGTTTCTTTAGTGTTCAGGAGCCAAAAGGAATGTAGCAAGACTTCCAAAGCATGTAGCAGGCAAATCTGTTTAATCCATGCCGCAAAAATTGCATAAACATGGCTGCTACCTCTAAGTCCTTCCTCTTCCTGCTGTATCCTTTTTCAGGCTGAGTCTCCTAGCACAGTGTTTGGGAATACTGGCAAAGTTGCCTCTATTGTGCTCAACACAAGCAGTCACATCTAAGAAATTATTTTTCCTCTATTAATTGCAATTTGACTAACTAATCATGGGAAATTGAGACCTTTTGTAAAGTCCCTATAGCCTTACATCCTCCCTAGTCATGACAGATTCTTTTAACCAGTGGTGTCTGTAATGCTTTTTAGCTGGTGGGGAACTCAACAGAAAATTTTGTAGTAGTCATGTACAACAGAGTTTTAAGAGGACAACATCATATAGGATAAGAATCGCATAGGTGGAAATATTTATTTGGTACCCACTGGAAGCAGAAAAGTTGTCTGTTACCTTGTGAAGGACCTTTTCACTTTGTCTAAAGTTCCCCTACTTGTGCTGGTCCTGAGTTGTCACATGCTTATCTCTGTGGACTTGTAGACAGCTGAAGAACTCCCTTTTGAGGGCCAATGTGCAGGCATAGTATGCTTCTTGTACTTGTGTTCTGGGCTGCCAGGCTTGCTAGCACATATGCCATCCTTACCTAAAGTGAGAGGGCAAAAAAATTCAAAGATTTTACCAAGGGTCATTAAGTTTTGGTGGGAATGAATCTCCACTGTCCCCAAGGTAAGAGCTGCCTACTAGTTTAACGTTAGAGACTTAGCTGAAGAGAGAGGACAAATTAGTTAAGTGCTTAAATAAGGAAAAACAAAGACAACCCTCTCTGCAAGCCTTTTAGAGTTTTGGTTTTGTGGTTGTTTTGTTTTGTTTTGACTTTCCTTAAGGAAGAGTGTAACAATCTGAACTTGATACAACCATTCCTGGTAAAATAATTTTACATTCTCCTTAATATTCTCTGGGGTGCATGTTTAGTAATAGTCTTTTTTAATACCTATTTTTTATATCTAGTGTTAGCAATACACCTGCTTTCATAGAGGAGAACTTAATGCTGTAAATGGTTGTCTCCATTAAAGGAGAACCTGGGAAATAACATCTTTTTCAGTAGTGTGTTAATTTCACATAATCTCCTTCTCTTTTAACTTAGGTTTTATTGATTCCCCCCCCCCCCCCCCCCCCCTTTCTCTTATTTTNGTCTTTATAATAATGTGCTGTCTAAATAAAGATGACCCTCTGTTTTTTTGTCTTCACAATTTATGTTAGCACTAGAAATGGCTTAGTTTCTTTCCACAGGAGGTGAACAAGATCACTCTAGTTGCAGTTTACACAGTGCTCACCCTCTGTTCTTTTGACTTAAAATAGTTCACATGCACTGTATATATACATGCACTTACTACTGTAAAACTTTCTGATGAGATTATCGCCAGCTAAAAGTCATCAGAGCCAACATTGACTAAAAGGATATATGATGACTGGAGAGGATATTTGGGTCTTATTTATTTAATTATTGTGTGTATATAGGTATACACCAAATGTACCGACACACAGGGGTGTTACCTGCTCCCCACCCCCCAATGTATATCCTTAGATGTTCCTCTGGAGTATGCAAAAGCCTTCCAGTAGTATATTACTAATGCAACTTCCAGCTGTCATATGTTGTTTACTCTTTTCTTATCTTCTTCTTGGAAGAAGAGTTTTATTTGTAGTAGGTTTCATTTTGATACAAGTCCTTTAGAAAACAAATACCTTGCTGTGTCTGTCAGACAGGACACACCAAAGAAGACACTTTGCACTTAAAAGATAGTGAAGTTTGTAATAGTTCTTAGTTTTCAGATTTAATTCCAGAGGTTTGAAACTGCACTGCTGAAATCTCAAAAATGCAAAGATTATTAAGCTTTGTGGGAGAAAGTGCCCTTTCATCTGGAGAGTGTAATTAAAAAAACAACCAACCAACCAAAACTGGTCATACTTTAAATGGTCAGCTTTCTCTTCTGGCTACTGATGGAATTTCATATCATGGAATACCAGGTTGGAAGGGACCTCAAGGATCATCTGGTCCAACCTTTCTTGGCAAAAGCACAGTCTAGACAAGATGGCCCAACATCCTCCTGAATGTTGGAAGTGTCCAATGTTGGAGAATTCACCACTTCCCTGGGAAGATTATGCCAATGGCTGATTGTTCTCATTGTGGAAAATTTTTCTTCTGTGTCCAGTTGGAATCTCCCTGGGAGTAACTTGTACCCATGACCCCTCATCTTTTCTGTGTGACTCCTTGTAAAAAGGCAGTCTCCATCTTCTTTGTAGCCACCCTTTAGATACTGGAACATGGTGGTAAGGTCTCCCCTAAGCCTTCTTTTCTCAAGGCTAAACAAACCCAGCCTTTCCTCATATGTCAGGCTTCCCAGTCCTTTGATCATCTTTGTGGCCCTTCTCTGGACCCTCCCCTGCCTGTCCACATCTTTTTTGCATAGTGGGGACAAAAACTGAACACAGTATTCCAGGTGTGGCCTGATGAGTTCTGAGTAGAGTGGGATAATGACTTCTTTATCTCTGCTGGTGACGTCCTTGTTGATGCAACCCAGCATCCTGTGCATCACACTGTATCCTGTAGCAGCAGCATGCTGTTCGCTCATATTGAGTTTGTCGTCCACCAGGACCCGCAGGTTCCTTTCCACAGAGCTGCTCCTGAACTGAGTAGATCCCAGCCTGTGCTGCACTCCTGGATTATGTTTTCCCAGGTGCAAGACCTTACATTTGTCTTTGCTGAACTTCATAAGGTTCTTGTTAGGCCACTCTTCCAGCCAATCCAGGTCTTCCTGCAGGGTGGCTCTCCCTTCTGAAGTGTCCACTTCCCCACTCAATTTGGTATCATCAGCAAACATCATCAATGTACACTTGATGCCATCATCCAGATCACTTATGAACACATTAAACAATATTGGGCCCAATATTGACCCCTGGGGGACCCCACTTGTGACAGGTTGCCAGTTCGAAAAGGAGCTATTTACCACCACTCTCTGGGTGCGGCCTATCAGCCAGTTCCCTACCCACTGCATGGACCACTCATCTAGACCGCAACGCATCAGGTTCTCTAGGAGGAAGCTGTGGGAAACTGTATCAAAAGCCTTGGAGAAATCCAGGTTTACAATGTTGACCGCTCGCCCCATATCAACCGAGTAGGTTATTTTTTTGTAGAAGGTGATCAGGTTTGTCAAGCACAATTTGCCCTTGGTGAATCCATGCTGGCTTTTCCCAATCATGTGCTTCATTTGACTTGTGATAACCCCCAGGAGGATTTGTTCCATAACTTTCCCACCAGCTGAAGTAAGACTGATGGGCCTATAATTTCCTGGATCCTCCTTTAAGCCCTTCTTGTAGATGGGGGTGACATTAGCCTTCTTCCAGTCTTCTAGGACATGCTCGATCTCCATGACCTCTCAGAGATCAACCTTGCAACAACCTCGGCCAGCTCTGTTAAAACCCTTGGGTGGATGTTGTCATTGCCCACGGATTTGTAGGGATCAAGTTCTTGTAATAGTTCACATACCAACTCTTCCTTCACTGATGGTGGGTCTGTGTTTGCATCAACCTGGATTTTTGTTCCCAAGGCCTGGGGCCCAAGAGTGCTGGTAAAGGCAGAAGTGAAGAAAGTGTTGAGAACCTCTGCCTTTTCAACGTTGTTGGTGACTAATTTAACAGCGGGCCAATATTTTCCTTCTGTGTCTGCTTGTTGTTTACGTACCTGAAGAACCTTTTTGTGTAGTTTTTGACATTTCTGGCCAATTTCAATTTGAGCTGTACTTTTGCTTTTCTAACTACATCCCTGCACGTGCTGGCAATGCCCTTGTAGTTCTCANAGGATTTGTTCCATAACTTTCCCACCAGCTGAAGTAAGACTGATGGGCCTATAATTTCCTGGATCCTCCTTTAAGCCCTTCTTGTAGATGGGGGTGACATTAGCCTTCTTCCAGTCTTCTAGGACATGCTCGATCTCCATGACCTCTCAGAGATCAACCTTGCAACAACCTCGGCCAGCTCTGTTAAAACCCTTGGGTGGATGTTGTCATTGCCCACGGATTTGTAGGGATCAAGTTCTTGTAATAGTTCACATACCAACTCTTCCTTCACTGATGGTGGGTCTGTGTTTGCATCAACCTGGATTTTTGTTCCCAAGGCCTGGGGCCCAAGAGTGCTGGTAAAGGCAGAAGTGAAGAAAGTGTTGAGAACCTCTGCCTTTTCAACGTTGTTGGTGACTAATTTAACAGCGGGCCAATATTTTCCTTCTGTGTCTGCTTGTTGTTTACGTACCTGAAGAACCTTTTTGTGTAGTTTTTGACATTTCTGGCCAATTTCAATTTGAGCTGTACTTTTGCTTTTCTAACTACATCCCTGCACGTGCTGGCAATGCCCTTGTAGTTCTCAACAGGTATTTGTCCACTTTTCCATCTCTAGTATGCTTCTCTTTTGGTTTTGAGCAGACTTAGAAGCTCGTAGTTAAGCCAAGGTGGTCTCTTCCTCCACCTGCTTCCCTTACCTTTAAAGGGGATGAACTGTTTTTGTGCTTCAGGAGAGCTTTCTTGAAAAACTCCCAGCACTCACTAGCTCCTTCATCCTTCATGGAAGCTTCCCACAGAATCCCTCCCAACTGAGCTCTGAGAGAGCTGAAGTTTGCTCTTCTAAAATCTAAAACCTTTGTCTTAGTACTAACTTTCAGAGTGCTCAGCAGGATCCCAAACTCCACAATATTGTGACCACTGCAGCAAAGGCTATCACTAACTGAGATATTACAAAGCAGATTTTCTTGATGTGTGAGTAGCAAGTCCAGCAGTACCTCATTCCTGGTTAGCACATCTAACATTTGTATGAGGAAGCAGTCCTCTATGCATTCCAGGAACTTGATGGATGACATATGTGAGCTGCTCTTCCAACAAATGGCTGGGTAGTTGAAGTCACCCACAAGAACCAGGTTCTGTTGACCCAAAGGTTGCTTAAGTGACCAAATATTGCTTCGTTGGCTTTGTATTTCTATCTATTTGTTACTAAGTACCCCACAGAGTATACTTTTCAGAAAATTGAGAAGACATGAATGGTAGTCAGAAAAAATTGCAAGTCAAACATACAGGACCCTTGCTAGGAAGTTTTGCATGCACTTTCAGGATGCTCAGATCAATCCTTAAAAGAGACTTTTCTGTAAAGATTCATCTTAGGTAAATAACTAAACTCAGATCAGTTAATTTGATTTGTGTAAAATGTTTGTAGAGTTGGGGCCTGTAAATTGACAGAGTTGGGAAAAAAAGGAGGAATGGAGAAGTGATGTAGAAGTGACATGTTTTAAATTAAGAGTGTGAATTTTTTTATCTTGTATTTGGTAACTAAGTTTAGACCCATCTATAAAATTTGCCTGATGATTTGAATTTTATTGGCTGCAGTTGGTATGAGGGGTCCACAAATGACAAAATTAGACATACACTGCAATCATATGCATGCACAGAAAGAGAGGCTACATTTTGATGTATAAAACACTAAGGAGTAACTCGCATACATTAACAGTATCGGGTAAAGAGGATGAAAGCAAAACCACAAATGTTCTTTTGGTCTATCTGGCCATTAAAATGGTGTATGTGTTGTTTTTTTGCTATTTAGTTTAGTGGGATTGTGACAAAGAGGTAATGTGTATTATCGCATGTTTATCACATTGCTAGTCTTCTTTTTTATTGCAAAGGACTTGATGTACTACCACTAAATTTTATTCCAAGAAGTAATGACATGACTTTCTTGCTATGACTGTAGTGATTGCTGCTAATCCTTAGCCACTCCAGTTTTCTCAAAGCTGCAAATACAGGGAACGGTATCTGCTTAAGTTTTGAACTGTTGGCGATCATATTTGTAGTTTAACTTTATTACTGTATTTATCATCTTAATTTCTTCTCCATGTCTCTCTCTCTTTCTATGTCTTTCTGTTTCTACATCTCCTCCCTTACCCGTGCTGCCCCCCCCAGTTCAAGTGCCAGTTCTTGGTACTGATTCTTTGATTGTTGTAGTGTGTAAAGACTTACCTATGAATTATGAGTCAGATTTTTGTGAGGCTCATTAAATGGCCAGAAGTTCAGAGAGCTCCTGTTCAGAGTGCTAGTGCCCATACGCAATGCATCACACTATGCAATGTTTGCCAAATGGACTGGATTAAATCCCTAGGTTTCCATTTAATTTCCCACTATCACTGGGCATTCTCTACAGCTATTAGGCATATTTTTGGTTCTCAGCTCCAATTAAGAAGTGCGTGTATTCTGTTCTTTCTGGTTAGTTTCTAAGCCAGCAAAATATTAAAGGATAAGAAACTTTTCTGAAAATTAATTTTTGCAATTATTCCAAAAGAAAGCACCACTAGCCTTATGCATCAAACTTAAGATAACTTTATTAGCGATGTAGGGTGGATCAAATTCTCATATTCATAGTAGTAATCAAATTCTCATATTCATAAGTCATTCAACAGATATGCATGCTGGAAGATAATGATCTAAAAAAGCACTTAACTCTACTTAACCTCTTTTACTGTATAGGATATGGCTTTAGTTCTGCTGCCTTTAGCAGAGCATGTGCTCAGAATTAAACATGTTTGAGTTCCTTGTTCAGTGAAAATTGATTTTGGTATGTGTTTAAGTATAATGAGAGGCAAAATATGGTCAGTTCAGTTGTAACTGGGCTATACTTCAGTACTGTCAGTGGTCATTGCAAGTTCAGGAAGATTTCTTTCATAAAGCTTTGAATTACCAGCTTTTGCTTTCCATCTATTTATTACTTCCTTTTAAACTAATGCTTTATGTTGGAGCATTAATGTTACCGTTAGGAAAGTAGTAGTATGACTATTCAAAGACTTCTGTTTCTACATTCTTTACTAAACAAAATAATGATATTAATTGATTTGGTGCTGTTTTACAGTGAGAAAACTTGTCTTTTCAGGAGCTGCATAGATTCTGGGGGGTAGTGGTGGAGGGTTATTGTTTTTTTATTTCTTCTAACTGTTCCTGAGAAATGGATGCTGGTCTCTTCTGCAATGGAAACCTCTAGAGGAACTAGGGTATTAATGCAGCTATGTAGAATCATAGAATCATAGAATCATAGAATCCTTAAGGTTGGAAAAGACCTCTAAGGTCATCGAGTCCAACCATCAACCCAACACCCCCTATGCCTACTAAACCATGTCCTTGAGCACCTCATCTATACGTCTTTTAAATACCTCCAGGGATGGTGATTCCACCACTTCCCTGGGCAGCCTGTTCCAAGGCCTGACCACTCTTTCAGTAAAGAATTTTTTCCTAACGTCCAGCCTAAACCTCCCTTGGCGCAACTTCAGGCCATTTCCTCTCGTCCTATCGCTGGTTACTTGGGAGAAGAGACCAACCCCCACCTCACTACAACCTCCCTTCAGATAGTTGTAGAGCGCGATGAGGTCTCCCCTCAGCCTCCTCTTCTCCAGACTAAACAATCCCAGCTCCCTCAGCCGCTCCTCATAAGGCTTGTTCTCCAGGCCCTTCACCAGCTTTGTTGCCCTTCTCTGGACACGCTCCAGCACCTCAATGTCCTTCTTGTAGTGAGGGGCCCAAAACTGAACACAGTACTCAAGGTGCGGCCTCACCAGCGCCGAGTACAGGGGCACAATCACCTCCCTGCTCCTGCTGGCCACACTATTCCTGATACAGGCCAGGATGCCGTTGGCCTTCTTGGCCACCTGGGCACACTGCCGGCTCATGTTCAGCCGGCTGTCAACCAGCACCCCCAGGTCCTAGATGTAACCTAGATATTAATTAAGGCCTGATATATAAACAACAGGTAAGTGTTCTCTGTAATACTGCTTTTCAGAATTTCCTTCTTTGAAATTTTTTTTCACATTCCCTCTAAGTCTATTTTTCCCAATTGTACACTTCATATTTTAGTTTTTTATTTTCCCCTCTATTTGTATGACTCTCATTTAGGCTTAAGTTTCCCCATTCTTCCTTGTTTCCAAACTTATGGGGTTTTTGGTGTTATTTTAGGTTGGTTTTTTTTTTTTTTTTTTTTTTTTAAGTGGAAGCAAAGCGTGCTGGAGCACAAGAAGAGCGTTTTCTTTGCCACCTCCTCTGAATATGTACATGGCTTTGACAAGTAAGAAGGAAAACCTACTGAATGGCCATGGCATAAAATGATTTTCAGCAACCTTGATGAAGTGGGAGATGTTCTGATTTGAACTGGAACAATCCACCTACTTCTGCTCATTACATCAACATTACTCTGTTCTCTACTCTGAACTCGGAGAGCTACTTATCCACCCACATGGTTAATCTACAGAAACCATTCTGAAAGGTTTGTTCCTTACCCTATAATCTTTGATACTTTCTAACCATTTTGTGTCATCAGCTAATTTAGATTTTTTTTTTAATGAAGTAATTTATGTTAAATCATATCAATATATGATTTGGCTTGAAGCTGTAAAATTCTAAAAATACAGATTTAAGTTAATCCCCACTTTAAAATATGGATTTAATATAATTTGGTGTCACAGATTATAATTAGTTTTTAAATAGCACATCTCATATTCCAATTATTTGACAAATTGTCTTACTATATTTTTATTATGAAAATGGTTTAATTAATTTTAGAAACAAATAGTTGATAGTCTTTAGTCTTGTTTTCTCTAGGGTCTTTCTTCCCATTTTGTAAAGGCAATGAAATGAAGCTTTATTAACAATTTCAAACAGAAGAATATGAAATGTGTTTTTGAGAAACAAATGTGAAATCTCCAGTATGTGACCTTTTTTGTATTGATTTTTTGGTGAATAACCATAGATCTCTCTCATAACATTCCCCTGTTCTCTTTTCACTTTTAAAACAACTTTCCACTTAGAAAGCATTGCAACTTATAACATGTTCACACACTATCACTTGCAACAAATCTGGTAGTCACAGTCTTCACAGCTGACAGTTGCTGGGAATTATATGTGCTACCCATCCCTGCTGCTACCCATCTCTACCTGCCTCACACTCTGAGGCTGTGTCCGTGCTGCTGTCCCTGCTGTCCACCCAGATAATGCATCCATTCCCCAGGGCCAGCTTGTTCTACCTGCAGCTGGTTCATCACAGCAGTCAGTCCAATGCGCTGTAAACCCAACCCCCCACCCCAAAAAATCTAAGTAAAACAAGCCTGCACTAATAGTAAGAGAGGAAGCTTATCCTGAACTCCATGCTGTGATGACTATACTGCTCATATTCCTTATTTAGCAAATAGAGTATTTCTGCATGAACAGAGTCAGAGCAGTTATTGAAGTGCAGACAGTCCTCATTTTAGGATGTGACGGAGGTTAATTAAAAGCTTTTGGCATAATTTAGCCATTGATGTCCTATGTATGTTTCTTGCCAAAAGCCCCTTGAACATCAGCTTTGCCAGGTCCCTGAGCAGAGGGAATATTTTACTCAGATGGACACAGACCTTTTAGGGCACTCTTATACTATTTCAGCCCTTTCATGTGGTGTGAAAGGGTGAGAATATGGATGACTATATACTCTCTGCTTTCTAATTCAATGGCTTTTCAGAGAGAAAATGTACCTAGATAAGTTCCCCCCAGGCATCTAAATAAGCAGTTTGACAATAAAAGTTGTGGACTGCTGAGCACATCTGGAAGATAAGTGCATAAATTGTAAAACCAATCCTACAACTGCATTTAATCTATCCTACATATGTGCCAAAGTCTTCCCCTGCTAATTCAGGGCTGTAATTCACCTGGGGGTCGCTGGTGCTCTGTCAACGTTTAATTGTTCTAATTACTTAATTATCTGCTCTGGTGAAGTGGTAAAGCCTTGACATTTCACATTTTCCCTAGGAATATGTGTCTGTGGGATATATCAATCTCTGTATTTGGTAAATACAGGGAAAAATAATTCAGTTAATCCAGTCTTTCAGTGGTAATGTCTACCTTGTTACTGATTCCTTGTATTAGGCCACAGGGGCACCTGTTTTCTTAGCCTGTAGAACTTTGTGAGAGGTTTCCTCTTTAAAATGAATCTACTTAGTTTTGAATTTGCTGATGAAACAGGAAGGCTAAAAAGGATGTGTTGAGCGATATTTTTGCAGGCTAATCCAACTAAACTGGAAAGTCATTTCACAGTAAGTTCCTTTGAATGACAGGTGAGAAGCATAGCCTCATCAAGCAAGAAAGCTATCTTGTATATAGACTACTAATTCGATGTTAAGAGATCATAGCAGTCACTGGTGAATGACACTTTAGGAAGAGCTGTAATAGATGATGTGATTAAATCTTTGTATTTCAAAAAATTGGCAAAAAATATATTTTTCTGCAATAAGTAAGTTTCTGTTTGCACATTCTGGATTTTCATTGCAAAAACAGGGAAAGTAAGTTTCAGTCAGGTTAAGCTTTTGTGTAGTAAATGTTTTTGTGGTAAAGAAAAATGAAAGTGATGAGTAACCTAAATGCTATTTACTGTTAAGAATTATTTTTTAAATTTATCTTTTGCTTTTCTGTTACTTCTCTGAGAATGGGAAAGAAGACATTCAATATTTGCTTGAATATTTTTGATACCTGAGGGATGCCAGTTTTTAAATTGAAGGTACTAGAGAAAAATGCTTTATGAGGTAGTTATTCCTTTGGTTTTTGAAATCAAAATTACTCTTGAAAAGCTACAGAAGACTTTGTGTTAGAAACAAAAAGATGGGTAGAAGACACTATAGCTCTACTAATAGTAGTAGAGTAATGCCTCTGCACTTACTATAATGGGGACAAGTACCGCTTATTTTCTGTTTTTTTTCACTAGAGGCAAAGGAAGAGATTCATTTTATTTCATCAGGAAGCTTTACTTGGATGATAGCATTAACAGGAGGGGATGCAAAAAGGGGGTTGCTTTACAAGAAGAAAAATAATGTGCAAGTTCTGTTCAGTTCCTTGGAGAATTTCAGTGGTTATAGTTATAATCAACAGCATTTGTGAGGAAAAAAAAAAGTCAATAAGCTCCTGAAGATCTATGTCCCTCTCTTTCTCTCTCCCTGCTCCCCTCTTTCTGTATGTAAACAGACAGTTTGCCTGCTGTAATGGTTATCATAAATTTTTGCCTCATGTTAGTACCCCGTGTCATCAGAGGGAGAGAATAAATTCTTTTACTGATGACCACTGTACAGGAATGAAACTACAGGAGCAGTAAGAAAGCTTCTTCTTGTGAGGGCTTTGTGTAGAAATCTGCTGACTATCTGGACAGGAGAAATCAAATACAAAGAGAATAGGTAATGTCAGAGAAAAAAATGGAAAATATGAAATCCTTCAGCCTTCACCAATACTGTTGTGATTTAGGCCTAAGGAGCACGATACTTGATGTCAATCTTAATTTTCTAACTCTCACTAAGCAAGTGTGTTTTCTGGCATGGGATTGATGCACCAGGACAGTGCACCTGAAGCATATCTAAGCCTCTGAGAGATTTGCTGAAGGGTCCTCAGAAAGTCACTTGTCCAGTCTGTGCCACATTTTTTTTCCAGTTTATTAGGGCATTATGTATTGATGTGTAAATTACCTTCTAAAGATAGTCAGTATTTACAGATGAAAAGTCTATATTAAGATGTAGATATTATTATTTCCACAATTTATTACATTTTAAAGAGTACTTTTTTTTTTAAATTAAGTTATTGCAAATTCTACAGTCTAGCTAGTCCTGTTGTAAAGCTGAGATTTGTTGAGATGCAGAGAGAATAAAGAGTTACTTTTGCTGTTATTACTTCTAGGCTTCTAGAAAGGCTTTTGAGCTCTCAGGACTGACCACAGCTTGATCAGGGCAAGTCTTACTGGACACCAGCCCCTATCTTCTCTGTACTTTTATTTGTCTGGGGAAATGGCTCATGTGCTTCCTTCCCGCTTCCACACCCTACTTAGAATAAACATGGCTGGAGGTTGTGGTTTTGTGACACAGTCAAGCCAATGAGACTCCTTGTGACTTCTGAAGAAGGTGGTCTTACCTTACTGCCCCCCTATTACAGCCATTGTGCAAATACAGATTCTTGTCTGATCCGATAATAAGCCTGTTCAGGGAGTTACACCATCATAAAACTATTCATGTTTTATTGCACAGTTATTTTTTTCTCCTGGTTTATCTTCTTAAATTGGCTTATCCTTGGAATTCATTACAAACTGTATCCTGCCAAGGAAAAAATGCAGAGAAAAGCAGTGAGCTCCATTTCTACCTTCACTTTATAACAAGATCTGTAAAGGAAAATAATAATAATAAAAAAAAAAGAACTAAGAAGATATTGAGTACTGTTGTATTTAAAAAAAAAAAAAAAAAGAAAAGCTTTGACAATTTTGGTTTTGAGTGTGTGCTTGCCTTTAAAGTGAAACCGTGAAACCTATGTAAGAATATCTTTTTACATAACCTAGAGTGAAAATGTGGATTAGGAAAAGTGTTACTGAGAGTGTGGAAGGCTACATACAAGCTATAGAAGGCATTTTCCCAACAAAATTATTTACTAAGACACTTTTTCCTTTGAGCTTCCTTAATTTAGTCTTCTCATTTCACTGTCTGGAAATGGCTTACAAGGATCCAAAGCTATTGGTTCTTCCTGATGCCGTGTAGAAGTAGGTAAACTGAGTAATGTGAACACATGGATCTGCATCTGATGAAGCAGTGGCATTAATGACACTAACAGCAGCATTGTGTTCTTTGCATCCTTCCCTTCTGGCAGGTGTGGGAGAAGAGGAGGAGGTGGTCTGTCCCAGGTGGGTTTCTGCAAAAGAGACTGAGAAAAAAACAGTAGGCTTCCTACACAACCTGATCTGTTTTCTCAGGGTTCCTACTCCCACACCTCCTGATGTATTCTTATTAGGAGCCGTCTGCTTATTTCCATTTTCTGTCTAATTCCTTAGGGGGCCTTATTAAAATGCATGGATCATGCAAGGGCAAAATTTAGTAATACTCTAGAAATAGGATGAGTGCTATAGGGAATGATCCTTCTCATATACTGTATACCAGGTAAACTCAAACTACTGCATGGCGAAATAATTTTTTGAAATAATCAGAAATAGCTTTCTCTGAGCCTAACAACACTATACTGCCTGAGAGGATGTCAGCAAAATCCATAAAACTTTTTTTTTTTTTTCTCTCCTCTCCCTTGCCCCAGCTTTGTTTTAATTTATGCTTTACATTAAAAATAATTCCCTGAGTCTTCTTGCAATATTTTGCACTAGCAAACTAGCCAACCAAAAAATGTTGCTTGATAACAGGATTAGCTTTAGAAAAAAAATGAATATTCAAAAATGCTGTGATTTATGGAGCTGTGGGAATGAATGTCAATGGGTACAATTTTTTTTCTCTTGTGCTGAGTGCAGGAATAATTCATTTCACTGTTGGTTGAAAGTCCATTTTATACAGCTGTATAAGATATTTATATATAAACTACCAGGATTCAATGTAACATCTCAGATATGATTGTGATTTAAAAGTTTGTTTTACAAATTATGAAGTGTGTGAGCCTTCAGTTGCAAGTACTCAACAAGGCCACCCTAGTAAATGGCTCAAAGGAAAATCCCAGCTTAGGGTACCCCTTATATTTGCCTTCTCTCTCTGCTGTACAAATGCTGAATGTGAGTAGTGCAAGTGGTGTTTAGTTTTAAAAAAAGAAGGAAAACCAAATTGAAGCCCCAAATCAGTAGTATGCTGTTATATCACTGCTTTTAACTTTTGTGATTTGTAATGTTTTAATTAATGTTACAAAGCTAGCTTGTTGATGAAAAATTTATTATATTTAGGAGGTGGGTTTTAATGAGACACCAAAAGAGTTTAAGCATAGTCCACACTGGTCTTTGCAGCTAGCAGTGCTGTGATTTACGTTGTGCTGGTGACTTTTGTAACAGTGCTGATTTTTATTACATATGTAGTTGAAGCTTAGTAGACCAGAACAAAATTATTTCAATGAACAGACTGTTTTTGTTATGAGTTTTCCTGCTTTCCCTTGACATGTCTAGTTATTGGTTTGGGGGTTTTTTTTTTGAGAAAGGACAAGAAGGTTTTGTTAGTTTTCATCCAAATTAGTTATCTTCCCAATTCCTTTGACTATGCAAAAAAAAGTGCTGGATTTTCATTACAGATGCAAACATATCTGTGAGAAAGCAAATGCTTTAGAATAAAACATAATTTTTATGGCTTCATCTTGCAAGTGAAAGATGTGACTTAAACTCTTCTTTCAAAGCTGAGATTGGCACAGAAGCTGCACTCTGAGCAACTGCTTAGATTTCTGGGCATTTGGGAAAAAGATTCCACTCCCTTTTGGTCTTGAGGATAAAAGTGGTTGATGCTGCCAAACACAGAGCTGTTGAGCCCACTTTTAGTGAGTGTGCAGATAGGGAATTTTGCATTGCTGTCACACAGTTTGTGAATTTCTTATGGCAGTGACTGGGGACTTGCAAGGTGGCAGCACTTCCAGGAAGAGACACTAGTGGCTTTCTGCGTGACCCTTTATCAGGAAAGAAAGGAGCTTCAGAAGATCTCTTAGACACGTGGGATGAGAGGGAGCCTAATTTTCTCAGATTTATACAGGCAAACTCTGGTGAGGCTTCATTTTGGGTACCTTGTGTGCTGTTCTTGAACCCTGATGTGCTAGTCTATGATTTGTAAATAGGGATCTGTTCCTGATTAGAAAGCATGAAAGAACTGTTATAAGGCAGACAGTTTTTTTGGTATTGTTCCTTCCTCTACTTCTGATACTCCATCAGACTAATTAAATCAATTCAACTTTGCAGCCTCTGACAATTTTTAGAAGGATTTCACTTGCTTATCTCCTATTTGTTTTGAAGTGATATTATCACCACTGGATACTTCTTGCATTAGTTTTAGTTATAAAATTTGATATTCAGTGAAGATCTTGAACATGCAGTGAAGATCTTAATGAATAATTCCACTTTTCTACCCTGCATTTTTAATGGATTGTTTGTTTTGAGAATAGTTCATTTTCTTTAAAAAGAAAAGCAAAAGAGATTCTTGCTTTTCTTCTAGCTAGATGTCCTTCTCTGTTCCGTTTTAATAGATTGCCTCCGCTGAAATTCTTTAACTGATCCAAATGAAAGATCTTAATATGGTATGGAAAGCAAGGAGCTGTGAGAGGGAATTTAAGGATTGTTAGCATACAGCAAGTCACTGGAACTGAAGATACTTTGCAATCATTTCCTTGATTGTCCCTTTGGGAAAGAATCGTATCTGTTTGTTTACCTAGTATGCTCTTAGCTCAGATCTCTTAGCATTCAGTGGATATTGAAAACAGCAATGTGTGGAGGCCAGATATATACCAGAAGGATAAGAATGCCTGCATTTTGCCATGGGAAGTGGAATTATATCTCAATCCTGTGCACAACAAGCTATTTATCATGCTCAGAAAACAGCAGTGGGTAACGAACTTGAAACCTTTGCAGCTAGGAGACTGTTTATATCTCTCCAAACATTATTTTTGTGAAGAACTGATTCTCACCATCATGTCATGTCATGTTGTGTTGTGGAGTGCTTCAGTCATTTCATATTATATCTTGTTGCTCTTAATCTAGGGTAACTGATGTATAATAATTTGGTGTGCCAAATAAAATGACACAGGTCTGAACTCTTAAGTTTCTGTTTCCTTTAGCCTGTTTAAGGTGGTTTCATGTTTGTTATGAAATTGCTGGCCCTTTTAGGGGAAAGAGATCCAGCCTGATTGGGAATCCAGTGATTTTTTTAAAGGCTTGGAAATAGACGAGCTATATGGAGTGTGAGTAGGGGGAGAGGGCTGAGAGCTTCTGGCCAGCCAGGTATGAGGTGGTTATTGGAAGCTGTTCTGACTCAAAGTGAAGGAATTCTGATTTAAAATACCTGTGAGAAACTCTGAAGCAAGGTGTGTCTTTCAGGCAAAAGGTCTCTAGAGTGGAATCCTACTGCGGGGATTTTTGGGCTCTTGAAGAAGATCCCAGGTTAGGTGTGCACTATTTCATTCTAGTGAATGACAGAATTAAATGCAAAGTTCTGGGGAAAGGGCTTGAATCCAACTCTGTGTATGATGCCACCAAGTTCTGGGCAGCTAAAAAAGGCCAGATACTACAAGGTCACTTAAAATAATGCTGCCAATATATTTAAAAAGCAAACTAGTTTCTTCCACGGGAGGGGTTGTTTCCAAATAAGAAAAAAAGAAATTCTTGCTAATGATTTAAAAGACAGCATGAAATAAGTAATTAAATTTGCCATTTATATAAACAGAGAATGCCAAGATAAACAGTGATGGGAACAGAACTAATGGGAGTCTTGAGAGATCTGAAGTATGGACAGGAAACCAATGAGATTCAACATGGAAGAATGTAGTCTATTGCACCTGTGGCATAATTCTTCATAATCCAACACAGATTCAAAATAAAAAAAAAAAAAAGGAAAAAACTCAAATCCTTTAATGGACAGTAGTAGTCCCACCAATTTTAACTGAAATGTGATAGTATTGAATGAGAAGGGAAAACAGCATTATGTAAGAAATGATGCCAATGATACCTTTCTTGTTATGAGGAAACCTTAAGATTTTCATCACTGATACAATTGTAGCGCATGGGCACAGAAAAGAAATATAGCTTTAGATGATGCAGGTTTTCTTGCCTGAAGAAAATGTTAAAGGCATTTGTTAAATGGTAGTTCAGGGATCAATATAATTCTAAAAATATTTCAATATTAATATATTTTGTTTTGCCTGGATTCTGTAGAGGATGTTAAAGTTGCATTTAGGCTGACCATTAAGAAGAGGTTCTTAATTGTAGATTTTATTAGTGTGTGGAATGATCTACAGAAGCAAGTCAGTTATTTAAAAACAACCAGATGGTAGCCNGCGGTGGTCAATCAACACGGGGGTCATCTTGTCAGTCCCCTTTATTCCTCTTCGAGGGCTGCAGTTTCCATGGCAATGGTACGTTGCCACATTCCTAGACAACAAGGAGTCTTGCTCAGAGCGCATCCCCTGCAAACCGGAGGCTTCAGTGGCCTTGCAGCTGCTCTTATCTTTGAGGCAGATGTTTTATAGTTCTTAAGTAAGCAGACAAATGTTTTATAGTTCTGTTTCTCCCACTTTGCAGCAGCTCTTCTAAGATAAGCAATCTTTGAGACAAATGCCAGGACTCACTGACAAATGTTTCAGTTCCTTACACCATGCACTATGAAAATGCCCTTAATAACATGCTGCAACTTTTGCTCAGCCCTGAAGCAGTCAGGCAGTTGGACTAGATGACTGTTGTAGGTTTGTTCCAACTGAAATATTATATTCTGGAATTTGTTTGCCATATTGAAATTTTCCTTGTTGTAATGCGTATTCCTTGATATCTTGTCCTATTGTTGTGTGTATCTGATCATGAATCCTGATCATGTATCTGCTCAGGAAACTGGTTGAGAGGGTCCCTTAGGAGACAGTACTGAAGGGCAAAGGGGTCCAAGAAGGCTGGATGTTCTTCAAGAAGGAGATCTTAAAGGTGCAGGAGCAGGCTGTCCCCATGTGCCGAAAAAAAAAACGGGCGGGGAAGACGACTGGCCTGGCTGAACAGAGAACTCTTGCTGGGAGAGTTTATCACCTTTGGAAGAAGGGGCAGGCAACTCAAGACGAATACAGAGATCTCGTTAGGTCATGCAGAGAGGAAATTAGAAAGGCAAAAGCCCAGCTAGAACGCAACCTGGCCACTGTTGTGAGAGACAACAAAAAATGTTTTTACAAGTATATTAATGACAAAAGGAGAGCCAAGGAGAATGTCCATCCTTTATTGGATGCGGGGGGGAACATTGCCACCAAGGACGAGGATAAGGCTGAGGTATTTAACGCCTTCTTTGCCTCAGTCTTTAATAGTCAGAGCAGTTATCCTCAGGGTA
>VZTQ01000241.1:198265-223276 GCA_013400755.1 Pelecanoides urinatrix | reverse complement strand
GCCAAGGGAGGTTTAGATTGGACATTGGAAAAAAATTCTTTACTGAAAGAGTGGTCAGGCCTTGGAACAGGCTTCCCAGGGAAGTGGTGGAGTCACCATCCCTGGAGGTATTTAAAAGATGTGTAGATGAGGTGCTTAGGGACATGGTTTAGTGGGCATGGGGGTGTTGGGTTGACGTTTGGACTCGATGACCTTAGAGGTCTTTTCCAACCTTAGTGATTCTATGATTTTATGAATTATACGAAGCTAACTCTCTAACAGCCAGTTAGGTAGCTGAAGGCCATAACTGTTACCCCACTAAGTCTTCTCTCCTTAAGGGTAGGAAACCCAGCTCCCTAGTCTCACCATATAGTCTTATGCATCAGCCTCCTAAGCATCTGCCAGACTACTCCAGATGTGGCCTCAGAAGTGCTATGAGGAGGAAAACAGTAATTTCCTTTGACCAGCTGGCTATGTTCTTTCTAGTGTAGCCCAGTATGCAGTTAGCCTTCATTGCCGAAAGGCTGAAGATCCAGTGTCGTCCACTGAGACCCTCACTTTTTCTCTCTCTCTTTTTTTTTTTTTTTTCTTCCCCCCTTTCTCCACAGAGCTGCTGCCTACTCACCACCCACATTGTACTGCTGCTTGGGGTTATGCCATGCCAAGTGCAGGGCTTTTTTGAACTTTATGAGGTTCTTATGGGCCTGTACTTCCAGCTTATCAGTGTCCCTCTCAGTAACAACCCTGACCTCCAGTGTATTGACTGCTCCCCAAGTTTGGTGTCATCCACAGACTTGACAAAGCATATTTGTGTTTCCACAATGAGGTATCATAGTTTTTAAGCATAGCTGCTGGAGCTTACCTTCCAGCCTCTCATACAGATTCCATACTAACGTAGTATCCAGTTTCTGTTGCTGAACTGCAAAAACTTACTCAAATGTCATCCTTTATTTGCACTTTTATTAATCAGTGCTGCTAGACTTTAGAATAGAATAGGAGAGAATATTTCAGTTGGAAGGGACCTACAATGATCATCTAGTCCAACTGCCTGACCACGTCAGAGCTGACCAAAAGTTAAAGCATGTTATTAAGGGTATTGTCTAAATGCCCGTTTTAAACACTGACAGACTTAGGGCATTGACCACCTCTCTAGGAAATCTGCTCCAGTGTTTGACCACACCTTTGGTGAAGAAATGTTTCCTAATGTCAAGTCTGAACCTCCTCTGACAAAGATTTGTACCATTCCCACATGTCCTCATGAAGCTGTAGAGAGCAATGAGGTCACTCCTCAGCCTCCTTTCCTCCAAACTAGACAAACGCAGAGTCGTCAGCCGCTCCTCATAGGACAGGCCTTCCAGCCCTTTCACCAGCTTTGTTGACCTCCTCTGGATGCATTCAAGGGCCTTCACATCCTTCTTAAATCGTGGTCCCCAGAATTCCACACAGTGCTCAAGGTGAGGCCACACCAATGCTGAATACAGCAGAATAATCACCTCTTCTGACAGGCTGGTTATGCTGTGTTTGATGCACCCCAGGATGCGGTTCACCCTCTTGGCTGCCAGGGCCCACTGCTGCCCCATAGTGAGCCTGCTGTCACCCAGATACCAGAATACTTTCTTCCAAACATCCATCCACTTCTTTTGAAGTTCTCTTTTGCTTCTTACTTTGTTATTCCCTAAATAGAGTATTGTTATGTGTCTAAAATATAGGATTCCACCTCTGTCATTTCCTGCAAAAAGGCAAGAAAAGTATCTTGCTATGTAGTGTTATCATCCTATGGAAACTGGTCACTTCACAGCTCTGAGTTGCTGCATGTAGCAACCTCTTGCTTTCCTTTTAGTATTGCATTTTCAGAGTAAGGTTGCTGTTCCATGATGGATTATATCAGATAATAATGCTGTGACCAAAGTATATGGGAAATCAAAGGAAGTATTTGACATAAACATGAGTCATACAAATTATTTAAAATTTGTGTAGCATGTGCCAACATTATTTTTGATAATTGCCCTCTACAGAATTATCTTCATATTCTTATCACTGTTTTTCGTATCATAAAATTTTGGATGTTTCTATCTCTAAGTTGTACAAGAGAAGAAACAGCATGTCTTACATACATTTAAAAGCAACATTGCCAAGGGGCAGTACTTTGTTGGTTTACCTCAGTCAGAAACACAAAGTTTATTGTTTGTGGAATGAGTATATTTCTAATGAAAACTATATCTCATTATTTTTAACTGTTTGTGAAAGCAACCTAGTTAATAGTAATGAAGAAGTAAAGTCCTCTTTTCCTGTATGTATTAACAGTGACTAACATGTTCTGAATAGGTGCTCATGGAAACTGGTAAAGAGGCATCTAGTACAAGCTGAAAATAGCTTCTGTTATCCTATGTCTTTTGTGCTACCAAAGAACTGACTTTGCATATGGCAAGTTTTTATCTATTTTTAGTAGTAGTGTACATTCAGTAATAACATGTTTAGTGCATGTTTTTATTAATAATTTGCCTGCAGGAGACTCCAGTTACACATCAGTTGTTAGCATTAAATCTTACTGTGTCTCCATTCATGGAATTGGCTATAGCTGTGCTAATAGAGTATTATCTTCTAGCAACTTTTTAATGGAGGCACTGGTAGCTCTATTTGAAGTAAGTAAAAGAAAGAACAAATGGGTCAATTTTTTTCCTGACATAGTTCTCTTGGCCAACTCAAGAGACAGGAAGATTTATTAGGCAATACAAAATCCACTTCTAGCAAGTCAAGAAAATTCTTATTGGTTTTGATTCACCCTTAGTTTATGTTATTCTTTTAATCATTCTTTTAATCTTTGATTTATTTTAGTAGAGATTTCAGTCAAAACTCCTAATTGTTTTTCTTGAAGGCAATCACTTTTTACAGTGTTATGTAACTTTTTGTTAATATCTAAAAGTTTAAATTTCTGTGTGTATGTTTTGTTTTGTTTTTTGGTGTTTTTTTTTTGGGGGGTGGTGGTGGGGTGGTGGTGTTAGTTTTTTAAAGGTGTGCTTTGTACTCTAGTAACCTCATTCTTTCCATCCAGCTGTATCTTTGCTTGACAACTGCAGGAATGATGTTCCAAGAATGAAGAAAAATAGAAAGTTAGTTGGATTTTGACAAGAACGGACCAACCAATAGCAAAAATAATTTACTTTCTTTTGACATAAATGTGTCAAATACTGAAAAGTATTTGACTGCTGCCAAAGCTAGACTGGTATTAAAAACTTTATATTAACTTGCACTTCCAGAAAGAAGTTCAAGTGAACTTTTATTCTAGGTTTGTCTAAATAGTGCTTTCTTTCTAGGTCTTATAACAATGAATTATTTTACACTATTTTTACAGTTGGTTGTAACTTTTCATTGGAAAACAGTTTTCTGTTAAATCTAAGATAATGTTTCCCTATCTGAGTTCTATTGTTATGGTTTGGTTTATTTTTAACCTTTCCTTTTCCATTTGTTTCCTAAGGAATCTTTCACAAGCAGGAAAAAAAGAATTAAATTATTTTTTTCATGCCAAAGTTTGATTAATTTTCTCTAATATGAACAATGCCCTTTTAGCTCTGCTTCTGGAATCTAAGATTGAAAAAATAAAAAGACTTCTTAGCTCTTTCAGATTCAGTTTATAAATACATGGGAAGATTATGATCTGTGGTGTGTCTGCCATTTTTTCTGATTCCACTTAGTGTTCAGAGAGCGAACGAACACTGCTGTGGATTCCCTACAGAAACATTTACACAGATTGATATCTCACTGTCTAAAATCTTTCAGCTGCATATTTCTCTATATTCCTTCCTGCTGTTTTTAGCTGTAATTTCACATATAATTATAAAGAATGTCAATTAGACTCATCATGGGCTAATTATATTTTATTTACCTGAACTAATGTAAATAGGTAGATGGTTGCACAGTCTTTTGAAATATGTTTGCAATGTATGTTTTACCATAGTCTCAGTAAACATACACAAACAAGTTTTAAACTACTTCAGATGGAAAAAAACCTCACCAACATTTCTAAGATTCATATTGTAAGGCTGAAGTCTTCTGATTGCTTAAAGTAGATCTAAGTTTGGTCAGAATCCAAATAGGTCTGCCATTTCTATCACTTTTCTTGTTCCAGAGTTTGCATAGAGAATTAGATCAAGGAATACAGGAAACAGTTTGACCAGAACATAAAAAGATGCTGGGTTTTGGTCAGATGAATATGTTATTTTACCTGACCTATAAACTGTATAAGGACGGAGAAGAAAGCTGAGGAAAAAGCAGAGGTGGGTCAGTGGGACTTTCCTATTTGTCACCACTCAGGTAGGTTTAAATTTATTCTGAAACTACAGCCTTATCGATGAATGCTTCTTGCAGCGTATGTTACCCATATGCTAAAATAACCTTTTTGTTTGCTCACTTAGGCTGGAATGATGCCTCGATAAGGAAGGTACCTTCATTTCCCTTTTCTTGTTTGTGTTTCTTAAAAAATAAAACTGTAATTTGATAGTAGCAGCAGAGAGATTTTTGGAGTCTGATTTGGAGTGATATGGAAAATGATGGTATAGCCTTCCACGGTAAATGAAATAGCATTGCATTTGGGGAATGTTGTGGCTCAGGGAAAGATTATAAGGTGTTATTTAGGCAACAGGAATTCTTTGTGTTAAAATTAGGTTAACATCGGAACTAATTCCATAAAATGTGAGAGACATGGTAATGTGTAAACATAAAATATTCTGCAGAGCAACCCATGGTATCTTTTGATACTTTTGCTTCCTTTTTTTAAATGAAACATTTTTGTGGGTGTTTGTTGTTTTTTATATACACATATATGTAGACAAACATTTATTTTGCTGCCTTAAATAGAAATGTAAAAATCTGTAATAATTCTTAATATACTCAACAAAAACATACCTGAAGTTATAGTGCTAAAAGACTACAGAATGGTTGCTTTTTGTCTGAGGTACCTTACCATTTGCCAAAAGACAATCAGCAGTCTACACAGTCACAACAGACCATCACTGATAGAAGTAAAGCTGGCAATGTCTGCAAGCAGAGAGCAGGAATCTGTCGATACGGCTGCCTGGTGTACTCGGTACGATGGCAAGTTTGATTATCTCTTTTTCACTCTCCTTTCCCATTCCACGTTCAACTTCAGATTTATTTGTTTTTTTTTGCATCAATAGTAATTTATATTAAAATTTCCCCTTTATTAAATACACAGAAAGTCTTTGGGGAAACTTTCAGTCTCTCCTGAAATAGGACCATAGCCCTAACATGTTGTAAGGCCAAGTGTATAGAGGAGCTATACAAAGGCATCAGAGGCTCGTATACCAGCCAGCAAGTTATAGTTCTAACTTCCAAATTTCAGCTGCATGCTGCACTGCATCCCTACTCGCAGTCCCTTTTTCAACACTTCGTTCTTGTGGGGCAGACTCGTTAACTTTCCCAGAACGACATGATCAGTGGATTTTGACAGCTACTCCTTTAACAGCTCCTATGAAGCTGACCACTGAATTTCTGGCTTCTGTGTGTCTGTTGTTGGTCAAAAAGGTCAAGCTAAACATATGGAGAGCCTTACTTAATGTACTTTAATAACTGGCTTCTTCCAGTACAGCTGATCAAATACACACACACGCACACACCCTGAGTTATTCCTAATCTTAACATTTTAATGAGTGTTAGGTCATTGAATTTCTGTTATGAATTAGTTGAAGAGCATCTGTTGTGAACAGCGCTATATGTTTGGCAAAAGGAGGAAAATGTACAAAGTGGGATGGACATTCATGAGAGGAATCTAGGTAAAGAGTGCATCAAGATACCAAACCAAATTTATTTCAAGTTTAATCTTTTGTGCGTTTACCTGAGACACAGAAAAATATCCTGCTGATTATGGACTTGTTGACTGTATACAATAGTACAAGGTATTTATTGGATGAATATATAAGTGAAAGAAAACTATTTTCATAAAACTGAAGGATTTATGGGTCTTGATTCTTCTTGTGTAAGCATACTTTTTTGACTGATAGCCTCATATTGCTACTGTTGGTCAGGCCATCCAAAGTCACACTGGCTGAGGTGAAGTGACAACGAAGGAGTTCCTGGTGGACAAAAGGCGTCCCCAAATTGTTCCCCTGTTTTTGGCTCCTTGCTGCTGCCATTCTCTCTTCCTTTTGACATTTAAAAATTTTTGAGAAGCTAGTACATCAGAATGTCTTGCTATATTTTGTATTGAGGAGAACAGTAAAATGTGATAAGAAGCAAATACTCTCCTGCAGAATTCTGCTCAACAGTTTGTGCTGTTTTCTGCGACTAGCAATGTGCAGTGGTGGAGCACAGGGCTTCAGCTGGGCACATGGTGCTTTGAGTAGTTTGCTTGTGTTCCTGTGCTATGATATCTGTTTCCAGGTAATTGTCTTATCCCTAGAGAAAAAGGGGAGAGGGTGGGTGAGAAGCCTTCCCCTGCGAATGACTTGTTCCCAAAGTACAGCAAGATGATCATACATATAGGAAACAAAATCACCCTTACTTGCTGTTTGGTTTGGTAGTTTGGTTTTTAATGAACTGATCTGCCCTTTATCCTGAGAAGACTATATGGATTTCACAAGTCATAATTTGGGTACATAACCTACCTTCTATTTAAATCTCTTATTTAAACTTTTATCTAACTCTCTTTTCAGAAATCTTTCTATGTAAATGTAAAGATTTGAGCTTTAATGAAACTATGCTTGTATGTTTAGTTTGTTTGATTGTTTCTTTTTTTTTTTTCTTTTTTAATGGTCTTCAAAACAGTTTCCTTTGTGTTTCTAATTGGTTCTCATATGAAAAGGTTAAAATTTAGAGGAAGACATAGAAAATGTGGCCATAAGTTTTTTTTGCAGGGGATTGATTTTTATTGAGAAATAATCCTTCTGTTTTTCCTCCATGTATATCAGGGCTTACTTCTAATCTTGGAATCCAAAGCCTCTAAAATTACTTTAGATTTATTTTTTAATTTTCTTTTGCAGATTGGCATGGCTTTCTAACTCCTATTCAATATTACTTAAACTGCAGTTTTAACATTAAACATCTGAGAAAGATGAGTTGAGATGTTCAGAGTAATATTTATTCTTAAAAAAAAAAAGTTAGCAATGTTATTTTCATTCTCTGAACTGATTCCTTTGTCCTTATTTGCAGATTTTTTTACTATCACTGAGTAAGAAAGAAGGAACAAGGAGAAGCTGTATTAGGTGAAAAAGTGGATAACTGACATTTTTGCAGTGTTTATTGTGTACTTTATTAATCTGTGAATGAGCCTTAGTTAAAACCACAGAATTGTAATGGATACAAATTAAGAAGGGATCTCTGAATGAAATCCAAGTTTGTGATCTTTAAAACCATAATAGCAGACTTGGCCGTAGGCTTCCTGCTGTTTTAGATTCAGCAAACTCCTCTTACTCCTTTGCATTTCCTTCCTTATTCTGTCGCAATCAGCTGAAACAGTAACACCTTTCTGCTTCTCATCTAGGATGTGCACTAACTTATGTGTCCAAACTAAAGGATTTTCTCTTGTTCTCTTACTTTAGTGTTCTTTTTTTCTTCTCTCCCGTGAAATACATGAGCATCTGTGAATACTGAGTAACAACCCAGAGCTGCAGTTTACATCACATAATTCTTTAACAGCTTCTGAAAAGGGCTGCAACAACACTGTACCCAGTGCTGTATGGGTGTGTAGGGTCTGAGTGTACTTAGGGTTGAATAGAACCCTCCTTCCTGAGTAATGAGATATATTGTCTACCCAACTTTGACAGAAACGTGTAAATACTATTAAACTGCAGTGAATGTGCTGCTGCATGGTTTTGGCATCTTTTCCTTCAACGTAACCGTTTCCAATTATGAGTTAGGTCATTTCTGCTTGGTATTCACTGAGAATATTTTTTTTTCCTTTTTCTTTTTTTTTTTTTTTTTTTGACAGGAGAGTTTAGAGACACAGTCCCAGTGATGTAAAATGTTGTCAACAGGAGAACTGGCCAGCTTCTAAATGGTCTTAATGTCAAACACAAGAAAACCTATTTAGAAATACACTAAAGAAGAGAAAGACTTTTCAGTCTTTAGTTCAGCTTAATCTTAGACACTGCATTTTGTAAAACAGTCTCAGAGAGTTTCTTAGCCTCTTCAGCAAACTGCTAAATAATCTCAAACTTTTCTTAGTTTCTGGAATTACTTGCAAAAAGTACATTTCTTCCTCTTGAAGTCCAAACTCATGTATCTCCTTTACCCAGCATCATGAAAGAACAGGATAGAACAGACAAGCAGACAAACAAAAATATGTAGTGTTTACTGTTCCACTTTGTGCTCTATTTCCTGAATCAGTTCATAAGTTAGCTACGTCTTTTGCATGGCCATAAAGCTCAGAAAGAATTAAAGATTAAATTATATACTCACAGGATATTACACTGGATTATCTTTGAGAAACAGCTTTACAAAGAAATCATTAAGGTTTTTTTTTGAGGATTGTCTCTTCCATTTTGTCTATATTCTTGCTATATTAATGTTGGTGTTTTTAATTTTCTGTAACTATCTAGACTTTAAGTCTAGAAGAGATTATAAAGATCATTTAATCAATAATATGATCAATATGCTTTGCTTCCTTTGGAAGAAGAAAGGGACAACTAACTTGTCTAGTAAAAGCCAGTGGCCAGTGTTAGCCAATGTCTGTTTTCTGACTTCTTTATTAAGGATTTCTCTGCTAAAATGGGGGTGGAGGGTGGGGAGGGGGCTGAGGAAAAAAAAATCATATATCTGAAAAAATACTCTTTTGGAGTGTCTTGGCACAGGGGCATAGTTAGGTTGAATGTATTCTTTTATTATGTTTTAAAAATTTTTTGTTAATGTTTGGCTTTCTTCCCAAATAGTTTCTGGTAGGTAACAGGTTCTTTAATATCTTGTCAGGATTTCCTTGGCTATATTCAGTCATATGTGAGAGGGAGCTAAAAGTACTTGCCTTGGGAACCTGGGATCAATAGCTGTTTCAGAGCTGAATAGGTGAATCTACCAGCTTGATAAACCCACTTAGGAAATTTGGCTTATGGAAAATATGTAAGTGCTAACCATGGGGAAGGTATCTTACTGGCTTTGGCTGCAAAAAAATGGTAAACTCTTTTGTATTTTTCATGCTTTCTTAGAAGTCTGTTACCTGAATTTTGGTGAATAGCTTCCATCCTCTCGGCTCTTCTTGCCACCTCTTTTGCTGGCTCACGCAGTCAAACCTATCAGCTTATGCAGGGGCTGCTCTCTCTCCCCTCTAATCATCCTGCTTTGAAGCTCTGTGTCTAATGAATTATTGTTATGCTTTGTTTTGTACTGTGAGGAAAATAAGTATGAAGCTGTGAACTTGCTATCCTTGGATGTTGTCCAATAACTTCCTCAAAATGGGCCTAACCCTTACTGAATGGATTTTTCTCACCTTGTCACATATGCTTTTACTGTTGTGTTACTTAGGTTAAACAGATGCTACATCTACATGGCTACAGCATGCAGCTTTAAACTTGCTCATTGGTTTTCAGATCACTAAATTAATATCCATCCTATTCAGCTTTTGAATGTTTGTCACTCTACAAAATGTAGTTTTCTCTAGCTAGTGATAATTAGATACCTGGTTAATGTGCTCTGTGTATTTACGCATTATTAAGATTTAATCCCAAAGCCACAATACTGTCTCCACTGATAAGCAGGATGAAATCCCCATACATATTCTACTCCATTAGCTTTCCTAATCATTTTAAGCCAATGGCTCTGAAGACTTCTGGGTGCAATGCCCATAAAATGCACCATTCCCTGCCCTCTTCCCCCCTTTAAAAGACGTGGTTGTTATCTTCCTTTTGCAATCTTGGACATTGCTGGCTTGTCCACTCTATATTCAGCTTATACTGTGGGAAGCTAGCTGGAAAGTTTCTAGTTTCCTTGGGCAACCACAGGGGATATGCAGGCCAGAGTAATGAGAATGAACTTGCTGCTGGTCCCCAGAGACATTGTAGCACTATCTGTAAAGAAATGTTATAGAAGAGGCTAGTGTTTGCATTTTTAAGTTCTGCTTTGGTTGGATAGATAAAGAGAAAGTAACTGTCAATATTTGTAAAGCTAGAGAAGGTCAAAGACAGTCAGCAGGCCTCTGGAAATGCTTTAGAAGCAAAGGTAAGAGTTTGGGTTATTTTCAGGTCAGAGAAAGTACACAAACAATTGTTAATGTAAATGTGGCTTTACCATTGACTAGCAAGTGAGTACAATGTGATCAGGAGATGCTTTTATTCACATTGTTAGTTACCATTTTTAAATATCTATAACTACCTATCTATCTATCTGTGTGGTAGTAAATGCTGTGCCAAGACACTGATGATGTGTACTGGCTCAGTATTTCCAAAGAGAGTTCAAAAGGATTTAGAGACCCTTCAGTGCGAAACCAGAGTATTTTTGAGTAGGCTTCAGAGTGGAAGACACATTAGTCATACAGATGTTGTCCAAATTGCTTTGATATCCCTGTGAAGTTTACACTTCAAATATTTACATACTGCACATTGTTGGGATGCTAATACGCTTGTTCCTTTCAAAACTTGATTCCACTTTATTTTTGGCCGTATGCAGTTGCTGGTTTTATTTCTAAATGAAGTTTTGCTAAAAAATTAGAGAGTTAAATTTAAAGTAAATTTAATTTAAATTAAGTATAAAGCATTAAAAGTAAAGTAAATCTGCCAACTGGCAAATTTATTTCAAATTTGCTATACAGGTGTTTTCTTATCTTAAAGAAGCAATAAGCGCTTACTCATCAGTGTGTTTTACACATGAAAGCTTTCACACCATTCATTAATTTACCCTCTAAATCATGCCTGTTAGCCTTCTGTAAACACAGCCTTGTGATGAGATGCTTGGCCTCTCTCTATTGTTAGCATTGCATATTCTGATTTTGGTTCATTTTGTGATAAAAAGTAATAATATGAAGTGATGATTTTTGGGACAAAACCACTCTGGAAATAAGTGCTTAGTTCATAAAATGCTGTGAGATGCATTTTATATTCTGCATTGCTCATGCTCAAGAGTCTTTTGTGAAAGGGTTTATCAGGAAATTGTTGCTCCATACAGGAAGTACATTGTGTGAATGTGTTTTTACTATGAAGTTTATGAAAGTCCCATTCAGTTCTGTAAATGTAGCAGTTTTTTTAATGATTCATACCAAATATACCAAGCATTTCAGTGCAAAAACTTCAGTGGTGTTTTTAGTGAAAGTGAGGCATTTTGTTACCCAAAGCACCTCAACATTAACTAACTGACATACGTCATCAGCATGGGTGTTGGTTGTGTGTAAGATCTTGTTCTTCCACTTTTTTTGCTTTAACTAAATACTGTGAGGGAGACATACAAGCAGAATTGTCTCATTAAAATATGATTTTTGCAGTTACGAAGAGTGTAATAAATTTTAAACCTTGTGTCACAAATGTTAAAATAGTCCAGAGACTTGTACTCACAGGCAGAACATTATCCATCTGAAAGGAACATTTGATGTGAAGAGATTTACAATTATGAAGCATCAAGGTTTAAGAAACTTTAATAGACATTTTCTCTAAATGTTTTTTAAGCTCTTAAACAAAGTTCATGACAGCAAAAACTTGATAGAAAGGAAGAATTGATAATTTGAGAGGTGCAAAGTGACTTTTTTTGTTAACTTATTGGTTTAAGTAAAGAGGTATAATAGCTCAGAGACTTTCCTTCGTCCAAGAATCAAATCTGAAACTGTCCCTAATACTGTCAGAAAGAAAAATTTTTTAATAGATTTTTGCTACAGTAACACTTTCTCTTCCCTTCACAAAAGAATTATTTTTTTTACACTTAATTTTCAGTCAGCACAGAATCCTCAGCACTTCTTCTAAGAGGTAATTGCACAGGAAAGGGAGATGATAAAAGTAGTCTAGGATAGTAAAGCCCACTCCACATTGTCTCGGGAATTTTGATATAGGTCTCCCTAGGCAGAATGGCTGTTTTCAAGTTGGCCCATTGAGCTTTAGAGCCTTTAGATGTGAGTTTGTAGTATACAAGCTAGGAAATTTACTGCTTAGTTTCTTTGATATCAATTATTCCTTTGTCTAATATAGATAAACATTTTTTTGGATGAAAGAATGAAGCAATAGAAGCTTATATTACAGGCCATGAACTTCACTGGAAAATTGTTCTTTCCAACAGAATGTTGTTTACGGCAGGTTTCTTCTGCCTGAAAGCTGGATTTCCTCTGTTTGACCTATTATCATCCTCAAATATTTTTCAATTCTAGGTGTAGAAAAGGTAATTGCCAAGTCTATTTCTTATTGGCAGTAAACCGATGTTGAACCAATGGTTGCAAGCTGCAGTGCTCCTCTGTTTTACTTTGTGGTTTTAATTTCTTTTTCTTTTTTTTTTAAATACTACCATAAATATTTTATTTTTGTATGCCAGGATAGGTAGCAAATGTGTGAAATTCAGCCCCTAATTCACACTGAGGTTACTCAAAGAATGATAAACAACCACCTACCTTCTTATCTTGCAATGTAGTTCAAGTTCATGTTCAAGATGTGCTGATATTACACTTTCTAGGGAACTTTGAGAACTGGAAAGTCATGAGCAATTAATGACTTTGAGAAGATGGAAGAACTGCAGATATTGCTGGAAATTCTTCCAACAGAAGCTCTTACTAGGATATTTAGAGTGACATGTAATATATCATTTTTAGTAAAAGAACATTCTGGCCTGGCTGTCTGAGGAAGCCATGAGAAAGAAGTTCTGAAAAGAAACATGCTGATGAGACAGAAGTCAACCACTAATCTATGATCTGAAGATATGCATAATTTTCAACCCCAAAACATTTAGTTTGAGTCCCAAATAACACATCTATCCCTCATCTCATTTGCAGTGTTCCTAAGGTTGCATAGAGTTTGATGTGGTTTCTCCAGATGAAAACTTCAAAGTAAAATTGTCACCAGAGATTAACTCTTCTGGTCATAGACTGTTCTGCAGAAAGTGACTATTGCCATCATTTGCAAATATTCTGTGTTAAATTAAGGAATGACTGGCAAAACATCTTCCTCTGGTGGAACCTTGTGCTATTGATGAAAAAGAATGTTTTGACAAGGCAGTTGAGCTTCCTGTGACATGGTTTTGGAGAAGGTGGCAAGGTTTGTTGGTAGGGGTGTTGTCACTATGTCTGGCTGAACTCTGACCATGATCTTCTGTTGACTGTTCAGTCAGTAAAGTGTTTGCTCTGCAATATTCAAGAACAGAATATCTTCCAACTGTGCAGCAAAAACACACAATGCATAATCTTGCAAAATATTAAGTAAAATCAGATTATTTTTAAGTGTCTTCCTTGTTATATATTTCCTGTTAAAAATTGGTTGGGTATCTTTAACTTGTACAAAAAGCTTGCTTATGCTCTTGGAGATTCACTGGTAGATTAATAGTGTTTTATTTTCTTCTTTCATGACTTTCTACAATTTATGATGGGTAAACTAAAGAAGTGAAGAAGAGAGAAGTTAAAAGGAGTCAGTCAGGAGAAAGAAAAAATTTCTTCCCTCAGACATTCACTTAATTGTTTGCTAAGCAACAATGTGCAAAGATTAATACTGTCAGTTTTTAGTTTAGAAATATTGACCATTTTGAAAAAGGGTATGTGCTGTGTCTCAGCGAAGCTGTGAACCTTTGGGCTGGTGGACAGCCAAAACCTCTATTTTTACTACTTCTTGCGCTTTGGATCCATTTGTGGGTTTTAAGCTCAGCAAAGCAGCATGTGCTTATGTTCAGTTTCCAGAAACAGTGTCACACTTCAGAGATCTTGCTGAACTGGGCCTGGGTTTCAGATGACAGTGCAAGTTGTAAGATGACTGTACAGCTAGTGAAATACAATGTGGAGCCTAACAGGGCTGTCATAAATGTATTGGTGAACTGAAGATGATTCTTTCTTCTAAGACCTGCATTTAAATATAATACAGACAGGATATTTAAAGTATACTCTAAAAGGACAAAAGGAGTTGAAAGTTCCTACTGCTTTAATACAGGAGCAGGTAGGTTTCGATTGATATTGCCCACTTCAAGGCCAATGAATTTCAAGGGTAAAGGACTTTGAATTTCAACAGTAATACTTACCCTGGTTCATATCCCAGGAGAAGACCCAAGACTTGTGAGAAAAATATTCTATTGAGAACTAAAATAAAAACTTCAAAATACTTTTTATCAATGTTGAAACTAAAATAATGTTGATTCTGGTCAAATGGTTTTCCTTTTTCAGTTATTTCCAAACATTTAATTTTATTTTTATCCTCTTTTAATCCATTATAAAAATGAAAACACCTGACAATGTTGATTTTTAATTTATCTAGCAGGTTAAGTGATGTAGTTTTAGTTTTATTTTCCTCTTTATTCTCCGAGCCCAATTCTGAAAAGGCTTTCATAGTTTCATGAAACTGAAAGTAACTTTTCTGTGGAGGACTGACACTGAAGAAAGAAAGGAAGCAGGATTACTAACAGCTACCTGAATTGTTTTTGGTTGTTTATCTGATGTCTGCCTGTGGCTTTTCTGTTTAGGCTTCAGATACTTTAGGAATTCAACTCTTTCCAGTGTAGCATCCAACATTTCTTCCAAGCATCTAGCAATTTTGCTTTTCTGATGTGTTGTGTTTTAAAAAGCATAAGTTTCAGAAAATCAGGCCCATTTAAGACATTTCAACTTTGAAAAGAGACAACTAAGGCTGTGAAACATACTTCTTGCTTGAATGTTTGGGCATCAATATACTTGGCAAATGGAAGCAAACCTTAATTTTTGCCCCCTTCATGGCACTGTAGGACAGCTAAAGAAGTGCATACAACTCACTTAAGATGTAAGAGGCTCTTCTCATTCAGATCAGTTTTTGACTGCATGTATATTAAAGCAAGGAGAAAATTGAATTTTTACTGCACTTTGATCACATACATTTTATCACGAGGAGTGTTATTTTCAAAGGCACAAGGAGCAGAAGAATTTCTCTAGAATTTAGTCAGTCAGTCCACTGGTTTCTTAGGAAGCAACCTTTGTGACCAACTGGATCTGGCAAGACATTTTGCCATGTACCTGTCTTAGACAATGGTGAGTCATCAAGAGTAAAACTTATTACAGAAAGAGTTGGTTTTGAGAAATACTTTAGAACAATATTTGAAAGTTTCACATTTTTGCTTTGAACTCAGAAAATACTTCTGGTAATTTTTTTTAGAATAAAAATTTCTGACATTTGAAATGAAACATATGAAAATAATGAAAGAAAAATTACAGGCTTGGATTGAAATCAATTGGGATTAAGGTTTAAAAAGAAGTTTTGACCTATTGCAGAATGAGGTTTTCACAAGCTTTAGGCTGTTTCAGTTTTCTGGAACAGAGATTTCCTTCCCTTCTCTCACCCTTCCATGCAATCCTTCCCACCTCTACTTGTTTTTATTATTTTCAAATTATAAACTTTAATGTTTTCCAAATTTAGCCTAAGAGTGCCTCACTAGTCTGACACAATTTTGTATTGACAGAGGTCTAAGATGAACAAATGAAAGAGAAACCCACCCAGAACAGGATAGTCCCCTTTCTGAGTCTGACAAATCCACACACTGTT
Source organism: Pelecanoides urinatrix (assembly GCA_013400755.1). Taxonomy (NCBI): domain Eukaryota; kingdom Metazoa; phylum Chordata; class Aves; order Procellariiformes; family Procellariidae; genus Pelecanoides; species Pelecanoides urinatrix. The sequence goes on along the minus strand of VZTQ01000241.1, from coordinate 207,680 downwards.
ATTTAAGTGTTTTTTTCCTCATATTTTGCCTTTTTCTTTACTAGATCAAAGTTCAACAAATCAGGCAAAGTAGGAAGCTTGATAAATGGTAAACTTTCATTCAGATGTTGCCTCTGCTAGAGAGCTGAAAATCAGAAATTAGTGTAAATAGGAAAAATTATCAATAACACTACCTGCAACTGCTATAGCAAATGCCCTAATTCCAAACTGTTAATGAACCACTTTTTTTGGTGATCTTCCTCTGCTTTTTTTGTTTTGTTTTCACTCACTTTTTGCATAAGCATTTCTTCTGAGAAAATGTTTTTCGTCCCTAAATTTTCAGGGAAAAATCCTGAATGTAAAGAAATCAACGGCACAACTTTCACTGATCCCTCACCTGACCTTCTGTCCAGCCTTGCTAGGCAATTCCTAGTACTTTTTTGATTCAGCCTATTTGTATCTATATCAAAAAGACCTGTTTCTCATGCTGTCTATATCAGGATGACCACTTCATGTTTGGGCGTGGATTTCAGTCTTGGGGTCACTTACTGTGTAATGGAAACTGTTCCATCTTATTTAATAGTTCTTCAAAGTAACTGCACATATTTATTAACCACTGAAATACTTTCTGTAATTTTATGAAAAATGAAATGTATATGAATATGTCTTTAAAGTGATTCTGAGATTTTACTGGTAGCATCTTTGCACAAATCTGACACTGAGAACATCACAAAGCTTATATGGGACATTTTTGTTTTTCTCTCAATATTGCAATGTTGCAATCCTTTCTCTGCACCAAAGCTGTGGTATTGGGGATTCTCTGAGTGGAGGGGTAGTCGAGAGAGACTGGTGTTTTCAAAAGATTGCTTACCTGACTTTAGCTGAAAATAAAGGTCATAATTGAGAAATAGTTTTTCTGATGTTTGAGTGACCTGGTTATTGTCTAACTGTGCCTAGTGTCTTACAGATCTAGAGAGAGGTCTATTTGCCATGGAAAAAGTCTTTAAGGCTGAAAAACCTTCTGCTAGTGTTCTTGTATAATCATTAGAAATGAGACTTGTCTAGTAATTTGAAATGTACCTTGTACGCTATAGTTCTGTTGCATTTCCTGTATGGGAAGGGAATCATTTTTAGTAGTCGCTGATACCACAGTGTTGGTAAGTTATCTGATAAACATGTTTTGTGTAACAAGTGTACAAACTAATGGTGAGATTATACAGCAGTCAAAGGCAAGGCTACATAATCTTGTTTTTAAACTAGATAACCCAAGAGCTGTGCTGTGGTTGTGGTGGTGCTGGGGTGAGCATGGCTGTGCAGCTACCAAATTTAAGTGCCAAAATACTCTAGCTCCTGGCCTAAGTACACACAACTTCATCAGATAATCAGGCTATTTATATCAAAGCATCACATGCATATATAACAAAGGGTGCACACACCCTTTATTGGACCCTTCTAATCCAACTGCAGCATATTGTGATATTAAGTATGAAGTGGTGTAGGTCATTCTACATCCTGAAGAGGAAGGAGAAAAATTAATTATAGCAACAGCAGTGACTGTCCTTTACATCTCTGTCACTCTGCAGAAGTGGACTGCTGACCACAGCAGCTGAGTCATGAGGACTCGCTGTATGCAGAGCACTGCATTATGCCGGAGCTTCTAGTATCCCAACACATGAGATGTCTCAGTGGTTATCACGGCCAACGTTGGAGTTGTTCATCGGACCACTTCTGATGGGTCAAACTTCCCTCCTTTTATGTTCACATAGAAGAGGATCTCTATATTCACTTTTCTCTGTTTAAAGCAGCTACCCAAGGTTTTACTGTAACTTGGGACACTGGTAGGAGGAAAAAGGGAGAACTAATGCAGCAGAAGGTTATTTGTATAAAATATTTGGTTTCTAATCAACTTTCATTTTTATACCTAGAATGTTGCTCATGGCTCCTGACTATATTCAGGATCACAAAACTGAAAGCAAAGCTGGTTTATTTAGCCTGCGAGCTTTTGTGTCCCCATGCTACTTACAAACCAGTCATGATTTGGCCCATAAATTGCTCAGTGCTTTGCACTTTCAGAGGAATGACTAAGGACACTTTGTCTACGAATAAGCTATTTCACAGTCATCAGCAAAACATTGTTAATAGGTACTGTAGAGTTTGGCTTTGACTTGCTCTTAGAGTTTGCCATCTGAATCATAGACAGCAGATGCACTGAGGTCTGATCTCCCTGCTATTTGCCAAAACTGAAAAGATATTAAACACAGGGCAACAGCATAGACATACCTGACACTGCTGAGGGTAGGCCATGTCATTTAGATTTACCTCTCAAAGATTACCTTTTTGTATATGACATTTTGAGGATGAGGTATTATATGACTATGTTTTTAAGAACAAAACGTATCAAGCCATGAGTGTTCATGAGCCTTTTCAGCACATTCTATCAAATGCTTTTTGTCAAACTGATAAATATCAAATATTGATTTGTGTTGTTTTCTTGGCACTTCTCTTGAATTTGTCAAGTTTAATGGATCTTCCCCATGATGTTTCATTTATCATGGAATCCATAGTCATTTTCGAATGAGATGACAGCTCTTATGATTGAATAGCAACTTAAGCATTAGTCTGGATAAAATTTGCCTGCTATTGGTTATAGTCAGGTGTCTCTACAATTATGGAAGAGCGATCTATCACCCTTCCTTTTTAAATGATGTGTCAATAGTAATCTCAAAAGATAGTTTGTTCATCCTGTATATAAGAAAAGGTTTTACAACTAAGCACTGGGGATTGAATTTACACAGCTTGATATTGGTGTATGTAACCACTTACCTCTTGGATACTGGTACCTCTTGGCACAAGGTTATTAAATACTTTAAGGAAATTATGTGAAAGGATTTTGTAATTCCATTCAATGGAAGTCCTTCAGGAGCAAAAGACTGCATTTGACACTGCTTAGCACCCAGGTCACAGCCTTCATGGTTAGACTGAATAAGCAGGAGGAACTCCTTCACATACTGAGAAGTGAACCCCAGTCACTCTCAGATTATGATTTCTGATATCGGGGATGAAATATTTCTTTAAAGATTCACTTTTTTAAAATGAAGGTCTGTTTTTCCGACAGTGGTCAGTGCAGTACACCTAATGAACTCCAATTTCAAGGCAAATACCTGAAGCATATTTATATAGTCTCATTCCAAAATGAACCAGAATGTCAGAATAATGGTATTTTTGAGCAGACTTGCAAGGAGTGATTTGTTTCTTGTAAGGAAACGTTATGTAGTCTAGGAGTGCATGCTGGAATATACTTACCCCTCCTCCTCCCCACTCCCCTGCCCCCTCGTCTTTTTTTAAATGTCAAGGATATTTAGCATAACTTAATATGTTTGAATTTTGAGGGTCTATATTTGTAGAGGTTTTCTTTTTAGAGGGAGTGCTATCACTATTCCTTACTCTGAAATAGATACCTGAAGTAAACAATGGGGTTATATAATTTCTCAGTAAATTTTTATTTTGAGTATTTCACATAGTTTAATAACTCTGAAAGACTCAACATTAATGCAGCTCTGTTAATGTAATGGTGTCTACTGATAAATGTGTAAATGGTTATGAGGAGCTGATTAACTTTCTGAAATGTTTACTATCTTTTTTATGTTGCTCTTTATGATCTTGCTAGTCATCACTACAATGTACTTACATTTCTTGTTTGGAGTCTTTAGCTGGTGATTGAGGGGTTTTGTTTTCCTGGTTGGTTGTTAGTTTAGATCAAAACAGGGAAGATGTTTATTGGTTTTATTCTCTATTTTTCAGAGGTTTAAAAATGCTGTATTAGGATCTGCCCAAGGATACCCTGGCTCTGACAAATTTTATCCTTGCTAAAATGTGGCTTCTCTTCTTTAGACTTACTCAAGTCTTGGCATGGAGGTGTGACAGTCATTTTATTGTCAGACAGAGAATATTACGGCAGAGTGGGTGGAACTAAAAGAGAACTGAATTCGGAGCTTTTATGTGAATAAAGTGTTTGCTGTTCAATCTTTTCAAGTTCCTACAAAGTTAACTTCTTTTCTCCTCTCCTATGTGTCTTTTCACCATGCTACTTTTTGCTTGCCTTCCTGAATGCCCTCTTCCCCTCTGCCCTCTTGCTGCCCTCCTGTTCTGTCCAAAATGGCCCAGGATTAACCTCTCTGTTAAACGGCATGTCTCTTGGGAGGTTCACACTTCAGACTCCAGCAGCAGCCTCAGGACTACAGTACTTAGCCCTAAAAGTGTCTTTAACAATGGTTTGTCCAAGAGCAACCACCATAAAATGGCAACCAACCACTTCATGCAAAACAGCTGAGAGAAGAAGTGGCTGTCACATTAAGCCCAACTGTTTATCTTTGTGATTCTGGTCTCCATATATGGCTATCTTTTAGTGGTACAGAAAACAATCATTCTAAAAAGAGGCCAGAATGTTTAGATTCATCTCTGCTGCATTTAAGTTTTAAGTAAAGGTAAAAGAAGTTAGTTCTGCCCTATGATTAAGTTATATGTTATTATCATAAAACTGACCAATTTAGAATTTGACATGTATGTTCCATTCATATAAAAACTTCTGAAAAATATCCATGATTGTAATGAACGGCTGGATCGTTGGGCCGAGGCCAACTGCATGAGGTTCAACAAGGCCAAGTGCCGGGTCCTGCACTTCGGCCACAACAACCCCAGGCAACGCTACAGGCTTGGGGAAGAGTGGCTGGAAAGCTGCCCAGAGGAGAAGGACCTGGGGGTGCTGGTTGACAGCCGGCTGAACATGAGCCGGCAGTGTGCCCAGGTGGCCAAGAAGGCCAATGGCATCCTGGCCTGTATCAGGAATAGTGTGGCCAGCAGGAGCAGGGAGGTGATCGTGCCCCTGTACTCGGCGCTGGTGAGGCCGCACCTTGAGTACTGTGTTCAGTTTTGGGCCCCTCACTACAAGAAGGACATTGAGGTGCTGGAGCGTGTCCAGAGAAGGGCAACAAAGCTGGTGAAGGGCCTGGAGAACAAGCCTTATGAGGAGCGGCTGAGGGAGCTGGGATTGTTTAGTCTGGAGAAGAGGAGGCTGAGGGGAGACCTCATCGCGCTCTACAACTATCTGAAGGGAGGTTGTAGTGAGGTGGGGGTTGGTCTCTTCTCCCAAGTAACCAGCGATAGGACGAGAGGAAATGGCCTCAAGTTGCGCCAAGGGAGGTTTAGGCTGGACGTTAGGAAAAAATTCTTTACTGAAAGAGTGGTCAGGCCTTGGAACAGGCTGCCCAGGGAAGTGGTGGAATCACCATCCCTGGAGGTATTTAAAAGACGTATAGATGAGGTGCTCAAGGACATGGTTTAGTAGGCATAGGGGGTGTTGGGTTGATGGTTGGACTCGATGACCTTAGAGGTCTTTTCCAACCTTAAGGATTCTATGATTCTATGATTCTATGAAGGAAAAAAACCCCCAAATTAATTATGTAACTGTATGGACTTTCGGTATTTTATTTTGCTGTCACTAAGATGACTGTCAGATGGGTTAAAATAGAAGATTTCACTTATTTACTGCCATGAGCATACCAGTCAATTTAATAGAAAACAGTTTCACAGAGGAATGAAGGTCCTTGTGAGAAAGGCTGAAAACTAAGTGCAGTCAGGTACCAATGATATCCTTGCAGATGCCACAGGTCTTCACAAGATACCCTCAGAAAACCTTGCTCAGATACACATTACCCCAAATGACACACTTTTTTGATTGCTCCATGGTTGAAAATGCCCTTTTGAAACAGCCATGTTGTAGTCATCTTGTGAGCACTCAGAACCATCATCTGATTCTTTGTGGCAGCTAGTGGAAAAGTAAATTCCCAGTAACACGTTTTCTGTTAAGAGGTCTGTTTCAGGGGCTTGCCCTGACTTCACAATAACAATTGAGCACCAGACAGAGGAAGGTTTTTGATACACATTCACTAGTTCAGTGCTTTTTCTTCGTATGTGAAATGCCGAGAGCAGAATGATTTATGATCTCCTGTAAAGAAGAGTCAGTATTGCTACATTTCTTTTTTTAAAATTTATTTTTATTTTTAAAATAAATTTTTAAAATAAATAAATCTTGTGGGTAAGAAACATACCCTGTCTAGAAAGATGAGAGAAGCACACAATTCAGGAACTATTGAAGTTTCGTTTACAGTCAAGCTTCCTCTTTACTCTTTGCATGCCTTTTGCACTGACACTCAAACCATGACTGGGTCCAGAGTTGTTAAAATTATCCTTGGCTAACATGTTAATAAATCTGGCTTAAGATTTGAGCTAGTAATGAAGCTTGAATTGAGGTATTGCTTGGTGTAGCATAAGAACTGTGTCTTCCTGTTTCACATGGAGATACAAGGTCCATAGAGGAATGAGAATGATATAGGTAATCCTCTAGTGAAAGAGATGAGGCAAAAGAAAATGGGGATATGGAGAGAATAACAATGGGAATCCATGGAGGAAATCTTAACAGCTCATCCCCGTAGGTGTCTTTTCTAGTCTCTGAGGAAACCTATTGATTTCTGTCTTCTTGTTAAACTTTCCCAATATTTGAAGTGTTTCACTGTAGGGCTGAGACTGCTTCCTAACAGTGTGTAATTAACTCTTTCACAGGCTTTACCTGTGCTGCGCTCTCAGCTTACTTGTGTGTTACAAGTATGTTATAAAATAAACATTGTTTTGATTTTCTGCTCTCTCAGGTAGTCTAAGATTCACTTCTCTTTGGGTTGGGATTTTCTTTTGGTGGGGGGGGGAGGGGAGAAAAAAAGTGTCTGTGTGTCTGTGTATATCACTGCATACTCAGTGATTTACAGAAACAATAGATTTAGATATCCTTTACCTATTTATGGATGTTCAGAACAGGAAAGAAAGAGAGTTATATATGCTTGGGTTTTTTTTGCCAGATTCATCATTCTTCATAGCTATATCTTGGGATCTCATAAACATATATATTATGCTGCGGTGATCTTACAGAGATTTCAGCCTAATTTTAAACCAGGGTTTATAGTTTCCTTTCCAGTGGACTTCTTGGACTATCAGATATATTCCTGCATGACAAACTGTGGCTGCTTTCATCTTGTTAGTAGCAAGAGACACCCCAATGAATCTTTAAAATTTTTTTTCAGTGCTTTTGCTTTGGAGCTGAATATGCCCTAAAAATAAAATTAGTCGATTGCAGTTTAAGCATCAATGGTTTCTTAAAAAAAATAGTATGTCCTTACAAATATCAACAGCACAGAAACATTCAGAAGCATACATATCTTCAGTGCCTTTTTGAACCAAAGCCAGAAGTACTTCTAATAAGCCATGAACACTGTGGGGGCCACAATGCCAGACTTGATGGACAAGTGCAGTTTAACCCCAGCCAACAAATAAACCCCATGCAGCCGCTCGCTCACCCCCCCTGCTCTGGTGGGATGGGGGAGACAATCAGGAAGGCACAAGTAGGAAAACATTCGGGTTGATATAAAAACAGTTTAATAATTGAAATAAAATGAAGTAGAACAGTAATAATAACTATGAGAACAACAACAATGACAGAATATACAAAGCAGGCAGTGCACAATGCAAATGCTCACTGACCGCTGACCGCGTGTCACAAACAGGGGCAAGTCCCCCCACACCCTTGTTTTTTATACTAGCATGACATCACATAGTATAGAATACCCCATCGGCCAGCTGGGTCAACCACTCCGGCTAGGCTCTTCCCCCCCCCCACCCCCAGCTTCCCCTGCACTTGGCAGGACATGGGAGGCTGAAAAGAGAAACAAAAAGTCCCCGGTGCAAGCACCACCCAGCAACAAACAAAGCATCAATGGACCATCAACGTTCCTCTCATACCAAATCCCAAACACAACACACCCGCCAAGATATGGGGAAGAAAGTTAACTCTGTCCCAGCCGGAACCAGGACAACAAGATTCAAAAGTTAATAACTAGAAGCACTGGAAACAAAGGAAACCCTTAAGGGATACCAAAGGATGCACATTCGGCTAAGAGACTCACCTTTCTGAAGAGGGTAAAAGGATTCTTGAAAACTTTCATAATATAAAGTAATAGTGGGTAATAAAGTAATAGTGGAGTTTATCATTCTGAGATACCAGTCTTAACTCCCAGTAAGTGTTAAGAGTGGCAAAGAAACAATTATCCATTCAATTCCACTCAAGTGGAAAGGAAGGAACAGTATAGCGACACAAACACTGATGAATGGCTTTACTATTAAACTCCTAGTAACTTTTTGCCAGTGATTTGGACACTATCAACCCTTATTTCTAGAAATGTCTTTTACACTAACACTTTAAAAAATGAAGTCAGAATGTTATTTTAATATTTCATATTTCAATGAATATTCAGCATATTTACATGAATATTACTTAGTTCATTTAAATGAATATTCTACTTCAGCAGGAAACACAAAATGTTAAACATATATATATCCATTAGAGATGATTTAACTGAGCAGTTAATCTTTCAAATATCTTCACTGACACTTTGGGAGAGGATGGTGGATTACTGAAAATCTCCAGTCTTGCAATCACTAATAATAGTTCTGGGATAATTTAGGTAAATGGAGATAGGGCTGGGTCTTGAACATAGAATGAAGACACTTGAAGAAGGTAGAGTCACAGAAGGTAGGAATATACATTTTGGATATCTAAAAATTTCTGTCTAAAAGATAGTCTAAGCAAGCTGCCCAGCCACTGCTGCGGGTTCTATCCAACATCTTTTAGACACAGAAGTACCCCTGGAGATACATGTCTGTTTCCACTGGGAAAGGGAACATGACCAACTAGCTTTGCCTAGATAGCTTAGCTTTTTCATCCCAAGGGTGTTAAATACACTTTCATCATACACTAATGGCCAGTCTTTCCATGTGAAAGTTATTTTTATGTAGTCTTATGCAAAGAAAGGAATTGTAAAATACGATTTTCTACCAGAGGCTGGCAGAGGTTTCACAGTCCCTAGCCCTTGTCCTCGTGGGGGACTTCAACCTTCCGGACGTCTGCTGGAAATACCACAGGCAGAGAGGAAACAGTCAAGGAGGTTCCTAGAGTGCGTGGAAGGTAACTTTCTTTCGCTGGTAAGTGAGCCTACTAGGGGGGCTGCCTTGCTTGACCTGCTGTTCACAAACGGAGAAGGCCTGGTGGGAGACGTGGTGGTCGGAGGCTGGCTTGGGCTTAGCGACCATGAAATGATAGAATTCTCGATTCTTGGTGAAGGAAGGAGAGGGGCCAGCAAAACTGCTACCATGGACTTCCGGAGGGCGGACTTTGGCCTGCTCAGGACACTGGTTGAGAGGGTCCCTTGGGAGACAGTCCTGAAGGGCAAAGGGGTCCAGGAAGGCTGGACGTTCTTCAAGAAGGAGATCTTAAAGGCACAGGAGCGGGCCATCCCCATGTGCCAAAAAAAGAACGGGCGGGGAAGACGACCGG
>VZTQ01000241.1:0-197317 GCA_013400755.1 Pelecanoides urinatrix | reverse complement strand
GGGAGGTTTAGATTGGACATTAGGAAAAAATTCTTTACTGAAAGAGTGGTCAGGCCTTGGAACAGGCTTCCCAGGGAAGTGGTGGAGTCACCATCCCTGGAGATATTTAAAAGATGTGTAGATGAGGTGCTTAGGGACATGGTTTAGTGGGCATGGTGGTGTTGGGTTGACGTTTGGACTCAATGACCTTAGAGGTCTTTTCCAACCTCAGTGATTCTATGTTTCTATGATTCTAAAATACGATGTGAACTATTTCAAAAGAGTAAAGTATTTGCCCTATTCAATTTTTCTGATGCCTTGGAATTTTGTGGAGAGAAAAGGATGGATGGGGAAAGGAGTATTTTGTGATGGATAGAGAAGTGTGTGAGATAAGTGGTCTCCTACAGAGAAGTATTGAAAAGTGGCAGTGCAGTTGATAAAGACCTGATGTTCTTAAAGGCCTATTTTTCACACTGATGACCAATGCTTTTAGTTGGTCAATGAATATGTTGGGACAAATATTATCAAGGCACAGGGTAAGAATACCTATTGATACCCTGGATAAATCAAAAGTGTTATTGTATGTGTTTTGTCTAATGGTATCTTGGAAAATTTGTCATTTGTGAAAATTATTGTGCTACATTCTGTGCAAATCTAGACTAAAAATAGATCATATACCAAAGTACAGTTTAAGACTAATAGGAAGGTGGGTGGTTTTGATCCTATGGGAGGATTATACTTGGAAACCATGACCCTAAGGTAGTATGGTACATGGTTATTGGTGTGGCTGATAGGTTATTGATATAGACAGAGCAGGTAATATTGCATATTTTATTTAAGTAACTCACCAAACATATTCCAAGCTACTAGTTATGTTATTACTATTTACTTAGGTTTGCTTAGCGTGCAAAAGTCTCCCTTGCTTTTTCTTACTATTAACATGTAATATACAAACTGGCCTATTCATGTTTAATACATTAAACTGGTGGTATATTACCAAAGCACATTCAAACTGCTCCAAAAGATACACAAACATGTATGTTAGACCTGAATCAGAGGATTGTCTACAACTTTCTCATGCTTTGGCAAATTTTGTGTCAGGAGCCTGGTGACAAAGTTGGTCCATCTTTTATCAAGTTTCATGGAACCATACCATTTTCTGCCATTTGATGGTGTTATGAATAAAAGAAAGAAATTCAGCTGTGAATTTGTGGTAGAGGAATGATTTACTTTCAGAACAAGAACAAAACAAAATGTGTTTCCGTTGTTGCTTTGTGCCAGTGGGCAAAAATAAGTACTATTGCTGCCGTGATTGTTTCTCTAGAATGCCAGGCAATTTATGAAGAGGGATCACAGGGGAAGAAAACAAACAAACTGTATTACCGTGTTGCAAAGCTCGTTGTAGATTTTGTAATGTATAAGGCTTTTTAACTGGCAACTAAGGCATTGAAGTATGTTTTTTGTTAGAGAAGTATGATATCTGATCAAAACTCTGCAGGTTTATTAATGTTTTTTGGTAGGTAGCCATTTTGTCACAACAGGCCCTGCTAAAAAGTTTGTCCCAATCTTTCTTATAAGCTCCCTTTAAGTACTGAAAGGCTGCAATAAGGTCTCCCTGAAGCCTTCTCCAGGCTGAACATCCCCAACTCTCTCAGCCTTTCTTCATAGGAGAGGCGTTCCATCCCCGTGATCGTTTTTGTGACCCTTCTCTGGACCTGCTCCAACAGGTCCATGTCTTTCCTGTGCTGAGGGCTGCAGAGCTGGACACAGCATTCCAGGTGAGGTCTCACCAGAGCAGAGGAGAGGGGCAGAATCACCACCCTCGACCTGCTGACCACGCTGATTTTGATGCAGCCCAGGACAGGGTTGGCCTTCTGGGCTGCAAGCGCACATTGCTGGCTCATGTCCAGCTTTTCATCCACCAGCACCCCCAAGTCCTTCTTGGCAGGGCTGCTCTCAACCCCTTCATCCCCTAGCCTGTATTGATACTGGGGGTTACCCTGACCCAGGTTTGCTTATTAGTAAATGTGAAAGAGCACATTTATGTCTGCTAGGTCTGTATGCAAGAGTGCTGCACTAATGTCCATTATGTGATCTTGTTTTTCTTTTTTCTTCTTACTCTGAAAGATCTGTCAGCAATTTGAATTTATAGGATTCTAAATTTGTACTATTTAAATTCACTGGAAAGTAGAGTGTTTTATTTTGGCAAGTCTCTTAATGTACTTCTTACTATACGGTTGAATTTAGCTGAGGCTCAAAAAGCAGTCTGCACTCAAAGAATTTGAATTTAGCAGAAAGTAGCAGGCAAAAGGTTTTCTATGGATCTTCTAATTTTACCCATTCAAATTTTCTATGTATGTCGTGGGTGTTGAGGATGCTTTGTTCCAGGTTTAGTCCAAAACAGGTTGCAGTAATATGCACCCTAGAATCTAAAGAGTCACAAGTGCTATCACTTCTTATAGGGATAATTAACTCGAGTACAAGTTGTTATAAATGTCTCTCTGAATCACTAACAACACAGTGCTCTTGACTCTGCTAAGTCAGGGATCTCTGCGGAGTACTTGATCATGCAGAGTAAATACAATGCCATACCTTAGTATGGGCTAAGTTATTTTTCTTGTGTTGAATTCCAGTTGTAACAGTTTGGTTGTATCAGTGAAATTTGATGGCTGTCACAAATATCACCTTAGTTAATGAATGTGTTCTTCCTTAATGTATTATGCACAACTCAAAGACTGTGTGTATGAAGCTAAGTGAAACATTTACTTAAATAACCCTATTATTCTTCAAATGACTGTGAATATTAATGTTCCCTACTTCTAAGACCTTAAAAAATAAAAAGAGTTTAACTTGGCCTTTGTTTCTGCCATATGCAACAAGTTTCAATAGCTTCATTAACCTATGGAAGACGTTTATAAATTCTCACGCAATTGCTTTGCTCCCTTGCCCCTCATTTGAGTGTACTCTTAATGAGGATTAGCTCACTACTTTATGTGCTGAATGTCATCGATTCTAAGTTCTGCTGCCCAGGACTGAAAATAAGAAAAGATTATTTACTTTTGATAGATAGGTCAAACAGTCCCCTACCCATCATTTGCTCAATGCTGCTAAAGATTGCTCTAAACTAATAGTGAATATAATCCTGTTTGACCTTGCTGGGCTCTCAGGATTTTTTTTCTTCTCCCCCAACTCCAACGCTTACAGAAAGGTAATCTATGCTATTCTTGTCCTTCACAACAGCTTTTTCCAAGTTCCAAGTGCTATGTTTCCCAGTGAAGTTTTCTTCACACTTGGCTCTCTGTGATGTTGTTGGTGTGTTTTCTTCCCCCTCTCCCCCCGCCCCCGACTTTGATCTCCATATGCTTTATGTCACTGCTTTCTCTTCTTATAGTAGTTTGGAAACTCTATCATGTTTGTCATGTCAGACAACTGTTATTTTTCCAAAATCATCTACCCAGTCTATCTGACACTGGCAGTACAATGGCTTTTTTATTGACTAATTTGACATCTTTTAGTAGCTTATATCTAAGCTTTATGGTTTAGTTGTTTTTATCATAGGTCTCAATAACAATCATCTTTCTTACCAACGGTGTGATTATTTCATTTTTCCACTTTGAAACTGAGGGTCATCAGCCTTGCATTGATCATGGACTTTTTTTTTGTTCTGTGATCTTCTGTTTCAGGTACTTTACTGAAAACCACACGTTCTATGTATTACATTTTGTGTAAAATCCAGCACTCCTCCAATTACTGAAATAAAGTAGGTTCAGAGACAGCTGCTTCTTCTGAATATACCAAAAACTGTTAAGAAGACAAAGTACAAAAGAAATAACTATCCCATTCTGAAAACCTTTTCTATTCCCAGTGCCGTATGCAAGTGTAGTTTAAGCCTCTCTAATCATCCTTTACCATATTTGGCAATTTTAACTGTGATAGGGCTTTTCATAACTTTTTGCTTTTGCTTGGGGTACTGTGGATGCAACAACTATTACAGTTGATCAGAATTGAGGAATTTGACAGAAGTATGATTATTAAGTTACAATTTACTTACCTGTACCTGCTTGAAGCTGAGTGATAATCTCCTAGATATTAGCAAGACTGTACATATTGTATATATAAGGCAGTCCAGTTTCAGGTTCTGATTTACTAAATCTATTGGTTGTTTTCTGTCTGAATCAACCATCTTTCATTTTTTGTGGTCAGACTGAAAAGGCAGTGGAAAATCCATTCTAGGTATTTACCAGGTGATTTATAAGCACTCGGTAAATGATGGAATGATGGTATGCCCTGGCTTTGAAGTATATGTTTGCCAAACCTGTTGTTCCCAAATAAATTTAAAAGGTTACAGAAAAGGGGAGGCAGACAGAAAACTAGCGAGCTTGAGGGAAATAAGTATCATTGGGTGGGAAAAATACAGGCATATATTGCTTGACTTGACATTATGTTACTTTTTAAATTATTATGGAGAACTCTCTGTTCAGTGTTGTCAGCCTTTTTTATTAGCAATTAGTAAAACATCAATTTGCATTCTCCATAGTTTAGCCAGGTTCACAAAAACATAGAACTCCTCAGAGACTTTGTAGCGTTCTTTCCTTTAACATTTACACTAACTCCTGGAAAGTGCCCTTGTGAATTACTCTGCAATTATAGTTTGAAAGAGCTGAAATATCAAACTGAGGTTAATCTTCTGTTAAGCTGTTAGCTACATATAAGAATTAGGAATCTAATTTTTGTGGGTTTGGGGTTTTGTTTTGGTTTTTTTTGTTTGTTTGTTTGAAGTTCTCCATTTCAGTGCTAAATGAAGAAAACAGCTAAAAACATCTCAACAAGGTGACAAAAATTGAAAATGAACTTGAGCAGTCTTCAAAATGGTGTTTCTGATTAATTAGATTTGCCATAAAAGCACCCTGGTATTATTCTCTTCCCTAGCTAAAGGCACTAAGAAAATATGAAGACTAACAATTTCCAAGATAATATGTTTGAAATGCAATCACAAGGCCTTTGTTCTCTGATCTGTTCATGTACAGAGTTTCCCTCTGCTGCAATGTCTGTTTAATCCTTTATTCACATAACTTTGACCCTACTAACCTCTGGGATCCAATTAACTTCTTGTAGTAGCTGTTTGCTATATGTCAGGGGTACCTTGAAGAGATAGCTCATTAAACTTGTTTTAATGTGTTACTTCATATAGAGAACAGGGAGGACCAGCCATCAGCCCATGGGCTATTTCTAGCCCAAAATGTTTGACTCAGCTTGCTTCTGCTGCTTTTGCATGTTCCTCCAGATAAGCCTCAGGAGCAGGCTGGCAAGGCAGCTTCCAGCTTTCCTGGTGTACCTGTGGTTCCTCTGGATGATATTAAGTACGCATTTATTGTCTTGTGACTATGGGTTTTCCACTCTCAATGGTGCCATACAGAGGTGGGTTGTCATTGCTAGCACTATTCACCAGGATGCATCTTAGCCTTTTCCTGCGTCATCTGGGCCCTCAGGCAAGGTGACAACTGGGAGGTGGCTGTTGTCAAGTCCTGACAGCAGAAAGATCTGCTGTTTGTGAGCAAAAGCTTCAGATGCAAGTGTAGTGCAGTTGGGTCTGCACACGTGCAGTTTTGGGATGCACTGAATTTACACTGTATGTAGATTGAATTATCCTATTGTCGTGGTTTAATCTGGCAGGCAGCCAAATACCATGCAGCCGCTCACTCACTCCCCCCTGCCCTCCTAGTGGGACGGGGAGAGAATCAGAAGGGTAAGAGTGAGGAAAAACGCATAGGTTGAGATAAAGACAGTTTAATAGAACAGAAAAGGGAAAATAATAATAAATAATGATAGAATATACAAAATGAGTGATGCACAATGCAACTGCTCACCACCCACGCTGACCAATAACCAAGTAGCGATCGGTACTTCCTGGATCACGCCTACCATTCATACACTGAGCATGACGTCACATGGTATGGAATACCCCATTAGCCAGCCGGACTGGCTGTCCTGATTATGTTCCCTCCCATCTTGTGTACCTAGCTCAGTCAGCAGGCATGGGAGCTGTCCTTGGACTAGGAGGGTACTTAGCAACAACTGAAAACATCGGTATGTTATCAACATTCTTCTCATACTAAATCCAAAACACAGCACTAGGAAGAAATTTAACCCTATCCCAGCTGAAACCAGGACACCTATTTATGCAGTTTAATATGTCTTTGTGGCAGAAACCTGCTGAAGAAACCTTTGTAGCTGCTGTAGCAAGGAGGTTGGGTCCCAGTGGCGCATACTAATAGTGAAGCTACTTTAACAGAGTTCTTGGCATCTCTGTTACAAGGGTGACACTTGTTGAAGTAGAATCTAGGGTGATTATAGTGAAATGTAAAATAGGAAGAAGGACACAGGGTGAGGTTGTATCATCTTTAAACTCCGAAGGATGGCACAGCTTTTTTGGTTGTGGTAACAAACACTGCAGTAAACTGCAGACTGTCCTAGTTAGACTTGATGCATAGGTATGGCTTCACACCAAGTGTTCTGCATGAATCATAGGGTGGATAACCTTCTTCCTGCTCTTTTCTCTTTCTCCACCAGCTGCCTTTACTGAAACCTCCAGGTCAGCCTTTTACTTCAGATGTCAGTGCTGCTCACCCACTGGGAGTCTTTAGGATTAGACAGACATGTACTTAATCAGGTGTTGTTTTATATTATGTCTGCAATTGAAATTATTCTTTTGCAGTTGAAATGATTATCCCAGTTATGTGTGAGCTTTGAGGAGGGCACCCATAGAGTGGTACTTTATAGAGGATTAATTTCATCATAATTTAGAGGACTTTCATGTAGATGGCTGCACTAAAATTAAGCTCTTTTTGTAGTGAGTGGAGAGAAATGAGCGCTTCAAAATTCATTTGCTATTTTAGATGAACATTCTTGAGAATTTTCTATTTCTTTTCTATCTGGTATCAAAAATCTAATAGGGATTGGATAGCTAAGGACATAAAAGTCTCTGATATATCTAATTATATATGTCATTCCTGTCCCTAGCTGATCTGTATTCTCTTACATTTTATGTTTATGAGAGTCAAGTCACACTGAAGAAAAGCCTATCTTTGAACTCTCTAGTGTGTATTGATATTCCCCAATTAAATTGTTAATTAAACTTTGTATGTTACACATGTTTATTAACTGTGCTGCTGTATACTTCTATGCAAATAGCAGTAGTTATCCAACTTAATCTGCTTTATCTGCAAATGTATGTTTGCATCCTATATTTGTATTTTATTGAAAATGCTTAGTTTAACCAGTTTATATTTCTCATTAACATGGTTTTCCACTCTTTACCTGTGAGTCACACAAGTGCTCATAGAAAGAACTGTTTGATTAAGAATGGTAAAGTCAAGTGCTATGTCACTGATTTCTTTTCCCCATTATTATTTCAGCCACAGTTTTCTTTCTGGCATTATTTATACTTAAACCTGGAGTAATTAACTAAATCAATGTAATTACTTATGGAGTAAAGAACTATCAACATCAGTAAAGATGGAAAAATCTGGCTATTCTGGAACTGCAAGTTTCTCCACTTAACGTATTCAATGGCTCATCAAGATCTTGCCCTGCTTTTCAAACTTATTCAAATACACGATGTCACTGATTAAGCATGAGAAGAACAGAAAGTTCACCTATTTGTCATATGTTTGTTTCTGAGAAATTTAAATAGCTATCCAAAGAACTGAAGCTCATGATAATGGTAGACTTCAATTATTGAGGAAAAACAGCATGACAGGTCACAGCAAGCCTGAATGGCATTGCAAAGCCGCACTGACAGCTTTGCTTTTGTTTCAGAAGATGGAAGAGGTACAGAATGTGACTATTTTTGGTTATACTCTCACTCCATAGGGAGAACACATGGAGAAGTTAAAGTGACCTATTAATGTGTTGGAAGTGTTTGTGAAATGATAGTGCTCACAACCCCATGGAAAGGAATAGAGTAGCAGAGTAAAGTTAATAAACTTAGGAAAAATCAGCCTTTTGGAAATGACAGATAAGGTCTCTTGGGAAAATTGTCTAAGTAATAAAGCTCTGCCTTAATACATTCTCTAAATATGTTATGAGAAAATGGAATATGTTATAAAAATAGTACCAAGCTATCCTAGTGCAGAAGAAGACATATGACGCATATGGAGAGGTTGAATTTTTTTGTTGTTTTGGCTGGGGTTTGTTTTGGTTTTGTGCGTTTTGCTTGTTTGTTTGTTTTGGTTTGTTTTTTTTTTCCCCCAATATTTCCACAGTGCTGCTTGTGGTCCTCATTTCTCGGTTATATTTTCAATATATTTTTTATGTTCTTTTTGATTTCCTGGCAGTTCACCTTTCCTCCATCATTTCTATAATGTAATCACTACTAATTGAGAAGGTATTTCCATTACTTCTTATGTGCTCAAGGATAATTTTTCTGCATCAAGATTGTATTTGAGGGGCAGAAGAATGGCTAAAGACAACAGTAAACAGATAGTATGAGCAAACAGACAATATAGGAAAGAAAACTAACATGTAAAATGCCTAATTGGCAAGGAAGATGAAAAGATTCTAATATGTTCATGGAAAATTGGGAGAAATAAAGGAACATATCCATCACTTTTCAAACTGGAAGAGTGAATAATAACATTAAAGCCTTTGTTTCAGCTTTCAGAATAAAGTTATGTTGTAATTAGATTTCTAACACATTAATTTTTAATACAGGCAGCGAAAAAATAGGTTTAAGCGTCTTTCATTAACTTGGATGTTTTTAATTGGCAAACTCTAAAGTATTTTTTTTCTCAAGGGTTTAAAAATAGTGAGGTACACTTTTTGAATCTTAATTACTTTTGAGAAATGATGGAGGACAGGTTAGATCCTAGGGGACTGAAGAAGAACAAACAGTATATAGTAAATGTAGTTTAAGGGTGAGGAAAAAATGAGCACAATACTTGGTACTAGGCAAGAAAATAAACTCTTAAATGAATTATGAATCAATTTATAGGACCTAGAGAACAATTAAATAAGAAGAAAGCAACCAGATGAATTTGACAAGAACAAATTGCGTCAAACAAACTTGATTACTTTCTTCAACGGAAAATCGTCATCTAGTGGACAAAGAAAGGGAGAGCAGTCTGTGATATTTTACCCTGGTAAGAATTTTGATGTCATCTTATGTGACGTGAGCAAACAAACTAGTAATATATTGACTAGGTGAAACTACTATGCAGTATATGTGCAACCCATTGATTCCTTGCCCCCCACCCCACTTTTTGTGGTTTTCTCTCAAATGGAAAGGGCATTCAGTAGGGTTCTGCAAAGGGTTCCTTGGTGCAGCTCTATCTAATGTTTTCAAGTTCAGTTTTGCTGATAGAATAGAACATATACTTAGAACATCTCTGGATTTCACTGTGTTAGGAATATTTTAAATATTATAGGAAAATACCAGAATAAGCTTTGAGAAATGATGAACTGCCTAATCACTGCTACTGCAGTGGAGGATCCCAGGGTTTGCAGCAGATGGCTAGCCACATATCTAGAACAAGAAAAAGGTCAAACAAACATTTCTTCTTCTTTCTGTAGGAGGGAAATCACAGATCATAAACTGAAATGAAGTAGCAGGAGTTTTGCTTGTAACACATGGGAGTTAATTATTATTCTGACGTGAATACCCTCAACTTTAATAGTGTATGAAGTTTTAAGCATCATCCTTGAAGGACTGTATAGGCAAAGTGAAGGATGTCCAGAAGAAAAGAAATCTAACAGGTTTGGAAAACATTGAAAATCATGAAAGAATTCAGCTCAAGTAAGTTTAAAAAGAGAAAAGCATGGCCACTTTTGCAAGATGCACAAATCACTAATAAAAAGATGAGAACTACTTCCGCACACCCCGGTAGTACCAGAAGAAAATAGGAATAATTTGTAGATGTTGTTAACAAATGAGGAAACCACTTTTAAATAGTGAGGCTCATAAACCACTGGAATAGCCTACCAAGAAAGGGTGTGGAACCTCCTTCAGTTCATAGTGGATGGAGTCAACAAGTTTGATATTGGTCAGAGACGATCTACGTGAGCTTCCCTCCCTGATGGAGGGCAGATTTGTGGATCTTGAGACCTCTTCTAGTCCTACTTTACTATGATCTTTCTTATTCATAGCTCTAAATGTGCTTATTCCCTTTCAGGATAAGCTCTGTTTAGTTAAAACTAGTGACAGAACCTCTGTAATGAGAACAATATGTTCAATAATTTAGAACACAGAATGACTTATGTGGGATGACTGCAGGTACTTTGCCATTGCAGTCAGCATTTATGCAGGAAAATAACTCATGTTATCAAAGACTCCATGGAGATTTGGTAAGAAGTTAATAACCAACTATGTAATTTTACCTAAATATTAAAGACAGATAAATATCAATGGAATAGACAATGGAAAAGATATTTATTAGATTTGGGTCTGACTTTTTGCCTCCATTATTATTGCCATGCAAAGGACTAACATGAAAACTTGGTAAAATGTTTTAATCTATATTTTGCTATCTATTGATGTTATTGAGTATTTCCACCTGAATTTAGGGCAGGTAAGTATACAGAAAGAAATAGAACTTAAGCTTGTTAAACAGTGTTACTAATGTGTTTTGCATAATTTGTTTTGGGTTTACATTTCTGCTATAGCAGTCTTCAATGAAAATGAAAATTTCAGGGATATAATCATCTATTCTGCTAGCCAGCTATAAATAAATCCTGAATTACTGGGCTATATGCATTAATCTTTCTTTTTTCCCTTGATATTCTAACTGATTTAGAGTGTGCTGACTTCAAACAAAAAACCAAAACCAAAACAAAGAAGTGCCTTTGTGAAGATTCTAATGATATTTCTGAGAGCTACTGGTTTAAAAAAAAGCTAGGGAAATACTAGAGAATTACACAGAGGATAAAAAATGTACATAAGTACATATTAAAACTTCAAACACATCTACAATTCCTGAAATAAGTTGAAGAACTGCCTTTTCTGTCAATCTAGTGGTTTTATACAGGAGATAATGTTCTAGGCAACTATTGCAGATGTTAATATTAAGTATTTCTCTTACAGGAAGAAACTACAAGGTATCAGGCAGTTTTCATACTAATGATACAGGCTGTGACTGCTTGCATATTTGGATTTTATATTACTTTACCATCTGGACTTGTAAATAATGTCTGTGTCTCTATAGAGATAGAGAATAAGAAAACTCCCTTTGAAGATGATTTCTTGTTAACCAATATTTTTCAAAATGCTCCTTCCAAATGAATTCAGTCAGTTCATACCATTTCACCCTGAGGCTGACAAATCCACCTGCAGATATCCACATTTTAGGGTCAGTTGTGAGGTGTAAATCAATAAGAACTCAGTCCAGTTCATTTATCTTCTACTTCCTTTTGACTCATCAGCTTCAGGAGAAAAAAAAAGAAAAACATTCTCTCCTTTGCAATCTTCAGAAGCAATACCCTCTCCAAATTATCCCAGGAGCCCAAGATTTGGGCCATCAGTCAACTGGCACTTCAACGATAACATGTCTTTTGGGAACACTTTACTGCAAATGGGATTAAGGACATTTTCCTCTTTAAAACAGTATACCTAGTGAGCCAGAGTATATATTTCAGTTTCAGAAAAGTCTGAAGCACCCATGTATGCAGTCCCGTGGCTGCAACTTGCCCACCATTAGATTGATGTAAGGAGCTTAACAATTTAACTATACTCCTATGTAAAATAGCTAATGGAAGCCCTTTTTCAATTGTGTTGTAAATGTTGTCTTCAGAAATGCCAGGCTCTGTGTTATTATAGAATGGGAGAGAACCCAATGGGACATAAAACTTAATTGTACTGATTGTTGTGAGGGAGTGGATCCGATTTAAGCAACTTTGTGCTATGCAGCACTCTCCTCTCCCAGTGCCTCAGCAGATTGTCAAGGTGTTGTCCAAAGCACATAGAGTAGCAGGCTTCTTACCCTTGAACAGTACATACATAAGGAAGTTTTCTCTATGGAGTTGTTGCATTGGTACTAATACCTTTGGAAATTGTGCAGGGGGTGGAGGATGGTTTTTCAATATTTATTAGGTGGTTCTAGTCACAAAAACTTCAGAAAAAGCAAATGGGTTTTAACATGGAAAGGTGCAAGATGCACCACCTTCTCAGTCTTTCTGTTAGCGGGGGAGCGGTATTGTTACTACACTTATTTAAGTGGAGTGTTTGACTGCTAGTCTGTTTTGAAACAAAGAAGTTCCTGACAAACTCTCATCGGACACACAGGGGATCGCTCCACCTAGTGTGCGTACCAAATCACTCAATCATAGAAGTTATATACAATTAGAGTATACATATTCATTACATTTCCAAGAAATAATCTGAATTTTCATGTTATTTCCCAGAATTCATTAACATATGCAAAAGTCTTTGACACATGCACTCTTGTGTTCATTGGTGGTCTTTCAGGGTCTCACGGTGGTCTTTTAGGGTCCTCTGGTGGTCGTCGATAGTCTTCCTCACAGTGTCCTTTAGTTGAACTCAGTCTTTATGCATGCTCAGTTTTAACTCTTGGCTTAATTAGTAAATTTCTCATTATCACAAACTAGCACTACCCCCTTATCTGTTTTACTCAAGACACAAGGTTAGCCTCTTTATCTATTTTATGCAGAATACTAAGTTTCAAGGCCTTTTTATCTATTGGATGTCTGGCCTGTCTATTCACGAAGCATTACTAACCATCTGTATCATTTCAACTAAAGAACCGTATGTCTCTTCACTGTTCCTTTGTGTTTGGTATCAATCCCTATCAGTTTCATCTCTCTAGTGATTTTTTGTTTTTTTAAGTTTGTCTCAGAGAAGTAGTTTAGGAAGATGAATTCTGGTCTCCCAGATCCACTTATAAGATCTCAGAACTTTGAAATTTTCCTTCATTTTACACAATTCTGTTCCTGTTGTCTATATGTCCTTTTCAGACTTAATTTCTCTATAACTGGATTGATAAATACTCCACTCTTTAAGATCTTCTTCATCTGTTACTGTTCTGCATATTTCCCTACAACGCCATATTTATACTTTTACTTTTCTTTTATTTTTGATTGGTTCCAAGCTTCTGGTGTTAATTTTGGGTCTTGGTTCTAACAGCAGCTAGTGACTCAGCCAACATGTATGAAAGAATTAATTTTGATTCCAAAGTTGCAGAATGATTGGTCTTTTTGGGGATATATGTTTCCAGGCATTTTTCAGGAGCCTACTCTCGTTCCCAGGCATTCTCACAGTATTTTGTGACACAAGTTTTCTTTAGTCCCATCAACACCTTGCACTGTAATGGTAATTATGTAGCAACTGAGGAGTTTACATAAATGTAGGTTCGAAAAGACACCACCCTCTCCCTCCCCTCCTGCTCTCCAGCTCCGTGTAAGAATTAGTGTTATTTGCAATCCATTTTCAGGGAAGTCTGGGAACTGAGCAATTGTTGACAGCCGGCTGAACATGAGCCGGCAGTGTGCCCAGGTGGCCAAGAAGGCCAACGGCATCCTGGCCTGTATCCGAAATAGTGTGGCCAGCAGGAGCAGGGAGGTGATCATGCCCCTGTACTCAGCGCTGGTGAGGCCGCACCTCGAATACTGTGTTCAGTTTTGGACCCCTCACTACAAGAAGGACATGGAGGTGCTGGAGCGTGTCCAGAGAAGGGCAACGAAGCTGGTGAAGGGCCTGGAGAACAAGTCTTATGAGGAGCGGCTGAGGGAACTGGAGTTGTTTAGTCTGGAGAAGAGGAGGCTGAGGGGAGACCTTATCGTGCTCTACAACTACCTGAAAGGAGGTTGTAGCGAGGTGGGGGTTGGTCTCTTCTCCCAAGTAATTAGCAATAGGAAGAGAGGAGATGGCCTCAAGTTGTGCCAAGGGAGGTTTAGATTGGACATTAGGAGAAATTTCTATACTGAAAGAGTGGTCAGGCCTTGGAACAGGCTGCCCAGGGAAGTGGTGGAGTCATCATCCCTGGAAGTATTTAAAAGAAGTGTAGATGAGGCGCTTAGGGACATGGTTTAGTGGGCATGGTGGTGTTGGGTTGATGGTTGGACTCAATGACCTTAGAGGTCTTTTCCAACCTTATGATTCTATGATTCTATGATTCTAGGAATTGCAACTGGAGTTGAAAGGTATGTGCGTTGAAAGTCCCATTCCGAACCTTGCTATCAGGCATCCACTTAGCACCAATTCATCACATAACAAACAGAGGGTTTGCCTAAAGTGACATGCAGAGGAGTTAATTACTGAATAGATTTGTCATTAGATAGGTTGACCATTACTTTAGACCACTTGCTGTAAAGCTTTTAAAAATACTGCATTCAGGTCTTTGCTGGAGACACTTTGGACCTGTCTTTCAGTCTGATAGAAATTGTTGAAATCGGCCACAGAAATTGATTGGGGAAAAAACCCTACAAAATCTTTGCACAGAGATAATATCTGCCATGTAAACAACTGCTTGAAGAAGTTTTTCATTGCAGGGTAAGAGTTGTGCCAGAAGTTATTGGCCAGCCATATTTGGTTTTGCTGACACTGTGGCACATTGGCATAAATGATTGACTGTGTGCTGAATTTTACAGAAACTTTATGAATGCCTCATAGAATTCTCTTCAAATCCTCTAAGTTTTCATATTTGAGACTGTTTCTTTTAGTTATATTCAGAGTTGGACTTATTTTTTTATTGTTCTTATTGTTAATTTTTCTTATTGTTAATTTTACAACCTTTTGTTTTGAAAACACATAGTTTTAGTGTTTTCCTTCAGATAGCGATATTCTATCTTTAGCATTTGCTCCAAGGGGACTAAGATTTGGTAAGCGGCAGTTATACGTATGGAGGTGCTTTAGTTTAAATTGCTGTCTCTGGATTTATGCCTTGATAGATTGTTTCCCTACTCTGGGTGTGGCTGAGAAACCATGTGTAGACAGATGTGCTGGGATCTTCATGAAGGGCTGTGTCATCAAAACTTGCCATCCTTTTATCCCTTTCTCTCCTTGTTCCTTCTGGTGCTTCCACACCCATGCACTCTCCATTCCTAGCAACTTTCACATTGTTATTACAAATCTCTGTGCAGAGTCAGCAGAAATTGTCCATTTCCCATGTATTTGGCTGATGCACTCTGCAGTGAAAACTTGGTAGGGGTAGCTTAGCAAAAGTAGAATGGAAATTGCTAGGATAGATTAGTGTTCTCTGAATTTCTTAATTCAACAGCCATAAAAGGAGCCACAGACAGTCCTTTAGCTATCAGATGTACGAGGGCCTAAGAGACAGCTTTCTTTATTGCGCTTTTGGAAGTGTTCTTCCATCATGAGAGAGTGTGTGGAGAGTGATCCATGTAACTAACACCCCGTGGGAGCAGAGAACTGCCAAGAGCTGGTGCAAACTCAGGAAGCAGCTGCCAGCAGCCGCCTTTTTCTCTCTGTGAAAGAGAGATACCATGAGGTACCAGGGAATAGAAATCTTTGTCTTCTCAGCCTAAAAATACTTCAAATGCTGGAAGGTGGCAGGTCTAGCATTAGGACTTCCTCTCTCCTGCTATTACTTTAAGATTTACTTTCTAGGAATTCAGAAAGTGAGCTCAATAAATAGAAAATGAGAAAGAAACCTGTAGCTGTCAACTCATCTGTATTGCAGTGGTTAACAGCACTACAGATCTCAAGTGCTGACTTCCTCTTGAAAAACACTATTGCCTTTGTGGGTCATGCTCCTGTACTCAGCTTCCTCCTCAGAAAATCCAGGGTGTAAAGAAGGTTAAAAATAGTAATAATAAAATAAATAAATACATTTTTAAAAAAGCTGAAAGAAGAACAGAGCAGTGGAGTGTCAATAGAACAGAGATAGAATCATAGAATCATAGAATCATTAAGGTTGGAAAAGTCCAACCGAGATACCAAAACAAGAGAAAGAAGACTGTGGGTACAAGTGATAAAAGAAAAGACAAATGCAATGGTGAATTCAGAAAAGATAGGAAGACTGATATTACAAAAAAGATAAAACCAAGTGGGTGATATAAGAATTAATCAATGGAAGCATTATAAAGTATAATGCAAAGGTATTTGTGACAATGGGGAGGAACAGCCTAGAACAGCTGTACCTACACAGCACAATACAGATACTTCTCAGGCTCTGGAAGCATTATAGCCACATCAGCATGTGCCTGGGTTAATTAACACAAGTGTGGTGGTGGTGCTGCAGTGGCTGCAACGCCTCCAGGCCTGGAGCTGGCTAACTGGCAGATGGTGTGTGCACGGTACTTTGAGTTGCATCTGATGAGAGCAGAGGCCAAGGTTGCCTGATCCAATCTAATAAAATGTAAACAAGAAGACTTTGAAATTGCCTTTCTGCAGAGTTTCGGGTGACAAGGAGGGAGAAAGAAGGGAATAGGAAGAAAAGGAAGGGGGAGGAAGAGAAGAGTAAGGACAGCTAGGGTGGCTGGATCCTTTGAGTAAGAAGCAACCAAGGAACATGGTGCCTCCCACACATTAACCCCAACAGCTCGCATCCTCCTGTCATTTCTTCCAGTTTACACTAATCTTTTGAAGCTGCCTACTTGTGAAGAGCTTTGCAGTAAATGTAAAAAGCAGTGCAAAGGAGATGGCGAATATTTAGTCTGGAACAGCTCATGGTGGCACTGCTCTTCCTTCTGTGTGTTACAAACAACTGTTGCTATTTTCAAGCTGAATATCACTCTCATCGCTGGTTAGAAAGAACTATGAGTATGGTGTTTGATATTTTTAAAATCCTTATAATATTGAGAGTTACTATGGCCCACTTACGCTGTCTTTTAGAGAGTGGAATCAAGACAACGAGAAATAGACAGTTTGTTCAAGTTCAGAGCAGAAGTCTGCCATAGAAAATATTTCATTCCAAACCTCCATGGTCTTAGTCTGCTGTCTCCTCAGCGGAGATCCATATGGGCAGTCCTCCTCTCACCAATTCCCCAACCTAGTAATAAAAAATCCCAAATAACTCCTGCTCTTTTGTCACAAACTCGATATCCCGCCCAGCGCAGGGATTCTGTGACTTTCTCCTGCCCTTGGATGAGTGCTATGGAGGGATGAAGTATGGTTCAAGCTAAATGCCACAGCGAGTTGAAATTCATGTGGCAGAATGAACTAAGTTAACAACGTAGTTTTGGTGTTGAATTAAATATTAAAGTGAGTGAAACTACTGCATACAGTTTGGACTGTCATGCACTTTAATATTTAATTAAGAGAGACTTCTTTTTAAAGTGACTTCAGTTAATCTTGGAGAAATAAAAGACAAAATCAAATGCTGGCCTGCTACAGAAATTTAGGTAATAGCTTGATTCAGAGTTTCTTTCAATTCTGTTGTGAAGAACTTGGCTTCTGAGCTGCAATTAAAAAAGACTTTTTTTTCCTCTGAAGGCTCAATCTGGGTGAACTGATAAAAGCTAAGCTTTTTTTTTTATTACTTTTTTATTTTTCACTTTTAATTCATAGTTAGTTTATTTTTCCAATGATAGTTATCTGAAGAAGTTTCTGTAAATCACTCCAAGGAGACCTTTTCAAAAAATGAACAGAGAGTTCCAATATTGTATGTGAAATATGCAGTATTCTAATTGTAATAATTCAATGGCTGATTAAAAAGGATTTAATCTGTAAATGTGGAGAAAATGAAATGAATATTCACAAACAAAATGGAAAAATTCCATTTATTTCAAGATGAATATTTATTAGAAAATGTAAATTACAATACATATGTATATATATATGGCATTTGAAAGAATGTTGCTTTGGTTAAAGAATCAAACAGACAAAATTTGAGGCACACTAAATGTACAGCTGTAATCTTTGTGCTGTTTTTTAATCCATCCCCTGTATACTGAAAGAGGTGGGGATGCAGAGGAAATTGTATGTGATTTTGTATCTGAAGATTGCATGTCAGTGTGTCTACGCAAGAGGTAAAATATCTGGGGAAACATGAGGAATTTTGAATAGAAAAAATAAGTATGTTTTAAGCTCAATTCTGCAGTATCTATCTGAAGAGATAAGAGCCTATCATGAGACCAAAGCTAAAGTTTTCGACTGAGTCTATTCTTTTTCTGGTTATGTATTTTTTGAGACAGAATAGCAAACAATTACAGCCAAGAAAAATAATATAGAAAACTTTTTCAGTAGGTGCTTTACTGTATTTTTTCCATCACTGTTCTTAGCATTAATCTGTCCCTGACTTCTAGTTCTGTCCCATTGTTTCACTTTATAGAATGGTGCCTTATCTATAAACTACTTGTGGAAAACAACTATCTACAGCAATTTGTGTATGGGATGCTGTTGTAATAGCTTTTACTTGATAGGGTTAGAAGTATTTCACTTAGCTAGTCTCTTGGCATATGAAATATTTTTTTTCCTTTTAAGCTTTTATCATATTTACAAAGCAAAATGTTAGAGGGAAAATAATTTGAATCAATGTAATCCTCACACTTTTGGTTCCTGATCCCTTTATTCTCAGTGTGAAAGGAGTATAATCAGAGGATCAACAATTTGACAAACATAGTGTGATGTAAAATTATGTCTTGAAAATTACGCTTTAAATGGAATCCTTGTAACATTTTACATGCACACAGGTGTGACCTATATTTAAATCTTTTTTATCATACAAGCATGCAGTCTATCTTCGTTTGAAACCACATCCTTGAGCAAAAACATTGCTGATGACCCCAGCTTGAAATGTATGAAGAGGTGATTCCCCATGTATCTGAAAAATCAAATTCAGCTTTCCTATTTCAACCTTGAGAAACTCCATTAAACACATTGGAGATGTACAAAATCTGCAACAAAGCAAATGAAGGCAGAGTTTGGCCCACAGAAAATTGGACAGCAAGAAAGGAAAGCAGACTTTTCAAGCTAGGCAAGAAGAATGGTGAATGCTAGATTTAAAGGCAGTTTATAATGTCCTTAAGTTTGCAATACACAACAGGGAGCTATCAACCAGGGAGGGCAATTCACATCTTTTTTGTTAATAAGGAGCAGTTGAAACAAATGTCTTCCACCTAAACCAGGTAGAATTTAAAGACTTGAGTCTTAAACTGTGTTCTGAAAGGCCCACTGCCCAACTGAGAGAGCACTTCAAACTCATGAAGTTTCTCCTGAGAAGTGCCTCCCAATGATTCTTCTCTACACATGCAGAAATGTTCCGGTTTGAGGATCACGTAGGTTATGCCTGTCAAAATTGCCGAAGAGGTCTGGCAATCCTGAGTAGAGGACTTAGAGCTGATATAACACAATAAGAAGTTATAGGTTACTATTTAATAAAAAAAAAAAAAGATACCAACTACCTTTTATGTAATGGTGGTTAGGTCATTTGTCCAGCAAGTGAGAGCCCTAGGTTGCATGTCTTCCTCCGCTTATGGGTGTTTGGATCCATATTTTTAAAATCTCATTGAGCAGTCAGTGTCTTAACCATAAGGCTAATGACTAATAGTCTTTTGTTCTACCTAGGTGGTAACTTTCAGTCCCCATGTTCAACATGAAGATGGGTTGTTATGCAGGGGAGAGTGCTAAATTCTTGAGTTAAGAGGGACACTGAGCAAGAAGCAGATCATTGTTCCTGAGTAAACTGAGTGGTTAGTGCAGTGTTACCTAGGAGATGGGCATATTCCTGCTTGCTCTCCCACTTCTTGCTCTATTTTCTGACGGAATAAAGATAGACACTGACAGATAATATTGGTCTCTGACTACAGTCTCAGTCAAGGTTCCTGGACACAAAGGCAACTGGGTTTCTCATATACTAGTGTGTTAACCCTCGCAATTTAGATACTGATGACAGTCTTTCTGAGGTAATCAGCTTCAGTATAGGGTACTGTGAATTTTGAACCCCCAGGGATGAGCTATTCCAGCTCAAATGCTCAAATCTATAAATATCTCTCTTTTTAAAGCCAATGCTGTTCCAAAACCTAAATTATCCAGACTGACACTTCTGAACAAGACAGTCAGAGGTGTCTAAGAAATGTGGGGCTGCAGTTGTCTAATTTGTAAGCATCTTAGTCTTATTAAATCTAGTCTTGTTGACAGGAAAAATATTATTTATCCACATGGGTTTGACTAAACAGAAGAGTAATTTTCAAGCAGGACATTGAGAAATCCTTTTAACTTTCCCATTTTTGCAAAGAAACTTTCCTCCTGTGATTTGTTGTGTATCAGTGTCTTACTGAGAAGAGAAATCCATGTTTACCACTGTTTTTTCTCCATGTGCCCAGAGGGCTTGGGCTAAAAAATAAATTGAAAAATATCTTCTCTATATGTTTTTCTTAGAGCAGTGATGATGCATCAGTTCTTGAGCCACAGAAATGATGAACAAAAGATTTGTCTAATTTGTTTTCTTTACAAATCTGCCTATCTGCTGACTACATATAGTTTATAGTGTTCTTAAACTGTAGTCTGTGGGGACATGGAAAGTAATCTATGATATAAATGTCTATCTGTCTGTCTATCGATCTATATGAAGTAACAGTGACAGTATCATGACAGTGTTTCCAATTAAATGGTAATGATACCCAAGAGTCTCAATCATTGTCTGGGATCTTAAAAAATTTAGAAATATGTCTATAGGATTTTATAGATTAAAGAACTTCAGATGTCCTCACGAACTGATGGTTAAACCTATGGGAAATTAAGGTTGATTATCCCATCAGAAAGAAAGGGAAAGGCAGTCCATTGGAACTGGTATTGAAGGGTTGTCCCCCTTGAGTGTCTGTCAGCCCATGTTCTTGCTCACACGTTGCCTTCTGGCTGTCTTCCAAATATGACATGTTACTGAAGTGCTCCACTGCTTTGAGTATTTTCCCAGTCTTCTCCAGGTAAGCCTTTTAATTTTTTTTTTTTTTTCCTGGACTCTCTTTTTTCCTACCCTTCATGTGCTCCTAAATGCCCTTCCTTTGTGGACTGTTGACTAACCTCCTCCCCTAGTGCAACTAACTCATGACTAAAGTAAATGCTGTAACTTTCCTCAACTATTGCAAGTCTTAATCTGGAGTTTTTCTGCTCACCCCACCCTGCCTCAGGACACATGTGGAAGGCAGAATTCCTTCCCTCTTCCAACAGGAAAAACTTTGTTTCCTGCCACAAACGGCATGAAAGGGAAAAGAAAGGGAAATGATAAATGAGTTACATGTGCAGGTACTCAACTCAGAGTAAGGATCTACAGTAGGAAATCAATGGTTTGGTTGCAGCAGCTATAGTACCCCTGATCTAGGTGTATGAGTGGAAAGAAACTACTAGATGTTAGTGATGTTCATCATGTTGGATCCACATTTGTAACCAAGTATGGGTCTTGGCATTGATGATGGCTGACAGTTTGTTTATCTACAGTTATAAATTTAAGGCTCAGTTTGTGAACCTTTTATGTGGCTGTTAAAAACTTAGTAATGAGATAGGGTTCATTAAAAGATAGAGAGGTACAGTTATTTTGCTGATTCATCCTGCCAGCCAGCCAGATATAATTCCCTGGATCCACACCAGGAGTGTAAAAATGACTGATTTTCTCTCTGGCAAAGACGACTCCATATGCTTTACAGACAGTAAAGTTCAGGGAGAAGATTATGTCAAGATTTATGTCTGCTGTTATTTAAGTTAATGAGGGAGATCTATCTGGAGGGAATGTATGCATGAGATCCAGTTGAATTAACTATTTTAAGAGCAGGATAGAAGCCTACCAGGTTGCATATGTTACTAGACCTTTTCTTCTACTGCTTGCAGTGAAAAGCAAAGTGACATTTCCTTTTGGTCCTCCTAATCATACTTTTACTGAGGAAATGAGAATTTTGGAGATTATGGGATTATGAAGAATTCCTTTTGCTTTAAGATTTTAAAGGTTAAGAGCCTAAAGAACCTACTTACTGCAAGTGAGAATGCAAAAGTCAGTTGAAGATGTCAATTTACCAGGAAAAATCAAATTAAAAAATGGAGCTACAAAGTCAGTGTACTTTTATAATGATGATAAATTAATTATATTAGTGTAGCCCATTAAACATTCCATTTATACATCAAAACCTTGGCAGGTGGAAGAGTCCTTAATCTGATGGTTTAATTTTTTTCTTTTTGGTATCAGTTTACATTCAAAAGTGCATCTGTTCTGGGACTCTGTACAGATGCTTGCTTGCTGTCTCTTTGCCAAACTGGAAGTGGTCCCACCTCAGCAGTATAAGTACTGGGAGAGAAAACAGTCAGGAAAAACTTCTGTTCTCCAGGTCATGAGCAGGTACAAAGGCAATCACTGAGCTAGCCTGAGGTCTTGTCAAATGCAAAATAACATTTAATATCTTGGGAGGAAGGAGAAGAAATAAATTTTAATCATTCACTGTATTCAAGTAGTGCATGGTTTCTTATCTGAAATCACAAAGACTATAATTAAATATCATTGACTGAGTAAACGTGTGTGACAATTCCAGAATAACTGAATCTACCAAAATGATAATATTGTGATGGCAGTACAGAGTTGCATGCAGGTATTGTGCCAGAAAGTCCCATGTTAAACTTTGTATGGTAACAGATTGTGTTAGTAGAGATATAGCACTGAAAGCAACAACCAAGATCAGGAATCCGCTACTTGGGCACTGTGTGTTCCTGTCTTTAGAAGTTGCACTGGTTATCAGTTATATCAATAGTGAGGTTAAGCATATATCTCTTTGCAAGATTGGAGACTTCTGTAGTAAGACATTTGTTATTCCAGAGTATTGCTGATGTAAATCAATGAGATGACAAAAGAAGTTTTGATGTTCTGAACTGTGGGCATCTCAGTGTACTGTCCCTACCCTACATTCATTAGGTTCTCTACAGTTAACAGAGAAGGAAAGGGATATGTTCTCAATCATCATCTGAAACAGTCTATGTCTGTGCAGGTTCAGCAGATGGATTAAGTGGATTTCCCAAGTCATATGTTATGTCAGACCCAGGACTAATGACTAAAATTAGAGCTCTTCAGTAAAAGTGGATATTCTGTGTAATGACTTCCAAGTGAGAAATGTAGGTTTTTTATCCAGGAATCTATTGCTTTTTCTCATGAAGTTGTCTGAAAATAACCCAAAACCAAACAAACCCCAAACAAGCCAGCATCATTGAAATGGTGTATATTTCTGAAAATAAATTACGACAGCATTCCAACTTTTGTCTGAATATGTTGAATAGAAGTGAAAGACATAAAGGTCACTACATTGCTCTTTGTTTTAAGATGCTTATATTAAAGCATAAAAAAAGAAAAGGAAACACTTCAGCATTTCCAAAACATTTCCAAAAGCTTTTCAGCTGCCCTCAGAAACATGGTTTAGGTAAATTTTTATTCAAGCTGAATTTTAAAATTTTGGAATTTTACTGTGATGAGACTTAAAAAAATAATCTTTGCCTTATTGATTTGCTCTATTCTCATGGTCTAGTCCTACACTCAGAAATGCCCCACTCCTCTGAACATCCCACCTGAAAAAGCAAAAGCAAAACCCTCATTCCTTTCATTGCTTTTTCTTGAACTGAATCACATAGACATTTTGTTAGCCATGATTGTCTTAGCTTAATTATTCTGCTCAGAAGTTAGCATAAAAAGCAATAATCAGAACTCAGTGAACTGGTTTTTGTTTTCAGCATGTTTCCTGCTACTGTTATCTTCATTAACTTTCCATTTAATTGGAAAAGTAAACTTCTCAATGAATTCATAGTATATCGCTGTCCTGAGCCCCTTTTAAAACTAATACTGCATAAACCTCTACTCCCTGTGGTCAAACAGGCGGTCGATTCTTGTTGCTGTCACAAGCGTGTGTGTGTATTTCAAGGTAAGTTGATAATACTAGCTTGAAGCAGGGTGGGCGAGACCTAGGATCACTGGAATAAACATGGGAAGATAAAGAAAAGGAAGAGGAGAAGGAGAGGGCTGAGAGGAAGCAGATGTAAATGGAGCAAAGGGAAATAAAACATTGAAAAGTTGGTCAGAAAATGACTGTCTGAGAGAAACTGAAACTTGCAGCTGCTGAGGACAAGAAAGATGTAAGAAATCTTCAGAGTGAAGTGCTTTCTTAGAAATAGTGGTACTACCTTCATGTTGATTTGCTGAAGGCTTTTCTAGTAACAGCAAGATTAGGGAGCAAAGCTCATTTCCTTCAGCTCCTGGTTAAGGGAGCATGCACGTGGCAGGAGAAGGGCCAGGCTGCTCAGGCCTTCCCTTCTCAGCATCCCTGATGGTACTGGCAGGTAGCTGTGTTCCCTTGTTCTTCCTGCCACAATCCCATTCAGTCACTTACTATTTATTTTTCCTGTCTGTTTTCCGTTTTATGTCCCTTTACACTTTTTTATTTTTTCAAATTATTTTTTTATTTTTCAGTCATCTGTCTTATTTCCTTTCTTCTCTGCAGTTTGTTTTCCCTTTTCTATCCAACAGAAATAGTTGGGGTAGAGGCTCCTATTGATCAAAGTTTTCTTCTGTAGTTTAACTTACTAGAGTATTGACAACAGGTTAGGGCAGTACAAACACTTCTGTGCAGAAATGTGATCCCACTTGGGATGGCAATAGTGCCTTGTAGAGTAATATCTAATCTGGGAGAGGACGAGGTGGGCCTGAGCTGGCTTCTTTCATTTTCCCTGAATATGCCAATTCTCTGTGCTTTTTGCCACTTTGGCTGTATACTGCATGTCTTTCAGGTCTCCCAAGTCAAACAACATTCAAGGTTCCCCTACAATAGTCTTAGAGGGAACTAAATAATTTGTCTCTTAAAGCCTGTAACTGAAGATTGATCTACATATCCAGATGAACTTTTATTCTACAGATCTCTGAATATGAAAGAGATATTGAAAGCTGTAGTGATTAGAGGTGTCATTTGTTGTTATTTCATCTTTCTTGGTATGGTTCTCTTCAGAGTTATTTCCAGTTTACCTGATGAAAGAGAGAATCCTATGATAAGGAGCGACTAGTCTGTTTTAGATCAGTATATACATATGTATCTCTCCTCTCCTTGAGAGGGGTTATCAAGGCAGTCAAGAAGACCAGCTGCTAGTGAAAATTTATTTTCTCACGGTTTTCACAAAGGAATTCTTTTTACATAGTGTAGAAAACTTTTAGAGCTGCTAATTGACAACCTGATTCTACTTCAAAAAATTTGGCATCTGTCATTTTAAAGGTTGTGAGGTGGCAGCTTGTTGTCTGCCACAAACTAGAACATTTATGTTTTGAATTGTTCAGTCACAAATGAAGTACAGCACAAGAGAGAAAAAGAAAAACAAAACTAAATTAGGTAAAATCAAGGAGAATGAAGAACAGACCAGCAGCAGGCTCATGGCCCTAGGCAATGTGTAGCTGATGAATAGTGACAGATGAAGTTTTATGCCCATTCTGAATTCAATGTATGTGTTAAATAAATTAGTACTCTCATCAATATCCTCTTGACTTAATTTACTTTGGACAGCAGGAAACTCCTGATTCTTTCTCTTTTTAGCTCTGTTTGCACAGTGCTCTGACAGGGAACCACTTGCTGGCAGAGTGGCAGAGAGGAGGCGTGCAGAGGAGCACCTTCAGGGACGTCAGAAAAACGTTGACCTCTGGACAACAATCAGAGGACATCCAACATACATTGTTGCTGTTTTGGTGTTCCTGCTTCTTAAACTGAAAATTTGGTATGTAACTGAAATAATAGTAAGTAATTTCCCTCTGTCCTTGGCACCTGCTTTTCTGCCTTATTGAGGCTTGGTAGTGAAATTTCTGATGCATTGTTTTCATGGCACAATGGAAAATGTGAGCTTTAAGCTGGGTTTGATTTCTCATTCAAAAAAATTGGCAGAAGCAGTTTTAACCCAATATCTGTGAGGATGTAGCCACATTCCATTGTGTTTTCATCCGTCGGATAGAAAGAAAATAAATAA
Organism: Pelecanoides urinatrix; assembly: GCA_013400755.1. Classification (NCBI taxonomy): domain Eukaryota; kingdom Metazoa; phylum Chordata; class Aves; order Procellariiformes; family Procellariidae; genus Pelecanoides; species Pelecanoides urinatrix. The sequence goes on along the minus strand of VZTQ01000241.1, from coordinate 171,468 downwards.
AAATAGTTTATTTTTCCAGGGATCTGAGCCCTGAGAATTCTTTAACAAATTCTTGTGAGTACCTGGCAGCTTAAAGAGGCATGAGCAAAAAATATGGCTTACTCAGCTGCATTACAAAACAAATGGCATGTCTAGAGGAAGCCACAGTCCAATATGCTTTGGTGCTGTGGTATCCTTTTGTGGCCCTTTCTATAAAGAATCCTCAATATAATAAATAGAAGTTTGAGGATAAACAGTGTTCCTTAAAACAAAACAAAACTTAATCAGATATTATGGAAGGCTAGAATAAACTGTCAGAAACTTTGCAGTCAGGAAGAGAATTGCAAGCACTTTGGATTAATATAATATTTGAAATTTCCTGAAAAAACTCTAGAAGTTCTCTTCAGGAACTTTTCTGATAATGGTCCTTATTCACTAGAAAAATAATTGTTTAAGGGGACTGTAATGAAATAGCATGCTGCTTTATAAATGCAGATAGTCATAATTACCTTATTTAAAAAAAAAAAAAAGAAAGCAAAACCTATAGCAGAAGCAGAAAAACATTAACCTAAGGAAGCAAGTAGTATCTCTTATCTTAAATATGATTGTAGTAAAATAGTCCAGAGACACTGAACAGAACAAGTAATTCCAAACTGGTTTTGGCCTTTTTCATTCCCCTTCAGATAGCAGTAGAGAGCAGCTGGTCCATTTAAGCCAAAAAAGTAATCTTAATATATTCATCAATGACCATGAGAAAAATCTGTTGGAAAGGAAAAGGGCAGAAACAGTTGGATGGATTTAGGACATGTGTATCTTGAAAAAGAGGTGTGGAAGGAGGAGGTAAAAGAGTCTAGTGCAGGCACCAATAAGTGGAAGAAACGTTCATTTTAATGCACAGCTTTATGTTACATCTGTGTGAAATTGGCAATATTTATACAGAAAAGGCACAGATGGAGGGTGAAGTGTTCAGTATTAGGTCTGGTATAATAAGTCTTACTAAAATTAAAATGACAGAATGATTTGTCAACTCTCCCCACAACAAGCTTCTGTTTATGGTATGAATTATAGCACCAATGGAACTGAAAAGTACCAAAGTTACTCTTTATCTTTCTAAAGACATGGTTCAGCAAGTAGTAGTTTCCTGGAATAAAGACTAGAAATTTGACCTGAACAAAACTAATGGTAGTTCAGATTAGCCAATTGTACTAAAATGAAGGAAACAGCAAGAACAGATTACATCAGCTGGAGCAGCACCTTGAAAAACTAACCAATTTGCATCTAAGCTGGGTTTATGCAGAGTACATAGAAACAAAGGAGTGGATTATCTGCCATGAAGTAAGTGTGTAAAGCTGCATAGTGAATCATGAGGATATTTCCCAAGAACCTGAAGACTCTGCAGTACTTACCTTGGTCTCTTCCCTTTGTGGCAGTACTAAAACCTTTCTTTAGGCTTCTTGTGAATTGTGCCACACACTGCCTCCACATGTTCCTCCCTTCCTGCCAAGTTGTCTCCTCCTGTTCCTGTAGAACTATTTTTTTCCTGGCTGTATGTTTTTGGACTCTAGCTGCAGTTTTCTAAGGTGCTTTCATCTTCCAGATGCCCATCTACCCCTGGTAAGCGCCCGGCTTGTTTTAGATGTGCTGTACTAGGATTTCAAGTCTGAGTATGAGCATTATCCCAAGTGTGTTACAGAATACTTTTGATTTTGTAGAATTCACCTTCTGTTGAGGAACTTAGCACGACATTTCTTACCCTCTCCTCCATTTCGTACTAGAGCTGCTTCCCATCTTGTATCAAATCCATTAGTACAATCTGCTGCAGTTTGAATTGACAAACACAGACTTCAGTCCACTCTGCTGAGTATTCTTTTTACCATGTTGGACTCCACTAGGTAAAGCCTGGTCCAACCCATCTCTTGGCTTTTAATTTCCAGCTTGATTGTTAGTCTCTCAGATGCTGCTTTAGCCTCTGAGTGGCTGAGTAGGCTGAGCAGCTGCAGTGTGTTTGCTTCTGCTGTGCAACAGTAGTGGAAAGATTAGATCTGAGGACAGAAAGTTGAAAGCAGTAACATCATACATTGCTGTAACAAAATCTGACCATCTGGTAGTCTCCTGGCATTAGATATTGCTTGTGCTTTAAGAAAGTTAGATTATCAATTTGTTCATTATTACATGAATTAAGAATAAAATGTTTTCAACTACAGTGCATAGCAAAAGTAAAATTTTGTGGTACAGGTACTGAACATTAGCTAGTAATGGGAGGTGTTAGTGTCAATACAGCAGTGCAATACCTGACTCAGGGTGGCTTGTGGCAGCATTCTGTGCACTGAGCCCAGCTCACATATGTAAGCTCTTTGGCAGACTGCATTGTAAATGATTTTCATACAAGTGAAACTCTTCAGCCATCTTTTTAATGAGTTGACTTAATGTGAATAAGCACATTTACAGAAAGAAGTTTAATTCAATTTACTAAGGAGTTGACATGAAGAACTCATTATTTGCTCAGAGAATTAGTTCTCTATAAGAAAGCAACAAAATACCATAATGACTTTTTGAGGAAAAACACACTTCTTTTTTGTCTCTNTCATATTCAGCTGGCTGTCAACCAGCACCCCCAGGTCCTTTTCCTCTGGGCAGCTTTCCAGCCACTCTTCCCTAAGAGTGGCTGGAAACTTCCTTTTCTATTCTGAGTAAAATTGTAAGAAAAAAGTCAGGACATTAGAAGCATTTTATGTCTTAGCTTTTTTTAAAGTATGTTTTTAAATATTCTTTTGGTTCCATCACCCCGTAAGTGTATTTTGAAAATATTTGCCATGGGTGCTTTATACATTAACTCATCTCATGAATTTCAGCTTCAAGAAGCATGTGAAGGGGGGGAGAAGGTTGACTTTCCCTCCATTTCAAAATGTTTCTTTTGATCACTGCTGTGATTTTTAATTGCACCATGGCTATGTCATGCACCTTTCAGTTGTTTAAAAATTAGGCTGTGTTGTTGTTTTTTTTAAAGAAATAATAGATATGGAAAGCTAAATCAAAGCTATGTTGAGCTGTACTGTTTGGCAGATACAAGGGAGATAATGCTGGGAGGAACCACTGAATGATTCAAGGATCCTTTCTTTCCTAGTGTTACTTTTTTCAGTGATGAAAATGATCCATTAGATCCGTAACAGATTCAGTGAGATGTTATCGTCCTTCATGTTCATCCTCAGCAGTTCTGGCTCTGCTGCTGCTGCTGCTTTTTCACAGAAATGAATGAAACATTAGAAACAACATCACAACCTGATGTGGTCTGCTAGGGTTCCCCTGCAGGCTTCCCTTTCCCACGGTTTACCACAGCAGCATCGTGATGCAAATGGTACCGAGCAGTCTTTCTCCATCACTGGTTCCCGCTGCTGCCTAAACTGGTAGCTGTCTTCTTAGATCCCCTCCAGGCCTTTTATAGCTTCACCAGTCAACTTGAGGTTTGCATTTCTCTTTCTACTTCTGACGTCATTGCGCTGTAGTATCTCAGTGTTTTGGTTCACATGTTCACTTCCTCAAGATGATCTCCTATGCCCTGGGGCTTTCATCTTCTCTCTTTTCTTCTTGGGATCATCCAGCTACATTTTGCCTATGTGTACTATTCTTTTGGCGGCTACCATCTAAGGTCTTACTTGCTCTTCTCTCTCATCCAAATCTTACTCTGTTGCTCCTTGTCACATGTCTAAGTATCATCTCTTTTGTGATGTTTCAGTGATACTTGAAGTCTCTTCAGCCTACCCCCTTAACCTGCTGCAATTTTCAGATAGTTGGAATTACACAGGTGCAAGGAGTGCTGTTGCCTTCAAAGAGATTTTCTACGGTTTTTAAGATTGGTCTTTATAAAGCTGACTGCAGGGTTAGCATCTTTAACTGCATGCTTCCAGGAACAGGGACTGTGTTCTTTTTGTGTGTGCTCTAGAAAATGCGTAGTATACTAATTCTATGCAACTGTTGCTGCTTTTACTACCAGTACTAACCCGGAACATGTGTTTTTCCTGCATGTACGTAGAAATACTGAATGAAAATCACAGGTTATATTAGTACATGAGAGGAAATGAGATACTTATTTCTCCGAGCCAGTTTTGTGAGACAAGTGAGTGTTCTGACTTTCCTGTCCTCTGACACCTCTTGTGTAGCAACAAGCCTTGTCTGCCTCAAGACACCACGTGGTGTCTGAGTGCAGCATCAGGAGATACAAATCTGACACAGTTCACAACTCTGTCTTTCCTCCATGTCTGAGGCTGGATGTCTGTTGAAACAACACAAGAGCTCTGCAGAATGGGGAACACATGTTCTCCCCTGCATGCAGATTGGTAGCCCAGGCCAGACTCAGCACGATTCATCACTGGCACTTGAAGTAAGACCTTTTATATTTCTTCAAGCTTAGTAGCTCAGAATCAATCATGCACTATTCTGCCTGCATTTTTACACAAGCAGCCCTTTCATTTTTTGTAACTCCACAGAACTGTCTTTTTTGCAGTGCATCCTATCTCCGCTCCAGCAGCAAGGTCTGCACGTGAGGTTGCCAGTTAGTTGCACGTTCCATGGCTCACTTAACAGAAATCCTGATTCCTCATTGACTTGCACCACAAGAAATGATTTATATCAAGTAGGTGTGAAAAGTAACTACATCAGCACTGGCACCAGTAAGAACATTTCCATTGCAAGTGTTTGAGTTGGTTGTGTTGCCTTCAATGAACTGGCTTGCTTACTGACTGTAAGCTTTACTAAACAAGAGAGGAACAGCCACCAGGTTTGACTTACCCTTTTTAATAGTCTTTTGATGACTTATTCAGCTACTGCTGTCATCTCCTGTCCTGGAGGAAAGTAGGAATTTAGCCAATGAAAACGAAGGGATTATCTGTAACAGAAAATATTCCACTTATCAATGTGTTTTTTGCCTCCAGGCAGCTCTGTTGTTCCTGTGTTTGAACAACATGGATGTGAATGAACAGCAAATGATAGATTACTTTCAAATTTTGTAATTTTTTGTCTGTGTGCCCATGCCATTGGCTACTCTTTTTATTGTAAATGTAAACCATTGATAGTTTAACTAAATACAGGATATCAAACAGAATGTATAAAGCTAACATGAAGTCTCATGTTGACACTCATATTTAAACCTGGTTTTTTTTTTTCAGTTTGTGCTTCCAGTTACGAGTGTAAACTAAATTGCTGAATCCCTATCTAAAATGTAAATTAGTTTTACACTATGTACATATATGTGTATCTATGTATATCTATACATATATTATATGTAGGTCATTTTTTTCCTTAGTTAACCACTTACTTTGTAAATAAGAAAAAAAATAGATAAGCCTGAACTAGCTAATGTGACTTTATATACCCCCTGAGGGAAGTTCCTCGTGTTATTTCTGGCTTAACTCTGCTTATGACCAGCATGGCCTTTCTCAGCATAGATGTTATAATGTCATATGTACTTGTGTGATTTTGGATGGACTGTGTGCCAAATTCTGAGAGGTTGTGAAACTTGCAGATCTCAAGGCCTTAGATTCAAATTCAGTGGGGGCTTGGGCAGTGTATTTTCTATGCTTCGTAAAAGAGTTGGTAATATTGGAAAATGTGTAATCATGTAATGTTTTAAAACTTCACATGATAATTGAGTTTGATTAACAGGAAACTTGTGAAAAGACTGAGTTAATTGGGGAAGTTTGAGATTAAACTAGAGAAACATGCATGATTATTTGTAAAAACATGCTGTCAGAATGAGAGTACAAGTTGTCTGAACGTTCATGTTTCTTGTGATTTTCTGTACAATTTGTAATGTGATTGTGATGACAAAGTCCTAAAGGTCTGAATCCTGGAATATTTTATCACAGGATACATCTTGTTATTTTTGATTCTTAATAGTTTCTGTAATGGTAAGAGTAACATTTACATATAAGCATCCTTTTTGCCCCATGTATAAGCAGGCAAATACATCATTGTTCTGAACTGACATAGCAGGGGTTAAGGCTCAGAGACACAGACTAAAACTGAAGAGCACTTAGTGGGTGTTTGAGGACTCTTGCACTCTGTTTATTGTTAAAATTCTCTAACTATAGATATATTGGGATGATGTCTTAACTTCTCCAGATGCTTATAATTTGTAGAAGTTTTAAAGGCAGTGGTGAAAATTGAAAGAAATCTATTTTAATGGTTTTTGTAGGTAATACAATTCAAGTTCGTCTCTGGTGTAAACATCAAAATTTCAGCATTTATATGTCCAACTCAAAGAATAAGGTCCTGTGAGCAGTTGTTTCTGCTTTTGCACTTCTTTATCATTTTCTTCCCATGGTTGGTAATTTCAGCTTGTGCAGTTAAAAAGAAAAGTACTTAACACTTCTGCTGGAAAACTTTTTTTTTTTTTCTTTTGTCCCAATCCAATATCAGGGGAGGTTTCGATGTGATCCCAACAGCGAGATTAAGACAAACGAGGTCAAATGCCGTATGTCCTAAACAACTTCTATTATCAAAAGTAAAAGTTAGTAGCGATAGGATAGATTAGAATAAAGGTAGAAATCAAGCAAGCATTCGGGATAGAGTTGCAAGAGTAGCCACCGCCATGGATCCACAATGTCTCAGAGTCCAAGTCTTTGAGTGCTTCGGTAGTGAGCAGTCACTCTGGGGTCCGTGGTGGGCAATCTCTCTGGGGTTGGCGGTGATCAATCGTGCCCAGGGTTGTCTTGTCAGTCCCCTTTATTCCTCTTCGAGGGCTGCAGTTTCCATGGCAACGGTACATTGCCACATTCCTGGACAACAAGGAGTCTTGCTCAGAGCGCATCCCCTGCAAACCGGAGGTCTCAGTGGCCTTGCAGCTGCTCTTATCTTTGAGGTAGATGTCTTATAGTTCTTGGGTAAGCAGACAAACATTTTATAGTTCCATTTCTCCCACTTTGCAGTGGCTCTTCTTAGATAAGCAATCCTTGAGACAAATGCCAGAACTCACTGACAGATGTTTCAGTTCCTTACAGCTTTCATTTTCTATTAAAATCAATTTGGCTTTTTATTTTCTAGTTCTGAGGTGTAACAGTTTATGGTTTGATTATTCTCCCAACTTTTAATTCTGCATGTACTAAAGCTGCTTAGAAGCAAAAACAAATAGAGAAGATAAATTTTTATGGCACTTACGCAAAATGCATGTGTTTTGTTTGATAAATGTGTCACTCCACACAAGGAAACAAGATTCATTGAAAGTCTACCAGATATGTTATGTGAACTCTGGACCATTGGATTGAGATCTTTGCCAGGCTTTTAAATTAAGGTTTATACACCCAGTGCAAAATTCATTTTATAGTATATATCAGTAAAGATACTTAAGCAGTGATAAAATAGTCCCATGAATGCTTTACTAGGTGGTTGATTCAATTTTCCAAATGACAGATCACAGATATGATGTGAAATAATATTTAAAATAGATTTCCCCAGATGTAACTAATTTCTTATACTTTTGTTAGGACTCCTGCAATTCATTATATTGTTCTATAGTGAAATAATTTACATAATCACTTAAATGCTCAAATTCAAGGGTTTATTTCCTCCTTCTGTTCATTTTTCTCATGTATATGGTATATGAAGGAAACATGGCTGAACTGTAAACTCTTACAGATAGTCCATGCAAACTGGTCTGTGTAAAGCCCATTTAAAGCTGGAGATTATTCCAGTATCCTGGGATTAGGGAAGAGTTTCACTGTTTATGCCATGTAAAACTGTGGTTTGTATATGCAGAGAGAAGACATGAAAGGCCAAAATTCAATTAGAGTTGCATCAGATAACAAGAAGGGTTTTTTAAGTACATTAATAGCAAAAGAAGGTCTAAAGAAAACATTGGACTTGTTGAAGATGGTCACCTGACTAATAGGGATAAAGAAAAAGCAGAGGCATTCTACGTTTTTTTTTGCCTCAGTCTTTCAAAATACTGACAGACGTTGGGCTGCCTGGTCCCCAGAGTTGGAGGACCACGAGTGCAGGAACAGTGACTTGCCATTTGTGGACACTGAAATTGTAAGGGACCACCTGTATTAGCTGAATGTTCACTAGTCCATGGGGCCTGATAGGATTCATCCCAGAGTACTGAAGGAGCTAGCAGATGTTATGGCAGGACCCCTCTCGATTATCTACCAAAGGTCTTAGGAGTCTGGGGAGGTCCCTGCTGACTGGAAGGTAACCAGTGTTATTCCAATTTACAAGAAAGGCGTGAGGGAAGACCCAGGAAACTACAGACCTGTTAGTCTAACCTCAGTTTCAGGAAAAATTATGGAGAAGATTATACTGGGTACTATCGAAAGACATGTAAAGAATAATGCAATCATCAGGCACAGTCAACATGGGTCCACAAAGGGAAAGTCCTGTTTAATTAATTTGGTATCCTTCTGTGATAACGTCCTGCATCCACCTCCCTAGTGGAGATGAAGGGAGGAGAGTGGATGTAGTTTTTCTGGATTTTAGTAAGGCTTTTGATACTGTCCCTCACAGCATCCTTCTGGACAAGTGGTCCAACTGTGGGATGAGTGGGTTCATGGTGCGCTGGGTGAAGATCTGGTTGAAGGGCAGAGCTCAAAGGGTTGTTAGTGAATGGGTCTACATCTGGCAGGAGACCGGTCACCAGTGGTTCAATTCTAGGGTCAGTTCTGTTCAATATATTTATCAACGATCTGGATGCAGGAGTTGAATGCACCATTAGCAAGTTTGATCATGATATAAACTGTTGACTGTTGACTCTCTTGAGGGACAGGATGCCTTGCAGAGGGATCTAGATAGATTGGAGCACTGGGCAATGATCAGTGGAATGAAATTTAACAAGTCCAAATGCAAGATCCTGCACCTAGGACGCATTAACGCCAGGCACAAGTATAGATTGGGAGAGGAGTGGCTGGGGAGCAGCCCTGCAGAAAGGGATCTGGGGCTGCTGGTCGGCAGCCAGCTCACTATGGGGCAGCAGTGGGCCCTGGCATCCAAGAGGGTGAACCGCATCCTGGGGTTCATCAAACACAGCATAACCAGCCTGTCAGAAGAGGTGATTATCCCACTGTATTCAGCGTTGGTGCGGCCTCACCTTGAGTACTGTGTGCAGTTCTGGGCCGCACAATTTAAGAAGGATGTGAAGGCCCTTGAATGCATCCAGAGGAGGTCAACAAAGCTGGTGAAAGGGCTGGAAGGCATGTCCTGTGAGGAGCAGCTAAGGACTTTGGGCTTGTCTAGTCTGGAGAAAAGGAGGCTGAGAGGCGACCTCATTGCTCTCTACAGCTTCCTGAGGAGGGGACGTGGAGAGAGAAATGCTGAGCTCTTCTCCCTGGTATCCAGCGATAGGACGCATAGGAATGGTTCAAAGCTGCGCCCAGGCTGGACATCAGGAAACATTTTCTTACTGAGAGGGTGGTCAAACACCGGAACAGGCTTTTTAGAGAGGTGACCGATACCCAATGCCTGTCAGTGCAGGAGTCAATGCCCCATTACCAGCACTTGGACAATGCCCCTAATAACATGCTTTAACTTTTAGTCAGCCCTGCAGTGGTCAGGCAGTTGGACTAGATGATCATTGTAGGTCCCTTCCAACTGAAAATGTTCTGTTCTGTTCTGTTCTGTTCTGTTCTATTCTATTCTATTCTATTCTATTCTATTCCATTCTATTCTATTCTATTCCGTTCTATTCTACTCTGAAACATCCTTTGACCATTCTTTAAACACCATTAATATTAATGCAGCTTGTGATTTCACTGGTATTTTAGTGTGTAGAACTGATTACTTAAATCACTTAGCAATTATGTAAAACAATGAAAAATTCTATGTTGTATGAACATCTTAAAGCATTTTATACATAACCGGAGCTTTTCCTTCTGACCTAATGTATTTGAGACAAGTTACCAATTAATTTTAATAAGATTGTCTATGACAGGCTGATCTTTGCATTTTGATATGTGCAAAGGCTGTGTTATAACACTCTTGTACATATAATTGTATTGGGTTTTCTGAAATCACAGACTCTGGTTTGGCTATTACAGGTAATTTTTATCTCTGTAAGAAGATTCTTTGGATTTATGTAGAGTTGCATTTTGTCTGAGGGTTGTTTCCAGAGATTATATCTATTAATTAAGTTGCGGACACAATGCATTGTTCTGGCAGTTCCAGGAAAAGCAAGGTACTGACAGTACTCTGGGAGCAGAATTATACTATTGCTGGGTAATCGAGACCTTGGCCTTTAGCTGCAATGTGGAAGTAGTACAGCTACTATTGCTATTTGTGCAAATCACTCTGATTCTTGGTAAAAAAAAGGAATGGGACAAGACCTGATAATAAGCTCTGAGGCAGCACAAAACACTTGAAGTGATATGCGTTACTGTGCAAGTGCCACCATACTACTATGAAATAACTAGAATATTGCACTTGTTGAGCTCTAACTAAGCCTCCTGGAAATGGCATTCTTTTTTATCTTCTACCTGAATAGTGGAAGAGGGGGATGGGTTGTTTGGTGGGAGATCAGCTCTAGAACCAGCATCCATGTTTTTTTACAGTAAGTCTTATTGTGTTGGTTATTTACATGACTGGAGTTTGTATCCCTTATTTTTCTGATATAATGTTGTATTTATTTTCCTTTAAGACTAAGAAATATTAAAATGAAAGTCTGAGCCTTAACTCCGCCCACACGAATATTAAATTGTTAAATGTATTTTTTGAGCAACATAACTTGTATTAGCTTTCTCATGCCAGTCTAGTGAGACTCAGTTTTTTATCTTTCCTTTTTTTAGCTACCTAAGTAGACCCAGAGAAATAAATTCCATTAGTCACATGCTTAAAGCAAAGCAAATATGAATGCACTCACAGAGGCAGGATATGAATGAGGATACCAAATAGCATGCTGTGAGGAAAACTAATATTTTTTAAAAAGGCCATGGACAATGGTATTTAAAATGAAGTATATAAACAAGAACCTCTCCCTTCTATCTCCTTCTCCACCCTCCAAAAAAAATGAAGCAGATTCTTTGAAAATGAGGATGTCACTTATAAAGAGATGTATTTAATTCTCTAAATATAATTATCCATGTTTTTTTCTAACACTTTCATTTATCTTTGTTTGGCATTCCTAGCAATGCATATTTGGACCATAATAATATCTATTTTTCTCATGTTAGTTGTATTTTAAAAGTTTTTCTGTAGTGAGAGGAAAAATGATGTGTAAGAATTAAAAACAAAGAAAAAAGGAGTAAGAGTATCTGCAACCATCCTCTTAGATATATGTGCTTTGGAATATACTTTGGGAGGGTAAAGCATATATGATAGATCCATGATTGAGCACGATTGAGCACAACTGAGCCAGTAAATTATTTATGAATGACAGACACGGGTAGGAACTGATTTTTTGTAATGAATCACAAACTTTTGTCTTATACTGCTCTGTTTTTGCTTCATAGTTCCAGGTACCAGAAGTGTTGTATAAATCAGATAAATAAGAACAGGTGATGTTATATTGAGTTTCCCAAGCAGATATTTATGATATATGTAACCAATCATTTTCTTGCCATTAATAAGGATGTATTTGGTAACAATTAGTCAATATTTTCACAGCTCTGTGATCATGTAAATGCTGTAAATGGCTCAGCATTGTTATGCAACTAATTAGTTTATAAATATTTGCTATATATATGCAAATTAAAATGGCATGTGAATATGCATAATTCTAAACACAGTGCTTGAACAGTCATGTATATTTAATTTTAAATATATTTTCTTTGCAGTGAAGTTTAACATCCACATTGTAAATTGTGCATTCACACTTATCAGATGATGCATACTCTTTAGGAAAGGGATGCTTATAACTTTGGTCCTATTTACTGTATCTTGGAATTACAGCCTGATGAAGAAAGCTTATTCTTTAAGATCTTATTCTTTGGTGTTAGTAGAAAGCCTGTTCCATGTTATCCTGCCTTCTAGGCATTGTATGTTCCATGTCTTCTAGCTAGTCATATTCTCCCAAATACATTACCATGCATATCACACATTATTCATGTCTTTCAAGTCAAACTCATGCTATAGGATAAAATGGCTAAAGTAGAATTTTCATTGTCTGTACATGTCTATGTCCAGAACCTAATTTCAGAAAGAGTTTTCTCAACTGGCATTTAAAGCTGGATGCAAGTAGTTTCCCAGATGACAAGTGCTGTTTCTGTAAACATTTTCAGGACAACTCTAATCTTAGCTGTGATGCACAGTTAAGCTGCTGGCTTATGCCTTAGTCTAACTGGGATGAAGAAAATGTGGTTTTCTTCCAAGTTCTTCATGGGATGCAAAACATGACTGACATGCCATGAACAGCAGGATCAGATACAGTGACTGTAGTCACCTGAAGGAGAGGAAGATGGCAATATATTCCTATTGAGTAACAGTTTACTCCATAAAGTATGAGAAGTGAGACGTATCATGGCCTTTGTCTGAAAAGTTTCATCCCTGCTACCTCAATGATATGCAAACCAGCTTGGACATGGAGGAGGTGGAGGTCATTCAAATTTAATTTATCCAGGGCTATTCAGGAATCACGTTTTGTCACTCTGTTGGTCTTGTATCTGAAATGCACAGGGTATTTGGAGATGATTTTCGAGTGAGGTGTAGAAGAGGTTTTGGTACTGGTGACCAGTATTATTAGGAACTTGTTTATATTCTTTGGGAACACAAATGGGTTGAACTTGGAGAAATGTATGTGCATTTTGGTGGCTGAGACCAATCTTACTAGGAGAAAAGAGCAGCAATTATCTGTGTGTTAAAGAAGGACAAAACATATAAAGCTATGGCTAACTCTGAGTGGTCCCAAGCATTAAGCCACCCTTTTACAGACAGCATTATATGTTTTATAATGAAAAATCAGAGCACTATTTTCTTAAAATGGAATTTCTTAAAAGAGACTGTAAATACAGTAAGGAAAATATGATATCAAAGACCTATTATTGGGGGGGGGAGTTTAATTAAAATAAAATGTTTTCTAATGTTAAGTATATTATGCCCCAAAAGGGGGGAGATAAACATAACAAGACATTACGTGTATTCACAGAATAATTCAGATGGTGAACATTGGGAACATTGCATTATATAATGTCCCTTCAACATAAGGACATTAAACTTTATTTATTTAAAAAGGGTCCAGGTTTTTTTATTACATTCCATAGAATCATGGAATAGTTTGGAGTGGAAGGGAACTTTAAAGGTCATCCAGTCCAAACCCCCTGCAATAAGCAGGGACATCTTCAACTAGGTTAGGTTGCTCAGAGCCCCATCCAACCTGACCTTGAATGTTTCCAGGGATGGGGCATCTACCACCTCTCTGGGCAACCCGTTCCAGTCTTTCACCACCCTCATTGTAAAAAATTCTTTCCTTATATCTAGTCTAAATCTACCCTCTTTTAGTTTAAAACTATTGCCCCTTGTCCTGTCACAACAGGCCCTGCTACAAAGTTTGTCCCAATCTTTCTTATAAACCCCTTTAAGTACTGAAAACCTGCAATAAGGTCTCCCTGGAGCCTTCTCTTCTCCAGGCTGAACAACCCCAACTCTCTCAGCCTTTCTTCATAGGAGAGACGTTCCATCCCTGTGATCATTTTTGTGGCCCTCCTCTGGACCCGCTCCAACAGGTCCATGTCTTTCCTGTGCTGAGGGCTCCAAAGCTGGACACAGCACTCTAGGTGGGGTCTCACCAGAGCAGAGGAGAGGGTCAGAATCACGTCCCTCGACCTGCTGGCCATGCTTCTTTTGATGCAGCCCAGGATACGGCTGGCCTTCTGGGCTGCAAGCGCACATTACTGGCTCATGTCCAGCTTTTCATCCACCAGCACCCCCAAGTTCTTCTTGGCAGGGCTGTTCTCAATTCCTTCATCCCCCAGCCTGTATCGATACTGGGGGTTGCCCTGACCCAGGTGCAGGACCTTGCACTTGGCCCTGTTGACCCTCGTGAAGTTCACACAGGCCCACTTCTTGAGCTTGCGCCGATCCCTCTGGATGGCATCCCATCCCTCAGATTTGTTAACCACACCACTCAGCTTAGTTTCATCTGCAAACTTGCTGAGGGTGCACTTGATCCCACTGTTTATGTCACTGATGAAGATGTTAAACAACACTGGTCCCAATACGGACTCCCGTGGGACACCACTCGTCACCGATCTCCATCTGGACATTGAGCCATTAACCACTACCCTCTGGATGTGACCATCCAATTCCTCACCCACTAGACAGTCCACCCATCAGATCCATACCTCTCCAGTTTAGAGAGAAAGATGTTGTGGGGAACTATGTCAAAGGCCTTATAGAGGTCTAAATAGATGACATCTGTAGCTCTTCCCATGTCCACTGATATAGTCACTTCATCACAGAAGGCCACTAGGCTGGTCAGGCAGGACTTGCCCTTGGTGAAGCCATGCTGGCTGTCTCAAATCACCTCCCTGTCCTCCATGTGTCTTAGCATAGCTTCCAGGAGGATCTGTTCCATGATCTTTCCAGGCACAGAGGTGAGATTGACTGGCCTGTAATGCCCTGGGTCTTCCTCTTTTCCCTTTTTAAAAATGGGGGTTATGTTTCCCCTTTTCCAGTCAACGGAAACTTCACCGGACTGCTACGACTTCTCAAATATGACGGATAGTGGCTTAGCAACTTCATCTGCCTGTTCCTTCAGGACCTGCAGATGGATCTCATTGGGTCCCATGGACTTGCGCACCTTCAGGTTCCTTAGGTGATTTCGAACCTGATCTCGAACATCCTACAGTGGGAGGCTCTTCATTCTCCTAGTCCCTGCCTTTGCCTTCTGCAGCTTGGGTGGTGAGGCTTGAGCACTAGCCAGTGAAGACTGAGGCAAAAAAGTCATTGAGGGCCTCAGCCTTTGCCATATCCCAGGTAACCAGGTCTCTCATTTTGTTCTGGAGAGGAACCATATTTTCCCTAGTCTTCCTTTTATCTCCGATGTACCTATAGAAGCTTTTCTTGTTGCCCTTGATGTCCCTGGCCAGATTTAATTCTATCAGGGCTTTAGCTTTCCTATCCTGATCCCTGGCTGTTTGGACAATTTCTCTGTATTCCTCCCAGGGTACCTCTCCTCAGTTCCACTCTCTGTAGGCTTCCTTTTTGTGTTTGAGTTTGTCCAGGAGCTCCTTGTTCATCCATGCAGGCCTCCTGGCGTTTTTGCCTGACTTCCTCTTTGCTGGGATGCATCACTCCTGAGCTTGGAGGAGGTCATCCTTGAATATTAAACAGCTTTCTTGGGGCCCTCTTCCCTCCAGGGTTTTGTCCCATGGTACTCTACCAAGCAGATCCCTGAAGGGGCCAAAGTCTGCTCTCCTGAAGTCCAGGGTAGTGAGCTTGCTGTGCGCCCTCCTCGGTGCCCTAAGGATCTTGAACTCCACCATTTCGTGGTCACTGCAGCCAAGGCTGCCCTTGAGCTTCACATTCCCCACTAGCCCCTCCTTGTTGGTGAGAACAAGGTGCAGCACAGCACCTCTTCTCATTGGCTCTTCTATCACTTGGAGAAGAAAGTTATCGTCGACTTAGTTATACTGGCTCCAAATTTCTATTTTTTTCTGCATTTATGCTGCTGTTATATTTCTGGAAAAGATACTTATGAAGCATGAAGGCTTGGACAAATGTTGTGACTGAAAGGAGGATGGTGAGAATGGGCAAGGTTTTAGTCTTTAGAAGGGTATGGGAAGCTGTCATGGATGACATGATGGCCAAGAAACACTGAATCTTTTTGCACAGAGTAGGAATTATTTTTTTTAGAATGTTACCAGGAGGCAGGATGGCTGGATTTCTTCTCCATTGTGTCATCAGCTTCTGGAAACAGTTACTTTTTGTTTTCACTATGGATAGGCACATGTTTACAGTTGGCTGGGCAATTTAAATCCAGTTTTAATCTAGCTACTTTGCTAATAGTAGACAGGAAAGACACAGAACACAATTCAAGCATAACCTGCGTGTCTGAATATAAATGCCGTATTTCATTACTATTTTATTAAACTGTTGAACTCACAAGAATAGAGTCAACTTGGACAATTTTATAATTATACCTCCGATTTCAGAGCAGGTATGCACTGTTGGCAGAAATCAAAAATGGGGATGGAAGGAAAGGTGGACAAGAAAAAAACAACAGCAAAGTGAAGGAGCTCTGGAGGGTTAATCAGAGCAGGGAGCAAGATAGACTATGAGGTATTGATGCATGATTTTGATGAGATTTTTAAAAGCTCTTCATGTTGGTCTAATGCTACCACAACTGAAATTAAGCTCTGGCAAAGATGGAGCAATTTGTAAAACCCCAGCACTTGTCTGCAATGTGCAGCATGATTCTGCAAGAATTTTCTTTCTATAGCAAGGTACATGACCTGTAATCATCTTATAGCACAGCCCTTGGCTTGATCATTGACAATAACAGGGAGGTGTCACTATTGGTTTTCTTTGGCAGTAATTTCAGGATGGAAGTGTCCTGGTGGGGGAGCTCTCTTGGTTTGTTCTCAAAATTGTTAGAGCAACAGAAGTTTGTGAAAGTAGGCTTTGTTTGTGTTGCACACATGAGCTCTTAGAAGGAGACTGTACTATAGAAATAGTTTATTAAAACACCAAAGCACGATGTTCAGTTTTTCCAAGAAAGCAGTCTGTTGATGATCATAGAACATTATCAAATTCTTTGTATTTTGACAGAACTTCTTTTGAATCAGGGTATTTGACTCAACTTCAGCAACTTTTTTTTTCCTTTGCCGAACAGAATAGACTATTGTTGTTTTTAGAGCCAGGTTGTCAGGCTACACATCTTAAACAAATTGTCTGCNGGATTCTAGGACTGCACTCCTCTCTTTTTTTTCTTTTTAAATTTCTAAGTCTGTCTATTTTCATGCAATATTTCATTGCTAGGCAGCCTTTTACTCTTTCTAGAGTGCCTTTAGCCATTTTTTAACCCATTAGTTTTTCTGCAGGATATAATCCTGCTTTCATATTTTTGCAAGATAAGCCAATGAAGGTCATTATAAATCTCAGTTATTACCTGGTTACTTTTTATCAAGATTATTTGAAATCATCACTGTGCTCTACATTTTGTGAGAAAAATGGCACTTCTAGTGCTTTTTTGCACTTTGTATTGTTTCTGTTGTTCCCATGTCTGAATGGAGAGAAGCATTATGAATCTTTCTGTGAACAGCCCTTCTACTAATGTGGGTTTATTCCTGTGTGGATAATACTGTTTTTCAGAGCTCTCCATCCCTCATGCAGTGACTCTGAAAGCTTCGTAGGAGGTAGATTTGCACAGACTTCCTTTTTCCTTCTGTGTCTTCATCCTTCCCTCTTCCCTCCAATTTTTCTTTCCATATTAACAAAGTGATTTGACTGGAATGGTTATATTAGAAACCTTTAGTCTTTGGTTTGTATCTCATTGTCATGACAGATATTTTCTATCCTTAGAAGTGAGAGTCCACCTCAAATGCCACTACTAACAAACTGGTGATTTGCACTTGCAACCAGAATAGTTTACCAAACGCAGTGAAATATTTATGTTGTAATTCACTCCTCCCCATTATAGCAGTAATATTGTATATTAGAAAAGAGGACAGATGACTGGGAGGAGAGGGAAGAGAGGAACAATGATGAGCAAAATGAAAGCAACTTTTTCCCCCCAAATCAAATTAATCCTTTCCTTCTGGGATTACAAATATCTATAATCTTAATTATTTTTGCCCTACTCCTAGTATTTATAAATGTGTCTGGGTCTGAAGTCAGGAGGAGAAAAATAATGTGTAAATTGCTGCTTCTTGTTCTGACAAACTAGCCAGAACCACAGGTTGCAGAGGTAGCTATGGAAATACAGTGAGCATAGTGACTACATGAAAGGCGAATCCTACAAAAAGTCAGATGATTGGTTAGATCCTGTGGGTTTCTGCTAATGCAGAGCCCTGTGATGGTGCCTGCAGATTTATTTTAGATTTTGTTTGGTGTTTCAGTAGTCTTAAAAGAAGGTATGTTCATTTGAACAACAGACCTGCTAGATTTTTTTAAATGGAAAAAGCTATTACAATAAAGTGATGATTTTCTTCTATTATTTCTTGCAAGTAGCATATATCAAAATCATATTACAAATGCCTACAGTTTGATTTGATCTTCAAGGCAGGGACACAAGGGAAGCTTTGTAGCAGCTTTCCATGTGTATAATGTCATTATCTTTTGAAGTCAAATATGGCAAAAGCATAGATGCAAGGTATTAGAGTCAATGGCACTATAAAGGAGAATGTGATCAGCCAGGTTTGGTTTCCCAGCCAGCAAAGAATTATGAGATAGTAATCTTGGACAGGTACCATATGTACTCAGAAAAAGTAGCCACTATTCGGCTACTTTGACTGCCACACATTGCAATTAACTTTTAAAGGTAGAGACTTAAATTCACCCTGTGTCAGGCTAAGTCTTCCTGGAGGTTAAGGATAAATATTGGAATCAAATGATAAAAAGATGTGACCCAAAATTAGGCTTTGAGGAAATAGAAGCTGAGCTTTGTGACTGGATCGTTAGGAAGGGTGACATCATGCATCAGGGGAAGGATCTGTAATGAGTCAGAAAAAAGATCTAGATAAGAACAGCCAGTGTAGTGAAACACAGTTAAACAATGGATTACCACAGGTTGTGCAAGCATATGTAAAATGTCCCGAATATAAAATCAAGCTCTAGGAAGTTTCCACAATAAATAAAAAATACAATTTTGCTGCTGAGTAGGAACTATGTATTTCAGCTGTTATTTTCTCTTGCTCAATAAAAATGTTGTTCTGCATATCAGAACAATGGTATTCCTGTTCTCTGTTGTTTTTACTTTCCTATTCTACTCTTTTCTCTCTTTTTTGTATCCTTTTCTGTATTCTTCTTTTGCCATTTGCTCTATTACAGCAGTTTATTTCCAGCTGCCACAGGCTTCACTTATACTCTGATTTATCCCACTAAAATAACAAGCACTAAAATATCTGTACTAAAGTGGACACTGTGTGAACACTCTCATTAGATTTCAGAAACTATGCCCCAAATTAGTTGAATGTCCATATCTTTATTTTTCAGTGAGACTGGTTAAGCACTAGAACAATTTCTGCAGAAAGATTGTAGTATCTTTATGTTTAGAGATCTTCAAAATTTTACAGGACAAGGCCTCAAACAACCAGATCCAATTTTGAAGTTAGCCCTACTTTGAGAGGGAGATTGAACATCCAGGTGTCCCTCTAACTTAAAATATTGTACGAATCCAGTGTTTTGTTGTTCTAGTTTGGCTAAAAAATCAGAAAGATAACTGTTGTATTGACTGCAACCATATCAAAATGGGAAGCTTTGCTCAGCCAGAATCTATGTAAATGGAAGCTAATAGACTGAAGAAACCTGGAGGAATCGAGTGGCCTTTTTGCTATATCTAACACATCAGCCATTTGCCATCATGTTTTAGCTTACCTTTTCTTCTTGTTTTCTATCTCTGAAAATGGAGAATGGCCTCTTAGAAGATATTTGCTATACTTTCAATTAATTTAAAGGAGCTGTTTATTCCATTGCTATTATTTTAATTTACTGAACTATTAATAATTTGCTTTTAAAATAATAATAAAGTAAAAGAGAGGGTGGGGGAGGGGACAAAGTGAGTGAGAAGTCCAGGGCAACTTTTTCTTGGATCTAAATATATATGGGAAAACCCCCTACCAAATTATGTTAACGAATCAGAGCAAAGTTCAATAGTAAAACAGAACAGCTCTGTTTGTCCTTATATGTCACACAGGCATAATAAGCAAAGTTATCCTAGCAAAGAAATTGTCCATGAAGAATTTTCCTGACCAGAAAAAGAGATGTCGGGAGAAATCTTACTTCCAGTGAGAAGACCCTAGAGAAATAAATTTATGCTAACTTTCTGAAGTCGATTAAAGCTTTTTGATGATGTTCAAGTGGAGACAGTTATTCCCCTACAGAAGCCATAATCTGCCCAGGAACGGGCAGATTTATTAAGAGAGTTTATATTAATGGCTACAACTTGGACATATTCAGGATTACTAGTGGAGAATGCACTACAACAAGCTGTTCTGTAATACTATAGCCTCTGTTATGGGAATGATCAATTCACAATAAAGTGATTAAGGACCTAAATATTTCAGATATTTAAATTGCTTTAATTTTCCATCTGTTCACCCATTAATAATTCCATAACAATATTTAGTAGGAAAGACGTTTTCGTAGCAAAAGGACCTGAAAGGGTGAGCAATGAAGTCACATTTACCAGGAGGGGAGTTTTTATTACCAACTAACATTTGTGGTTTTTTGAAAATAGTTTTAAAACATATAGTAGGTATGTGCCTTTGTTTTACTATAGGTTTTGGAAGCTGCTTGAATAACAATCAGGCTGGCTTGTATTCAGTTCCAGGAGAGCCACTTTTAACAAATAATTTGAGTAAGATTTTAGGTTTGGGCATGAGTTTGTTACTGAGAGAGAGTTTTGTCACCACTGTATGATATTATGCTAACTCCTTCTCTCTCAGATGCATAAAACTTTGGATAAATAAGTAAAATGTGATCCTTGCTCTCCTTAGTCACTGTGGTAAAGTTTTGCTATGAATAGACTTTGTGATTGGGTTTCAAAACAAGGCTACAAACAGCATTATCTCTTAGCAAGAAACTTGCTGACAGTTCCTTGGTGCCTGTCCCATCATAGATGTGATGATGAAGAAGATGTGCATATAGAAGAGAGAGGGACCTGACAGAAAGGGGGTGTAGGGGAAGAAGTGCTGATTTGCAATGCTCTGTGCTTTCTTTTTTGCATGTGGAAACAGAGACTTGGGGAGTATGTGGCAAAATAGTCAGACTTTATTGAACAATAGCAAGCATAGATGCACACATCTGAGAGGAGAGAGGAGTGACAGCTTGAATGAAAAGTATGGAAGGGTTGATCCGGATATTTTTCCTTGATTTCTCCTAGATGATGTTCTACATTCTGCTCTTCTCTCATTTAATAAAAGTAGAGAAGATTAATTGAAATAATCCTGTATTTGACTATAGAGTCCTTTATTTTTAACATGCCTATAAAAATGCAGTTGATATCCTTCAGATTTAAGATGACTCATTTTTACTGAGTAGATGCCAGTAACTGAGGTTTTTAGTGGCATAGGCTGGAAAAAAAACAGTAGTTTGGATAAATTGTTCTTGGGACACAGTTCTTTTTGCATCACCCATAGGCCTGCAGCAAATTTACTTTCTGCTAGTCTATCACAAAGGTTGCAAAAGCAGTAGGAAATATTTTTTAAAGACAATGACCTAATAGAAGTATTAGCTATGTATCTTGCAACTTGTCTTTATACTAATGAATTGATAGGCAGATAGTACATTGCAGTTTGTAAAATGTTCCCATTATTTTAAAACATGAAACTGGCGATTAGTCATTCAAATAAATTGTAATTAAATGGGAACATTATGATTATATTATGCTAATGATAGTGTGTATTAAATGTTTGCAAGTTATTCAAGAGAATGTATTAGGCAATTAGAAAAAAAATATTAGTGTTTGTTCACTCTGAGGCTATCAAATGACTTGATTTGCATTAACAATTTTAAAGCTCTGTAGTCTCATTCATAATAAATTGCTGCTAAGTAGGAGAAATCCACCAAATGGAGGTACAGGAAAGAAGAAGAAAAAGGCAGAATATCACTGTTTTAAGATTAAGTGTAACATAATTACTAAAGCAGTCTTTAGAATCTGAGGGATTTTGACTTTTATGATAAGTTATTCATTATTGATACAGCATCATTTCATAGCTGTCATGCAGTTCTGCATGATCTCCTGTGAGAGTTGTTGGAAGGCCACAATAAACATGGACTATTAATGTTTTCCTGTTTGAAATGTATGAGAAATTTTTATGTGGAAATGGCTCAGTCCAGATTCTTGTGGATGTATTACAAAGAATAAATTTTAAAATACAAAACACTTGTACATATAAAAAAAGAATAAAAATATCAATGGATGATTTTTAATTTCAAAGAAAAATGACCATGAAGCAGTGAAATTCTGTATAAAGGTTTTGAAACAAGAAAAGAAGTAGAAAAATAAGTAATAGAATGCATGGTGAAAACAAATCTTTTTTCTTTTGAGGTAAACAACAGTAAAGAGCAAAGCAAACGATGCCAATATAGATGTGTTTTGAATGTTATTCAAAGTGAGAATATGACTGTCAAACATGTGCAGAAATTCCTCAGCTAGACCAAAATTTGGTTCTAAGGCCTCTGTGTTTATTTTATAACTTTTTTTTTCTAATACATGATTAAAAACAATCTGAAGAGAAAAGCACTGATATTCTGTATTTGTTCTGAAATTCCCGTAGACTACATCTAATGTAATTATTTGTCTTTCTGCAGAGATTCTTTTGAAATTGGCTACCTATTTATTATATATTGTTAATGTTTCACAGGTGTGAAGGAATAGAAATAATTTTTTATTTTCAAGGTGTAATATGTAATACACATACAGTAGGAAGGTTCCCGCTAGACTTTCCTTAGTCCATAAACTGCCATATCAGTCTACAATACAGTTCATTACTGGCATACATCCCTTACTTTTGGTGTGCAAAAGCTCTGATGAATGATAATATATGGGAGAAAAGTGCTAAACTGTTGGAATGTGTGCAAAAGGAGTGAGCTTAGATTTGCAAGACTTCCCAGTTGAGTTTTAATGCGATGTGGTAACTTTATTTTTTTCCCTCATTCTAAAGCTCTACAAAGTATATTTCAGGGCTTGTTGCTCTTTTCTTCCTTCTTTGCTTGTGATCACTCTTCAGTAATGTTATGTTGCTAAAAGTTACTGGAAATAAGGGCATATCATGTTCAAGATTAAAGCTTGCAAGAGCTGTATAGGATAATATCTGAGCAAGTGAAACAGCAATGTTAAACTTTAAAAAAAAAGTTTAAAAACTTATTAATGAACATGAACTGAAATATGTCATTGATGACAATGGTTTTAGGAATACAGGATTAGATACAAAGTTAGTGTTGCTATCAAACACAAGGATTTTGCAGTTGGTAGCCTGAAAACCATTCAAGTTAATAGAAATTTGGTTGTTCTACTTAAGAAGCCTTGGACATGCAGAGTAGAAAATAATGTAGGATTGAGTCTGTAGTATCATAGTGCCACAGTTTTCTGTGGTACCTTTGAGCAGATTAAATTCTTTACTGTGTTGGGTTTGAACTAATCTGAAATTGTTATATTTAATGAGACAAATTAGGCCTAACTGTTTGCTTGGGAATAATAATTAAAATCATTAACGTGTTAATTTATATATTGGGATATTTTTTCTACAAATAGAGCTAAGTAGGAAACACTTCCCATTAATCATATTGAGGGAAAATAAAGTAATTCCAAAGTCTTTATAGGACATGGGAGATACAGACTGAATTCCCTGTACTACCTGAATAAGGTCATGTGTAAGGATGAGATCTGTTACTATCCCATTAAAGGTTGTGCTAACCAGCTATTAGCTTCCTGTTGGACTTGTACACTGTACATAGTAATCTGAGTAAAGTTTTATGTCTGGGTTTTTTCCGTCTCACTTTGGTCACCATGTCACTAGCCTAATATGTAAAATTGTCTTCAAATAATATTTATATAAAAAAGAAAATATTTAAATATAAGAAACTAATCAACATACTGTAAAATACTCAGTGATAGATATCTCAAAGTACTCTTAGTTAACCTAGGCCAAATATCTGTTTTGCTGATTTTATTTACAAGCTCTGTCAGAGACCTGAAAACTTTGTGATACAAGTTGACTAGAAACTAGAATGTCTTGCAGCCAACCCATAATCCAGCATGTGATTATTTCCAATCAGATATTTATTAGGTGTAACCCACAGTTTGAAAGAGATAAAAAAATAGTGAAAGTGTGTGAAATATCAGAATTCAGATCCTAAGGTCTAAAACTGACTAACAACAAAGTTGTCTCACGTTAAACATTTACAGTGAGGTGTTCTTTCATGGAAGGCTATGTATCTGCAGCTGGCTTCTTCAAAAAATGTAATTAATCTGTATCAAAAATTCCAGACTACAAGAACTGCTAATAGAGATGGTAAAAAACTTTGTCAAGGAGCAGATTTCATGGAAAAGTTAATTTTCTCATTTACAGAACGAAGTACATTATTGACAGGAGTGATGCAAACTTCTTTTCTGGTTTCTACAATTGATTGCTATAGTTTTCTCTTATACTGCAGACTATACACTGATAGACTGGGAGATAAAGTAGTTACAGGAAAGTTTCATGCAATGGGAAATATCTGAAAAGGATAACAATCAAATTTTAATCTTGGTATCATATGTATAAACATATAAACAACTTTAAGCAATGCTGCAGACAGATGCTGTAAGAGGATTCCTCAGACTTCTCTTGCACTGACAGCTGTGGTTCACCTCTGTGATTGCAGACCAGCTGACGTAATGACAAGAGGAACTATAAACTGAAGAACCATAGAATCTAGATTGATTGTATATCTTTCTGTAGCACTCTTCAGTCATGTACACAATCAGTGTTTATTAGATGTGAGCCTTTATTTTCATGGTAGGCAGATTTTAGTAACTTCCAAATTCATTTGCAATGTTAATGACCCATGGCATTTGACCGAAGCTGTAAGAGATGGCTGTTCAGTTGCATTGTATTTTGTGACATACATGATTTATTAAGGCCAGTATTATAAATAATGTAGTATCTGAAAATGAAATACACCATGCAGTCACAAGGGTAAAGTGACTTGCTTTTATTATAAACCTTTTAGCGTCCAAAAATACATGCCCAGCATAAGTAAATAGAATACCTATGAGCTAGACACCCCACAGTGTAGTAGATTGTGAAAAGGATTGACTTTCAATGAGATTTGTGTTTCTGAGCCCCTCGTGATGTCTTGAAAATTTTTAATTTGAGACCTACTTCTAGCCTTGCTACTGATACTGTCCTCATTATAACTCTGTTCTATGTTTATAAAGTAGTGATTAAACCCTCCACAGAATTTGAGGAGGTAACTGAGAAGATGAATTAGTTCATGGTGTGTGGTGTTCTGAAAATGCAAAATGATGCAATAAAAAGCTGTCTGTATCTTATTCAATGTTTAATACTGTGCTTCTCCCCAGATAACTGCTTTTTCCCCAGGTAGAGTCCATCACCTCTTTCCCCATCTGTTCTTTTTTAATGGACTTGTGTGGAAAACATAGGTCCTTAAATTGTGATTTCTTTATTTTGTGTGTGCTATAACTAGCCTACAAAACATTACTTGAGATTTATCTTTCAGAGAAAAGAAAACGTAAGTATCTTGTAGTTTACCAAACAGCCTCAGAGACTGTACACCTATTATTGTGCTTGTTATCGTTATTCAAGCATGGCAGGTTTTTGGTTGAGTGGTTTAGAGGCTTTTTAATGCTTGAAGACTTCCAATAGCACATTTGAGAGAGTTTATCTGTTAAATTCCACAGGATTCAGCTGATGATTGACATTTCTACAGAGCTTCGATACAATTATGCTATGGCTTTATGGGATATTTCATGGTTCATACACTGAATCAATATTCTCTGTAACTGATATTTAATATTGTGTCACCAAAATTAAGAATACATTTGAGGTTTTAGCTTTCTCTGTCTTTATATGAGAATGTTAATTTGGTAGGGGGAAAATGTATTCTATATATGTATTAAAAATTAACTGTTTCTCACTCTGAAAGAAGGTTTAAATTCCTTTTGTGGTTCCCAAATTGGTCTTCTGGGACAGTTATGAATTGTTATTGCACATGTATTTATTTTGGTTTTAGAGGTTTTAATTTCACTAAATTGTATTATGTGCATCCTCCTATGTAGATCTGATGAACTGCTTTCTCTTCTGTGGTGCTAAAATGAGACGTTCTCCAGGATAAGCTGTTACAGCATGCTGCTCCATGTCACTGGTGAAGGGTGGAATTTCCATTCCAAGTGTTTGGTTACATCTGATTTGGTTGTGAAAGAGAATTTTTTTTAGGTTGCCTTGGTATATTAAATACATTGGATTGATTTCAGGTACCAAGAATTAATTTGGCTTATTACTACAGTCAGCTGTCCAGGAGCTGAAGATAAGGATTACCCTGTAGGATTTGGGGTCTGTTTTCCTTGCACTTTTCCATGCCATTCACCACTGTTCTGCCCTTTGCTTAGCTTGTGTTTCCTCTGTGCAGCACCTCCTGGAAAGCTGGACATATGGTTGGCATAGAACATGCAAAATACACATAATTTAATATTGTTTGCAGACCACTAAAAAAAAAAAAGATCGCTTTCAAACATGATTTGAGTTGACTAACACTGATGTTCGCATACTGCTACTTCAGGATTAAGTGCTTTGAAACTAGGTGCTCTTGTGTGTAAATTCAGATTCAGGCAACTGAATAATTTTCTCTATGTAGTACTTGGACTAAACTACCATGAAGTGAACATCATATGAATTGTAAACTTAAAAGAAAGGTCAGTTTTGCATTTTGATAAGACAGAAACAATAGTGATATTTTGGTGCATGGCTATGGACTCATGTTGAAAGGCATGACCTACAGTAATGGCTGTATGTCCCAAAGTAATAGCTATACAGAAGTCCTCATGATAGCTTTTGTAATGAAACAGCTGAGTTTTCCTTAAATTTTGAAGTAAGGTTTGCTGAACAAACTTTTTTTTTTCCTATTTTATACTACCTCCTTTTTGCGTATTTTTATTGGTTAGCAGTCTTAAAGTAATTTTAATAAGATATTTTGCTTCAGGCAGAACTTGCAGCAGTATCTTTTTTTCTTCACTTTATATCCTTCCCTCTTTTCTATGGACTCCTTCCCTGATTGACTGTCCTCCAACTTCCACTTTCCCTTGATTCGTATAGTTCATAATCATTAATCTCTAACAGGTTTGCAGAATTGCCATCGCATCACTGTTTAAACTCTGAACTCCTCAAGATCTTTTAAGTTTTGTAAGTGCCAAGCTCCAGTTTTGATTCAATAATTACTAGCATACAGCTAAAAAGCAGGTACAGGAACCAGAATCAGGTGAATTCACACCCCTGTTGCACTAGAGCAGAAGGGAAAAAGTAGCATGTATGTTATCTAATTACCACAGCTTTGAGCTAAATGCTAGGCCTTTTATACTCAAAAAGCTTTGTTCCCTGCATGCACTATACAACAAATCATTAACCTAGCAATGGTATTCTGGAATCCAATTTGGATTTGCTATCTATATCACAGTTGCTAATTTTCTTCATTAGTTTTTTCCTGTGTTTTTCTGCTGAGAAGCTTTTGAAGTCCATGTAGATTTAACCATTCTTCTCACTCCTCTGATCTCTTATTGTCATTTCCTTGAAGCTAATTAGATTTATCTTGTATTATATCCCCTTCCAAAATCCCCACTGAAAATTTGAGCATTTTGTGTATATCTGAGTGTTCTTTTCTTGGAATATTTTTTAGGTCTAATGCTGTACCCCAAAAAATCCTATTTCTTATTTCCTTTTCATATAATGGTGCTATGTTAAGTTCCTCTGGTCACGTTAGGAAAAAACCCATGCAAAAAACCCACTAAGATTTTGGAGAAATGTCTGCTCTCAGGAAAGCATTACGCGATTCTGTCATTATATTGAATGCACCACAAGAGTATTGTCAGCTGTTACTAGCTCAGTGCGTATCACATAATATCTTGGAGATCTTTCACTAAAAAAAAAAAAAGTGTATTGGTGTGTTGTATTGCTTGTTTATTTTTGTAGTTACTGATGGTTCTTTTTGGTTGCAGAGG
This sequence comes from Pelecanoides urinatrix, assembly GCA_013400755.1. Taxonomy (NCBI): domain Eukaryota; kingdom Metazoa; phylum Chordata; class Aves; order Procellariiformes; family Procellariidae; genus Pelecanoides; species Pelecanoides urinatrix. The sequence goes on along the minus strand of VZTQ01000241.1, from coordinate 143,699 downwards.
GTAAGCAGCCCATAGCCAACCTGGGAAAGACTCCTGCTGCATATGTGCATGTTCTAGTACCGAAGATGATGCATGAGATGATAGAGGAAAGAATATGTTGGTAAGCATAGAGAAGTCAGGATTGTGTGGGAAATGTTTTTCCTATCCTATAAACACCAACATGCTTCTGGAAATACCAGTATGAGTTTAGAAGTGTATTAGGTGTCTATATACTTAACATCTTCCTTTGTTCACTTGATGTGATTAGTGCTTTTCACGCTTGCTAAAAACAACTTCTTAGAGAGTAAAGCTTTGGGAGATCTACGGTTGACCTCAGGAACAGATGAATTAACCTTGTAGAAAGACTGAGGAAAATTTTTGTTTAGATTAGTTATAAAGAAAGATCTAGGTTTGTCCTAAAAAGTGGTGGGAGATAGCTTGCAGGACACTATTTTATTAGTTTGCTTGCTGACAGCCCCTTATTATCTGTGTGGCTATTCCAGGTACTGGCTGTGAAAGACCTTGAGGGAGCTGCTGCCTTGCAATGAAAAAGCATTTGTGCAGCTACTCTTAAAAGAGGCAGGCCTCCAGGTCAGGCCTTGGTTTCCTCTCTCCTCTTGGTGCTGAGGATTTAAAAACAGTATTCAAATGAACTTTCTGTGTATCTTATCAGCCTCAGGTGCAGAGCTGAGTGATCACATCTCTTGAATTGCAAGATTCAATAATCCACTTTCCTGTTCAGTCCTTATTTCGATACTGAGGCAGACTTTTAATGACAGGTAAAATCCTTATTAAAAAATATTTATTTTTGTTCAGAAATAAAGCTCTCGCATCATACTTTCTGTGCAGCCTAATGGTATTTGTTTGCATTTAAATACTGATTCCGGAAAAACTTAATTGATATCTGATTTTATTGTCTGACTGCAAACAAATTGAAACTGTAGATCAGTGAAAGGTTCACTTTATTTTCTGAAGTTCCTGCTTGTATTACTTCTAGGAAGAGGATTATTCTTGCAATGTAAAATCTCTCATCTCTAACTATGTATGATTTCTTTTCTGTAAATGTCTCCTTTTTAAAAATTTCTTCACTGTAGCCTTCCTGTAAATTTTGTGCAGTGATTTTAAAGTTCTTGTCCTTATTTTCAAGGCCCTGAGTGGCTGTGGTGTTCGACTAATTTTCTCTTCTGCATTTTCTAAGCTGCTAATTACAGTCTGAATCATAAGGTTACTTTTTTTTCCCCTATACTGTAATTTGGTGACTTGTGAGTCATGAAGTTTTTGTAGCTCTACCCTTTTAAAGACATTGCAGAATTCTTCCCTGCTGCCCACTTGGTGTCCTTATTTAAAAATAAGATTGAAGAAGGATGTCTTTGCTGCTACTTTTAACTCACTAGTTAGTTGTACATGTTCAGTGCTGCATAACTTTTTTTTTTTTAAGGATAATATATTTTTTTATTGTTAGTGAGTTCCCTAAGGTACTGTATGAAATATAAAATGTGTAGAGCAATAACATGTATGTAGTGATAGAGGCAAAATGGTTCACTAAAATCTTTTTTTGATAGATTTTCAGGTAGAATATTGTGCAGTAAATTAAAAATATCTTTATTTCTTGTCATTACCATAATTTTTCCAGAATGTTTGTTTATAATTAATACAAAGAAAAAGCTGAGTGTGAAAGACATGTAATTCATGTAAGACATGTAACTCATAACTCATGTAATTCTCTCTCTTAGACTGCAGAATTTATTATGATTATCATGTTGAAGCTAAGTAAATGTCTGTCTTTAAAAAAACAGTATCTCTTATTGACATATTCAAATATTTGAGGTCCTGTCATTACATCTTACTCAGAAAAATATTGGGATGTATTTGCCATTGCAAGAGAGTCATTCAGATAAAAAAGTGATAGTTTTGAGAAGCAATTGCCACAGAAAGCTGAATTTCATATATTTGATATTTTTTCCTACTGAAAGAGGAAATAATTTAAATGCTGCTAGAGAATAAAATAGAGAGTCCAACTTATTTATGTGAAAGACTTGATTAAAACTGCATATAATCCTAGAAAAAAGAAAAAAAACCCCAGCTTTCATAAATCATAATTCAAACTATTCTTCCCTTCCAAGATTGACTTAAAAATATTTGATTTTAAACATTTGGGAGAAGAGTTGTTTTCTGGTGTTTTCCACTTGTTATGAACTTGAAGTTTTTTACTTCTTTTCTGAGAAGGTTCTCAGGCATTATCGTGGTTTTAGGAATAGGAGATTTCAAAATAATCATAGAATCATAGAATCATAGAATACCAGCTTGGAAGGGACATCAAGGATCATCTGGTCCAACCTTTCTTGGCAAAAGCACAGTCTAGACAAGATGGCCCAGCACCCTGTCCAGCTGAATCTTGAAATTGTCCAATGTTGGGGAATCCACCACTTCCCTGGTGAGATTATGCCAATGGCTGATTGTTCTCATCGTGTAAAATTTTCCTCATGTCCAATCGGAATCTCCCTGGGAGTAACTTGTACCCATGACCCCTCATCTTTTCTGTGTGACTCCTTGTAAAAAGGCAGTCTCCATCTTCTTTGTAGCTACCCTTTAGATACTAGAACATGGTGGTAAGGTCTCCCCTAAGCCTTCTTTTCTCAAGGCTGAACAAAACCCAGTTCTCTCAGCCTTTCCTCATATGTCAGGCTTCCCAGTCCTTTGATCATCTTTGTGGCCCTTCTCTGGACCCTCCCCTGCCTGTCCACATCTTTTTTGCATAGTGGGGACAAAAACTGAACACAGTATTCCAGGTGTGGCCTGATAAGTTCTGAGTAGAGTGGGATAATGACTTCTTTATCTCTGCTGGTGACGTCCTTGTTGATGCAACCCAGCATCCTGTGCATCACACTGTATCCTGTAGCAGCAGCATGCTGTTCGCTCATATTGAGTTTGTCGTCCACCAGGACCCGCAGGTTCCTTTCCGCAGAGCTACTCCTGAACTGAGTAGATCCCAGCCTGTGCTGCACTCCTGGATTATGTTTTCCCAGGTGCAAGATCTTACATTTGTCTTTGTTGAACTTCATAAGGTTCTTGTTAGCCCCCACTTCGGAGCCAGTCTTGGGACCCCACTTGTGACAGGTTGCCAGTTGGAAAAGGAGCTATTTACCACCACTGTCTGCATGCGGCTTGTCAGCCGGTTCCCCACCCACTGCACGGACCACTTGTCTAGACCATCACACATCAGTTTCTCTAGGAGGAAGCTGTGGGAAACTGTATCGAAAGCCTTGGAGAAATCAAGGTTTACAATGTCCACTGCTCACTCCATATCAACTGAGCAGGTTGTTTTGTTGTAGAAGGCGATCAGGTTTATCAAGCACAATTTGCCTTTGGTGAATCCATGCTGGCTTTTCCCAATCACATGCTTAATTTGCTAATCATAATTGTGTGAGAATTGCCATAATTGTTGACAGTGGAACATAAGAAAGAACAGGACGCATACATTTCTTGCTTGCCATAATAGTCTCCTTTACCCTTTTTCCACTATTCTAAGCCTCCTAATAGCCATGTATTTAACTTGCCTAACATTTTCTTCTATGAAAGGTGTTTCTGTTCCTCTTGAGTAGCTTTCAGGTTTTCATTATTAGCAGCAGACCTCTGTAATTTGGTAGAGTGAGATGCTCAGGGCTAGAGGTGCACTGTGCTCTATTGCCAGGAAGTTCTGCTGGGCTTGACTGAGGGCTGGGGCATATAAACGACTCATTACAGGTTAACAAGGTTATGTGAGTCAGCTCACCCACTGTAATTGTGCATGTGAAAGCTCTTAGCCCAGGGAAAAATAAAATAATATGAGCTTTCTTATGGAAAGCTAACTTGATAAACCATACACGCTGGTATGGATAAACCATACACTGGCCAACAGTTTCATATGGACTATTGTACATGGTTGACTCATTTAGCTGTGTAAAATCATTTATCCGGGTTTGATTTTCAGTCTTGTATTCTCCTCCCAGAAGGACCAAATATAGAAAATCTCTGAGGATGTTTTTTTGCACTGTGATTTAAATTGCAGAAGTATATGCAGTGTTAGAAATATTTGATAGCTGTTCTGTCGAAGAACAGCTCTGTTGCTGAAGCTCTGTTGCTGAAGCGGTCTGGCTACACTGGCCTCCCTCCCAACAGCCATGTCTTCCCGCAACTCTTGCACTTCTCCAGTGGCAGCTCTGGCCCAATTAGAGACTTCTGCTGCTGCCAGCTGACATAAGTAGTCTGTCTCTTGCATTTTGGTACTNCCCTGGAGGCATTTAAAAGGGTGTAGATGAGGTGCTTAGGGACATGGTTTAGTGGGCATGGTGGTGTTGGGTTGACGTTTGGACTCGATGACCTTAGAGGTCTTTTCCAACCTTAATGATTCTATGATTCTATGAATATTTAGCACTTAGAACCTGCAGATACACATACTAGGTGTTGTAGTTAAAATGTGGGATGATGCTATTGTTTCCATTTTAAGATACAGAGTATCAGGGCTAAGAAACAATGCAATTTTTGGAGGGATTTTAAATAACAAAAATGATTCTCAATAAGTACATTGATATTTCAGTGTAAATAATGAGTCAAAGAGCAAAAAGCAAAACAGAGTAAATATTTATCAAACAGAAAACTAGTATGGCATTCTGGTAGAGAGACAGATAAATCAATGCCTACAAACTTTTATTCTGTGTGGCTGTACTACAGAAAAAAGCATATATGCAAGTAATGTGGCTAGAGCAAAGCAAGCAAATCCAGTAGCATGTTGCCTTATTCCACCTGTAAGAATTACAGTATTGCTAATGTGAAGCATTACTCTTTCAAATTCTAATCCAAGTCAGTGGTTTATAAGACATTGCACACTTGATAACTGTAAAATATTGAGAATGCTAAGTATGTTTTGACATTACTGAGCATTAAGACTTCACTTTGTTTATCTCATGTAAGATAGAAACAAAAGCATTAAAATTTACATGCTTCCCTGAGCAGGCCACCAAAAAAGAAGGAAAACTTCCTGTTTAGGCAGGAGCCTAATCAGTGGAGCCTGATTTGTATTACATGGCACATGTAAGTAGAGGTTGACATAAAGTATATCATCCATATTTCCTTCTTATAGTTAATGGCTGGAATGAATAGCTGTGTGCAACCTTTTACCTAAGTCATCTTTGGAAGCTGTTGTCTAAGTCTAGAGCATGGCAAATATAACTCTAATTTGGGAACTCCAGGCCTGTGAGCCTAATGGCTGTACCAGCCAAACTGTTAGAAGCTATAGTAGAAGACAATAAGTGAATATCTTGGTAAACACAAGCTACTTGGAAAGTGACTTCTGAAAAGTGAAATCCTTCTTTACAGCCTTTGGTAGTTCTTTCAGAAAGCCAACAAGCTTGTGGCTAGGGATAAGCTCATTTATATAGTCTTGGCTTTCCAAAAAACTTTGACAAAATTCTTCACCTAAAACTTGTAAGGCAATTAAATGGTGTTAGCATAAGAGGGAATGAATGATTTGGATAAGAAAAAAATTGAAAAATGAGGAACAGAGATTATGAGCAAATAGCAATTTTTTGCATTGGAGGAAGGTCGCTGGCAGTGGGAGGGCTCTGTGCTAGGATATGTGTGTTCACAGATCACCTGGAAAAGTAGGTTAGCAGTGAGACAGCAAGGTCTGATGATGGTGAGTAGTTTTTCAGGTTAGGTAGAATGAGGACTGAAACCAAAGAATTGCAGAAGGCCATTAGGAAACAATAGATGGGCATGAATGGGCAATAAAATGGCAGATGAAATTTAGTGTAAGGCACATTCAGAAAGAACCCTGTCTTCACAGAGAAAGATTCTGCTGGTCACTGTCACTAGGGGGTGATACCTGAAAAGTGTGGTAAGAAGTAGTTCTTCCCACAATGATTGTTTATCTGTTTAACACCTTCCCAAAAGATGTCGGAGAGATGCGAAACTCTATGTGGATTCAGGGAGGTGACTGTACAAACACTTGGAATGAGAGATCATTGTGGGTTACTACATAGACAAATGGCAACATTCTCAGGAAATTTGAACCAGAACTGGTCAGAGGACAGGAAGAAATAATAGGGTAACACATTACATAGGTTTGCTCTGCTCTTGCTCTTCCCTAAATATCTGCTTATGGCTACTATCGGAAGCAGAATAGGCTAGATAAATCCCTCAGTCTGATCCAGAAGGGCTGTTCTTTTGATATTATTTTGACTTTTGGAAGATACTTAGAATAATTCAATAGAATAATTCAAGACAGCTTTATCTTCTGCTGCCCTTTTGGCTTAGGATGAATAGAATATAACACACTTCAGTGCCATACTTGCCCATGCTTACCATACTAACAGATACTTGTACAGATGTTAAGTGGCTGGCACAGAATTTTCCTATGTCAAATCTATGCCACGTGGGATGTCTCAGTCTTGGAAAATGCTTGTGGGCAGGTCTTTGTTCCAAACAGCACTGGCATTACATGAGGGGACAGATGTGTGGTCTTGTTTATAAGCTGCTTGTGTTAAAATTCCTTTTCTTTCCTTCCACTAACTTTCAGAAAAAAGTCTTGTTGGCAATAGCTGGAATATCTGAAAATTAGGAAAAACAAGAAATAGTAGCCGTTTGTTTTCTGAGGAAGTATGAGATTCCCAGTTAAACCTTCTTTGTAAGAGGAGCTGTTTTCTGTCTTAATTCTGGAATCTCCATTACACTTAACGAAGTAGAACCAAGTATATTATTTTTCATTGTGCTTGCTTAAGCTTGAAAGCTAGAATCTAGATTACCTTTTTTATACCACTTGAGATATAGCAAAGCACTTTGTAGTTGATTATTATTCAGGTCTAATGGACATCTTTCAGATCAGTTGCACATTTTCACTATTTATAAATTATTTCACAAGGAGAATGAGATCAAGTTTGAAACAGAATTTCTTATAAACACATAATAATTCATCAGTCTTATTGACATGCATTTTGCAAAACAACAGTATTGTACACAGCTTCTGTATGAGCAAGTAGAATTACTGCTAGCATCTTTTTTTAAGTTCTTGTCACACACACTCTCCCCTCAGTCAAACACTGTTAGCTCACTAATCAATCTACTTGTCAAAAATGCTCTTCTTTGGCAGAAGAGACTGAGAAGTTTGACAAAGCACATTAAGTTGGTGATGTTGATTAATGCTTTTCAGTTAGTAGAATTTTGTTGAACAGTATAAATTAAGAATTTTTATGACAGTTGCCTTTTCATAAATTACATACAAGAGGGGCTTATAATTGCAATGAAGCACTTTATTTTTCCTCTCTAAGATTTCTCATGACTCCCTGCTTCATGTGAGTTTCTCCTTTTTTTTTTCTTTTTTTTTTTTTTTTCTGTTAAAGTGTAAATAGGACAGTTTGAGGTCCATAAATGTCTGCCAAAAAAAACAATGAAAGAAAGAAAGAGGGCAAAGAAGCTTGATTCTGAAGGTTTCTGGGTATTCCTGAATTTCATCAAAGTCAAAGAACTGTAGGGAGAAAACTGAATTTCCAAGAGGTGTAGGCCTTTTTGGTATTTTTGCATATCCCAAATGTTTGTCACTTTCCCTGAGCAATTTGGAAATGTGAAAAACTAAAATACAGGCAACGGTCCACAAGAGTTTCTTTAAAGATTATTCCATTAAATGTGGGAGGTTTTTTTGCCTTTGACTGCATTCCCTTCAGTGTGCTCTTCAGCATTGATAGAAATTACATCCCCAGGGTTCATAAAAATAGTTTGCCTCTAGAAATGCCTTACCTACAAAAAGCACAAGACTTCAGGATGTTTTTAGCAGACATCTAAACAGATGTGCTTTATAAAGCATTTAGATATTGATAACCCTTCAGATAGTTGTTTTGCAGCAGGAGTCAAGGACAATGAATTTATTGTTCCTCTTGACAAACATGATAGCTTAGCTTAAATGTTACCCAGAAATTGGGAAATCCTGAATACTGTGTTTCTGAATTTTCTTATCTTAGACTGCATAGGAAGAAAGAAAACTATATTTGGGGAAAGGATCATAACTGAAAACTTGGAAAAACACAGGCACAGTGTGTATACAATAAAGAGTTTTCACTAAGTCAAAAATGCAATACCATTTCCCACTTCTAATGTGGAGTATTTCAGACGTAACCATCAGTTCCTTGACTCACTACACCTCACCCATCCAACATCACCACTTGCACTTAAATCACTCAAAATAATCCATATAGTGCAGAGCTGCATCCAGTACTAACAGTTACTTCTCTCGTGTCACTCGAAGACATGGCCTTCTAACCATCTAACTTAGTGGGGTGTTTATTTGGTTGTTTTGGTTTGGTTTGTTTCCCCCACACACACACCCTTTGAAATGCTTCTTTCTGAAGTCTCAATTTGTGCATACTTATGATGACTCCAAGAGAATTAGGTAGGTGGCCTGTACATTGAGCCATGTAGAAGCTTTATTCTCTTTTTAACCAATGTTGTGATTTAACCAGGCAGGCAGCCAAATACCACAGAGCTGCTTGCTCACTCTCCCACCCCCGCAGTGGGATGGGGGAAAGGATTGAAAAAACAAAAGTAAAATTTGTGGATTGAAATAAAGACAGTTTAACAGAACAGAAAAGGAAGGGAAAATAATAATAAAAATAATAAAAGCAGCAACAACAACAACAATAATAATAATAATGGTAGAATACACCAAATAAGTGATGCACAATGCAATTGCTCACCACCCACTGATTGATAACCAAGCAGCAATCGCTACTTCTTTGGATTACTTTCTGGCCTCCTATTTATATGCTGAGCATGATGTCATATGGTGTGGAATACCCCGCTGGCCAGCTGGGTTACCTGTCCTGGCTGTGTCCCTTCCCAGCTTCTTGTGCACCTGGCAGAGCATGGGAAGCTGAAAAGTGCTTGGCTGTAGGGGACTTAGCAACAACTAAAAACATCAGTGTGTTATTAACATTCTTCTCATACTAAATCCAAAACACACACTAGGAAAAAATTTAACTCTATCCCAGTTGAAACCAGGACAACCAAGCAGAGGTTGGTTAAATTCCTCCTTGAATTTCTGACAATTTTAAGTTTTGCTTGTTGAACGTTGTACTAAATTATCAATATACACATAATAGTTTTTTGCAAATAGAGTATAAATATTTTCTGCACACACACTTGCCATAAATTTGTTTGCAAAATTCTGTTTCTCTTGTTCACGTTTAAGTCAATAGGTATCTTAGTCTTTTACACTTTGGGTCTGAGTATTCATTTATTTACCTAACAAGGACATATTTTGGAGACTACAATGAAAAACTTCTGTGAGAAGCACTTGTCATACTCAAAGCACAACCATGGCCTGAAAACCATGGAAAGAAAAAAAAATTAAAGACATTCCTAACAATCTGAACTCCAAACAGAATGGTTCATAGAAATAAGCCTAGCCTGGCAGATTTTATTCCATGAATAAGACTGGTATTCAGGGTGCAAATTCCTATACACATGAATGCATGTGTTACTTAATAAAAGTGTAATTTAATATAAAGATGATCTTTGAATCAGTAACGATTTTGCAGAGAACGTTTTAAGGTTGTGGAGGGTTGACCTTGGCTGGCTGCCAGATGCCCACTCAGCCATTCTGTCATTCCCTCTCCTCAACAGGACAGGGGGAGAAATTGAGGTGAAATAGCTGGTGGGTCAAGAAAAAGATAAGGAGATGACCTACCAGTTACCATCATAGGCAAAACAGAGTCAACTTGGGGAAAATGTGCTTAATTTATTACCAATTAAAATAGATTCAGATGGTGAGAAACAAAGGAAAAAATTAAACCACTTCCCCTCCATCCCCACTTCTTCCCAGGCTCAAACTCACTCCTTCATTCACAACTCTTCTACCACCTTCTCCCTGATCAACCCTGCAGGGGGAGATGGGGAATGGGCGCGTTGTGGTCATTCTTTAGCAGTTCCTCTCTGCTGCTCCTTCCTCCTCACACTGTTCTCCAGCTCTGGCATGAACTTTCATGGACCACAGTCCTTCAGGATAAACATAAAGTTTGTGGGTTCTTCCCACAGTCTTTCAGGATAAACCTACTCCAGTGTGGGCCCTTCATGGACCACAGTTCCTTCAGGGAATATCCACCTGCTCTGGCATGGGTTTCTTCATGGGCTGCAGTGTGCGTATCAGCTCCAGTGTGGGTCCTCTCCACCAGCTGCTGGAAAATGTCTTCTCCATGGGCTGCAGGTAAATATCTGCTCTGGTGCCTGAGGCACCTCCTCCACCTTCTTCCCCAACGTTGGTGTTTTCAAAGCTGTTTCTCACACGTTTTTCCCCTCACTCTTCTCTCTGCTCTCTGGCAATTATTTTTTTTTCTTAAATACGTTTTCCCAGAGGTGTCACCAGCTTCATCAGTGGGCTTGGCTGTGTACTGCAGTGGCTTTGTTGTGGAACTGGTAATGTCCGGCACAGGGCAACCCCTGTCCTCTTCTCCCACAGACACTCCTGCAGCCTCCCACTGCCAACGGTAAACCAGATCCCATGAATTTCAACTTTTTATTATGACTATCTAAATAAGAGAATTCTAGCTGAGATTTTAAATTGCTTTTATATCGATCAAATTAGGCAACAATATGCCTGTTTTATTTACAGGTCACCAAAACAATGGCTTCTGTATGACTTCATCTATGGTCATTGCTATGAGCTCTGCTTTAGAACAGAAAACAAGGAATAGCTTATCTAACAGAAACTACTACAGGAACTTAATTAAGCAGAATGTAATGACTTGAATTGTAATTTAAAAAGAAAATTGGGGCTACCACTCCTAACTAAGCTTTCGTTTTGAAAAATGGTAAAAGCCTCATTTTTCTCATCTAGATTTTAAGGTATTTTATTCATAAAAGGAGAAAGGAGACAATGTAGAAAAAATGACAGTCAGTTTCCAGTGCTTCCTTAGTTTTACTGAACCCACCCGTATAATGGTTTTCCATCTAAGTACTAATGAAACTAGATACTGCTTTACTTCCAAATGGAGCAGTAGAGTTAAAAAACACATCTGTAATAATGTCTAAAACTATTATGGTAATCAGATATTTCTCCTGTTGAATAAGCGTGGTACATTCACTGTAAAACCACCACCGATGTATCTCGAGCAATGTTTTTAATTTCAGTGTCCAGGCTCCCAAAAAGCCTGCAGGTGATTTAGCATTTCTCACAAAGAAAAATTTGCTGTCTTGATGTTTGTCACTACTTTTTTTTTTTTTTTTGGGTTGCTTTACTGGTTATATAGTTTGGGATTTATACTCTTTTATGTAGAAATGAAAGATCATTCTTTGCTGTATCTTTTTTTAGAAGTAAACTGAACATACTGTTGAGAATAATGCAGTGCTTTTTGTCACCTGAACACTTGGTTTTGTTTTCATTCCCAGACTGTAGTGTGTCTGGATTCCCCAAACAAAATCTCTCATGTGGTAGCATGCTGACCTTCACTCTGGCTGTAGACACAAATATTAATAGAAGTGGAAAAAAAGGAGTAATTTTCTTTTCTTTCCCACTCTCAATCTATACTTCTTCAACAGCTTAGCATTTGTAGAAATTAAAATAGACAGTACTTGAGGCTGAAGCTTCTCTGATTCTGCAGAGTGGAAACAGCACATCTGAGGATAGTGCAAGATTCTTTCTGCTCACTAGCTATGTATGTAAATCATGATGTTGAAGATATTGTTCAATTGATAGGGCAGTTAAGTCACTGATTTTACTGTTGCGTCTGTCATCTAGGCTGCTAACTTTTTAAAAATGCTTTCTCAGAGAAACTGGACATATACCATTTTCTTACTTAACATTGAGTATCTTACAGTAATTGTTATGAAGCTAGATTAAGCCCAGATTTTTAGAGGTAAAAATCCTATTTACTGCCATTGGTTGTGTTATCTCCAGTTCCCTGGAACTCTGTAATAACCTTCAACTCTTTTTAAAGTGCAGGGTAAAATGAAAGGGAATTAAGAGCAAGTGATACATGTAATTAAGGCCCCATTGTGAGTACTTCTCCCTTTACAGAATTAAAATACTAATGTAGATGTCCAAGTCTGAAAATTAGGTTATTAAGCTTTCTAATCTTTTTTTTAATTTAGCTACAAAAATGGTTTTGTTCTGGGTTTTGTTTTGTTTTTGTTGTTGCTTTAACTTTCTTTCTAAATGAATTGTTATTTTCCTAATCTGTCCTAAGGGAACACCATTCTTGATTTTTATATCCTGGAAACTACAAATTTCTGTAATTTCCTTTGCAGTGCTACATATTACTCTAGTAAAGTAACCTTAGTGGAGTGCATTTCTATAACGGGTTTTCTTTTATTTTATTGTGTTCTTTTTAGACACTAAGCATTGAAATGGGGAACCATCCTGAAGGAATTAAATGGACTTGTGATGATACCAAGAATGTTATTAATATTTACACATATGTAAATGGGAAAGTAGGCTCTCAAGATGCTCCCTGCCTTGGCACAGTGTTAAAAACTGTAAGATCTGTCCATGAGACTGTTTTGTGACAACAACTGGAAAGCTAACACTTATGCTCTTCCTCAGCTTGACACCTTGGGATCACTAGATCCCACATAACTACTCATGAATCAAGTGCTCTTTACAGGCTCTTTACATCAAAATATGTTAGAGACAAAGCTAGTTATGTTTTAGCATTTTCCAGCAGGCCTTCCACTGCACTCTTTTATGAGATCATTTGAAAGCAGGGTGAACAGAGCCAGATAATATTGTACAAGAGTTCAGAGATTCAGGAGGAGATAAGCAGTGTGTGCCAAAATGCCTGAGTTTTGTTTGAAATGGAGAGAAGAAAGGAAACCTAGGTGCAGAACAGGAATGAAAAGCAGATAGTTGAGCTCCAGTTAAGAAAGAAATGGAGGTGACTAAAAAGCTTTGACCTGGGCATTGTAGAGGACCTGTCTCATTTCGAAAGAGTGTTGACACTGGTACGATGTACAGAGTAGCTCAGGGAAACAGAGTGGGGCATCTCAAAACCAGCTACGATGAAGATAACCCTGAAAACATCAGCATTCGTGAGTTTGAACTTCAGAGGTTACTCTTTAGAGCCATTGGCTTTTAACCCTCTCAGGCTGTAGCAGTCTTCATGATATGATACCTCTGTCTCTGAGATAGGCAGAATTTCTTTCATCTGAGGACTGTTCCTCATGATGTTTCTGAGATATTTCAGCGAAGTATTAACAGAGAAGTAGTGGATATGTTCATTCTGCACTATGGTAAACTTCATCTTAGTGGACACAGAGGCTCCTACCCTGACAATTTGTGTCTAAATATGGAAATTATAGAAAGAAGGCCCAGAGGAACACAGTGCCGCTAATTCTGAAGTGTGTTAGATATTTAAAATATGTGCTTCAGTTCCTGCCAGGTGGTCTTTGCACACTGTATGCATCAAATAACCTAGCAGCTATCCCTGAAGAACTTAATTCATAATTATAACATTGTTGATTATTTTTGAATCTGTTATATAATTACTCTGTAGACCCAGACTCAATAAAAGAAATCCATGCATTTAATTAGTACTCCAAAAATATGCATCAGGTACTTTTATGATGTACCAAACCCAAGTTTAGTTTACATACAGATAAAAGCATACATTTAAACCAAAAATGTGAAAACATGAATTTTGCTGAGAGATTATCTATATAATACTTTAACTGGACACATTCTTTGTGTAGGGTTTTTTCCTTTCATTTAAACTGAATTCTCAGACAACTCAGGAACAGGATAAAAAAATATAATCAGTAATAAAAATATTTTTTCAAAGGTAATGCATATTAAGAAATCTTATTATGCAGTGTTCTTAGGGTATCTTAATATGCAAGATGAGATTAGTGGCTCCATTTGCTTGGAATTTTTCATTGTTGAGGTCAATATTGTCCTATATGTAGATTTAGGTCCTTTTCATGTTTTTAAGTATGGGAAGAAATAACTTCCCATAGCTTAAAAATGATCCTTCGTAATAGAAGGTAACCTATAGGTTGAAGAAAACTTTAGATATACCAACCGTGTTGTGATTTAACCTGGCAGGCAGCCAAACACCACACAGCCACTTGCTCACTCCCCGCCGGCAGTGGGATGGGGGAGAGAATCAGTGGGGGAAAAAAAAAAGTAAAATTTGTGGATTGAGATAAAGACAGTTTAATAGAACAGAAAAGGAAGGGAAAATAATAATAATAGTAGTGATGATAGAATATACAAAATGAGTGATGCACAGTGCAATTGCTCACCATCCACTGACTGATGCCCAGCCAGCCCCCGAGCAGTGATTGCTGCTCCCCGGCTAACTCCCCCCAGTTTATATACTGAGCATGACCTCATATGATATGGAATGCCCCATTGGTCAGTTGGGTCAGCTGTCCTGGCTGTGCTCCCTCACAGCTTCTTGTGCACCTGGCAGAGCATGGGAAGCTGAAGAGTCCTTGACGAGTGTAAGCACTATTTAGCAACAACTAAACCATCAGTGTGTTGTCAACATTCTTCTCATACTAAATCCAAAATACAGCAATATACCAGCTACTAGGAAGAAAATTAACTCTACCCCAGCTGAAACCAGGACACACCCGTTATCTTTCCTTCCCTTCATAAAATATTTACTCTTCTAGAAATATTTAATATTGCTTATTTCATAGTGACAAAGTTGCAAGCACTGAAGATGTAAGTTTTGAATGCTTCTTTTGCATGAGGGTTGGACTACACCTGTGATCATGTGCCAATACAGATTATTGACTAAACAAATGTCTCATAGTAGTTTCCCAACAGAATCTGATGAAAAAGTGACCTCCAAGGTGAAGGAAGGGTGAGGGGAGAAATTGCTCTAAGAAACAGCCAAGAGTCTGTCCAGGGAACGGATTCCAGAGAATGCCACAGTCATTAACTTACTAAAAGATCAATCCAGATACTTTAAATAGTTTAATGAGGCCAAAGGGGTTAGATAACAGAGCTTATTCTAGTATTACCAATCCACTGTTACTACAGCTTTCCCCAGAAAAGCTTTATTGCATAGGAAAATGCCAACAGGTACATTATAACCCTCTGAAGAAATTATAGTAATAGGAGAAAGAGAAAGATTCATCATGAGTCATTATAGTTCTTAAACCACATTCCCTTTTCTGAAGGCATACAGAATAGATATTTCCATATTCTCAACGGTCTTTTAAGTCCTTATTAAATATTAACGTTATAATAAAGCTACAACAATGATTTAAAAAATGATGGATTTTTTCCTCTTCATCTTTCCATCTGACCTGAAGGTACTAGGAGATGGATTCAGATATTTCAGGTATTATCTCCACCGGATAGTCTCCAAGAGTTCAAGCTCAACTTGCACATGTTAAAAGTATAGATATTAACTACAGACCACTTCTAATTCCTACAGGTTCTGATTTAATTTAGGCTAATTTTATTTGCAAACACCTGTAAATGCAACACTTTATTAAACTCATTCAGGTTAAATCTCTATCCATCTGTGCAAATCTGCCTATCTGGCTTATTTGTATGCCTACTTTTTCCTCTGCTTCTGAGCAACATGCTGCAAGAGTTGTTATGTTATTGCATTTGAGTATGGAGAAGATATGGAACTTGCCCAAAATTACACAGAAAGGTTATGTTGGAGGAGGATGTAGAATCTGCTTTCTCAAGTTTTTTTTCTGTTTTTTCTCTGTCCATGCCCTTCTCTGTTGCACCTTTTTAATTTAAAAATATGTGTGAATAAAGCCCCCCCCCCCCCCTCTATTTCCCCCCCTCTTTGCATATGTTTTTATTTATCTGTGGAATCAGAAATAATACATTTTAGAGCATTTTCCAGAAGGTTTGTCTTGAAGAAATCTTGTAGAGGAGACAATAGCTTGCACAAGAAGATTAAATTTATTACCAGGTAATAGGGAATTACTTTACGTCCTGTATGGTGATATAGATGTGGAATGGGTGTTCTGTGTCACTTTCTGAACTTAGCAGCAGTTACATAACTAGCTGGGATGGAGTGTGGAGTCTTAGCAGAGCAGTACAGTATTTATTATCTACAGATGAGGGAGACATGGGGCTTTATCCTTTGTCAGCAGTTACTGCTCTTATTATGTTAAGAGTAGAGCTGTGTGAAAATAATGAATACTTTTAAAGAAACTGTCTACTTATTGTTATTATAGAATTCCATTATGAGAATGGAAAAGCTGATTCAGAGTAGCTTAGATTTGGATGTCAGCTTGGGCATGTATATTACTGCATGGCTGCAAAAACAGCAGCAAAGTTCTTCCTTTTCACATTTCCCAGTTTATTTCCTATTTTTTTTTTTTATTTGGATGGAGTGGCAAGCTAGATAAGTGTATTGGGTTTGCATGGCAAGGTTTTGGTAGTGGGGGGGGCTACAGGGGTGGCTCTGTGAAAAGCTACTAGAAGCTCCCCCATGTCCATTAGAGCCAATGCCAACCAGCTCCAAGACAGACCCACTGCTGGCCAAGGCTGAACCCAAAAGTGACGGTGGTAGAACCTCTGGGGTAACACCTTTAAGAAGGGGGAAAAAACCCTGCACAACAGCAACAGAAGAGAGGAGTGAGAATATGTGAGAGAAACAGCCCTGCAGACACCAAAGTCAGTGAAGAAGGAGGGGGAGGAGGTGCTCCAGGTGCCGGAGCAGAGATTTCCCTGCAGCCCATGGTGAAGACCATGGTGAGGCAGGCTGTCCCCCTGCAGCCCATGGAGGCTAACGGTGGAGCAGATATCCACCTGTAGCCCGTGGAGGACTCCACGCTGGAGCAGGTGGATGCCCAAAGGAGTCTGTGACCCCATGGGAAGCCTGTGTTGGAGCAGGCTCCTGGCAAGACCTGTGGAGAGAGGAACCCATGCTGGAGCAGGTTTACTGGCAGGACTTGTGACCCCGTGCGGGATCCATGTTGGAGCAGTCTGTTCCTGAAGGACTGCACCCTGTGGAAAGGACCCACGCTGGAGCAGTTCATGAAGAACTGCAGCCCGTGGGAAGGACACACACTGGAGAAGTTTGTGGAGGACTGTCTCCTATGGGAGGGACCCCAGGCTGGAGCAGGGGAAGACAGCGAGAAAGAAGGAGAGGCACCGACAATGTGTGATGAACTGACTGCAACCCCCATTCCCTGTCCCCATGCACCGCAGGAGGGAGGAGGTAGAGAAAATTGGGAGTGAAGTTGAGCTCGGGAAGAAGGGAGGGGTTGGGGGAAGGTGTTTTAGGATTTAGTTTTTATTTCTTATCATCCTACTCTGATTTGATTGGTAATAAATTAAATTAATTTTTCCCCAAGTCGAGTCTGTTTTGCCCGTAATGGTAATTGGTGAATGATCTCCCTGTCCTTATCTCGACCCATGAGCCTTCCTTCGTATTTTTCTCCCCTTGTCCAGCTGAGGAGAGGAGTGATAGAGCGGCTTTTGTGGGCACCTGGCATCCAGCCAAGGTCAACCCACCACAATGAGGATGCCCCTTTTTCCCTTTTCCCGGTTTCGCTGGATAATGCATTGTCCAGATGGCGATATACATCCTTACCTTCCCACTTGCTGGGAGAGGCAGAGGCTTCTGGCTCTATGCTTGCTGTTTCTGTGTGAAGCCATTGAGCTCTTGGCACACCGTTTCCTCTTTGAACTTGACATTTCCTTGTCCTCCAGGGAAATTCTGTTGCACTGACCCAGTTCAGCCCATGCACCCAACTGCTGGCTCAGTGCATCCCACGCAGAGTCTTTTACATTGTTATTTGGTGAACTGTTAATTCCCCTTGCACTACCAGGTCTACTGCAGGATTCTCTCATTGATTTATAAACCCTTCAGTTTGTTAGGCCATGTTATCTCCCTGATGAATCTCTTTGCAGTGTAGCATTGATTATCTGACACTTGATATTTCGAGTTTTCTCAAAAGTAAGTTGTATTCTCTGGAAACTTTTCTCAAAGCAAGCTGGATAGAATTTTGCTTCAGCTCCTCACATATCCACTACAAAAGAAATTTCTTTCACAGCAGTAAATGTGGAGTAAATGTGGAGAAGTGTTTCATGGTTTTGTCAAAAATAACACCTCACAGAAAAAACTAGAGTTGTATATAAAGGTATACTGGCCAAAACTGAGAACCTTATCTTAAATCTTTATGTAAACTTACATAATTTGTTAAAGTAGATGTTTATTTTTTTCTCCTCATTGTTTATTTGTTTGTTTGATTGTTTTAGCTTGCAAGGAATGCTCAGGAATTAAGAAATGGGCATTTCAGAAATACAAATAAAGGTAGTCAGACTGAAATATCCATTAGAAACCTCCTCAAACTGGCATGTGTTATGGACTCAGAAATGTGGAGTTTGACATGGAAAATACCTTCAGCTACTAGTAGACAGCCATTGTTCATTGTGGGCAAATCTTCAAGTAATAATGACTGTAAAAATAGACATCCACAGCATCTGTGTAAGCAGAAACAAGGAATGATGAGGGTTTGTTGAGGGATCACCATAAATATAAAACAATATGAAGGTGACAGCAGGGCTAGGAAAACAACACACAAAATGGGTTTTTCTGTGGATTTTAAGTCCTTACTGGCCACATCAGTGAATAAATAGTTTTCTGAGTAATAATCTTTGTTCAACACTAAATTTGGAAATGGATATGGAGGAGGAATGACATTGTAAAATACTAGTGGGCCATAATTCAGGATGAAATATTCAAGTTTATAAAACCAGAGCCAAAATTCAGTTCTACTATGCAGTAAAAGAAAAGCTGAGTTTTATGCTGCTGCAGTTTAGCCTTCATTGGCATTTCATTGTCCAAACTACTGTAGGGCTTTTACCAACTGCAGACATCATGGTTATTTACAGAAATTACAATAATGGCTAAGAATCCCCTCTTGTGAATTAGGACGCTGCCACAAGATACTGAACAGGAAGTTTATAATTTCTGTTGGCTAGGAACTTCTTGAGAGTAATACATCTTTTTTACAAATAACTAAAAGGAGACACAGATAAACATAAACAGACTCATAGACTCATAGAATGGTTTGGGTTGGAAGGGATCTTTAAAGATCACCTAGTCCAACCCCCCCTGCCATGGGCAGGGACATCTTTCACTAGGTCAGGCTGCTCAAAGCCCCATCCAACCTGACCTTGCACAATTCCAGGGATGAGGCATCCACAACTTCTCTAGGCAACCTGAGAAGTTGTAGATGAAGAGAGTCAACAAATAGTTCCATGTAATTATTGCAAGTACCAGCTGTTGTATACTGGAAGAAATTCTTGCATAGGGAAAATTCTTTCAAGTTGTTTAGAATTGCTTTTACAAAGGGAAATCAGATTCTGTTTGGTATTCTTGGTGTTAGATACAAAATCTGATTAAATATATGGTGAGAATCATGAAATTCTTTTTTCATTGCATATAACTTTGCTGTCTTGAACATTTGAACAAGGATTTTCCAAACCAAGTTCCTTCATCTGCCTCTGGTTATTCCTCTCCCTATTATTTTCACTGCTTCAAAACTCATCATCTATGTCAGAGGATAAGATTAAAGGAAGAATATATTTTTCCAGACATTTCTAAAAGAAACAAACAAACAAATTCCCCCTAGTCTTCAAAACCCCTTTTATTTTGAGTTATGAATTTTGCATAGTTACATGCTCTTTGATTGTTTCCCAACTTTGATTGCTTTTAAAGCCTTTTTTCATTTTCATTTACTGGACTTTATCTGCATGTGTGTTAAAAATCTGTAGTGCATGCACAAAATTGCACATTCATATATGCTGAGAAAAATAAAGCATAAAAAATGTTCCCAACTGGTTAATAGTGTTTGCTGATACATAGAAGTGAAAAGCATAAAATGGCACTGATGCTTGTAAATGGTGCTGGAAAAATAAACTGTGGCCTAGCAATAGCCATTTCCTTCAAGACAACAACCTCCAGTTTCCATGTTGTGATAAAACCAGGGTAGCCCATGCTTATTCTCTGTGTCTGTGCTCTTATTTTTATCATGCCAGTACCACCTTGTTTGGAACTAATATAATCATAGAAAAAAGGCAGCTAAATTAAATGATTTAAAAATGTTATATAATTAGAGAGAGATGATTAGGGGTTTCATAGTGAGATACTTATCATTATAGATACCCATCGTTATACCTGCTGTTATAATATGTTTTAAGAGTATAATTATATTTCCTTTAGAAGTCACCTACTAAATATTTTGCAGCAATCTTACATGTTATCATCTTTCTTTTATATAAGCAAATATAAGCTATTTTACTGAGTTTTTATGGGAACTCTTGCTGAGCATGTACAATCAACATAATTTTACTTCCTATGCCAGTGTGTTTCACTTTTACAGTTCAAAGAAAGCCTTCTGTGTCTCAGCAGAAGTTCTGTTGAACATACACTGTTGAAGTTCTATGAATGTTCCTAATGTTGGATGTTGTGTTCTGTGTGTTCGGTGCATCTGCAGAGAGTTTTGAAACTGGTGGAAAGAAGTGACAGGAGAACTAATGGACAGGTAATCATGAGCACAGTATTTTGAGACTATTGCAGAGGTGAGCTGTGAAAGGAAAGTTCAGTCAGGAGAATAAAATCCAGGGCCTATATCTAAGGTCTGCAAAACAAGTTATTTTAAAGTACGATAAACATTTTAAGTAAAATTGATTTATACATCCTGCTTTTGCTTAATACAATGTAGAGTGACTATGAGGACTTATTGCATCTTAGAAACTGAAAGCTAGAACTTTACGGATTCTTTGCTTACCCGGAGACAGATAAATTAACATATAAGAAAACACATTATGCATTTGAGAGATACTAATTTGTAACCTTTTTTCTTTAATCTGAATGGAGCTGATATGAAAATATTTGCCTTCAGCAACGGCAGCACAGACGTATATTGAAAGGGCATTCTTGACCAACAGCACCAGTGAGGTTGGCACAATTTGAAGAAATAGTGCTTGCTAATGGACTAATTCTGCAGAGGCAGCAAAGAGCACAAAGCACTTCTTGTTTCTGTGAGCTCAACAATATAAAGCAAGAAAGGCTTACTCTGTTTAAAAACACCACAGTGGGTTAATTAAAAATAGATATGCAATATCCAGCCAATTCCTTCTACCTCATTCTCCCCTAAATTCAAAATAATGTCGAAATAATAAATTTATTTCTATAAACATGTCGATTAAATGGCTTTATACTGCTTCTGGAAGCTAACTGATATGAATAAGGAGTTAAGAAAAATGATGTGTTAATGATGAAGGTTTTCAACAATCGCTTCAGTCATGGTCTCTGCTTAGAGTTCTGTTTACAAATAAGATACCTTTATGCTGTGAGTCTTGAAGAATACAAAAATCAAAGGGAGACTTCAAGTGCCTCCATTTTTGGTACCTCGCTTTAATCTTATTTTTCAAAAATAAGAAGAAAAGGACATTTCAGAAAGCTGTGACTATGTTACCTCCCGAATACAAAAATCCAAGTAGGAAAGACCTTCTCCTTCCCCTCCATAATCATTGCTAAGTTTTAAAATGTATGATAAACTCTAATTCTGCCCTTTGTATGCAGTGTTACTGGTTCCTGAGCCTGCAGAGCTGCAAACAAGCTCGTTCAAATTTGTACACAAGAATGACATTTGGCCCAATGTGTTCAAACTTTTTGAAGGGAATTAGATGCAGGACTCTACACCAGGTTATCATCGCCTTAGGAAAAAAATCTCTGTTATGCCAAAATGATTGATAAAACACCACTCTGAGATGCCTAAGAATCAATGTCGT
The DNA here is from genome assembly GCA_013400755.1 of Pelecanoides urinatrix. Classification (NCBI taxonomy): domain Eukaryota; kingdom Metazoa; phylum Chordata; class Aves; order Procellariiformes; family Procellariidae; genus Pelecanoides; species Pelecanoides urinatrix. The sequence goes on along the minus strand of VZTQ01000241.1, from coordinate 121,969 downwards.
TGATTCTGAATGGAAAATAACATAAAAATATCCAGGAAAAAGGACTACTAGGACAAAATATTATAAATGATGCGTGCATTACTTACACAACACATGTATAAAAGATGGTTCATAGTAGGAGAACAGCTTGATGGAGAAGCAGTTTTCTCTTAGCCTAAAATCACATAACCTCATTGGTTGGCAAGGGTATTTGCCTTGGGTATTTGGCAGCCCTACCATAACTTTTCTCTGGAATTCTTCTTAGCCTCCAAGGACAGTAGCTGTTTTTCTTATCTGTTTGGCAGACTGTTTCTCACAAAGAAGGGCAAAAAATGTGTGCTTTTAATGCAGAAGGCTGAACCTGCCTGGTTTATGGCAATCTGGAGTGTTTGCTCCATCTGAGAAAGGTGTGAGCTGAATATTATCTGCCTTTCTGCAGTGCACTCAAGTCACTACTTGAAAGGCAGGAGTTGGCAGTCTGATTCTCTCCTACCATATTATGATTATTTTCTGAAATCAAGCTGCCAGTGCTAGAGAGACTTTTCTCACAGGAGGTAATGCCACTAAAAGAAGTACAGAGAAGTGACGGGAATAGCAGGTATGCCAGATCAGCCACATTATCATTGCAGGGCTGATGCTTTTCAGCTTTTGTTGCACTCTCCTTTATCTGACCTCTGATGTCAGAGGAGGTGGCTGGCATCTCTGCCTCACTAATCATCTCTGACATGTGGCTGGCACTGGCAAAGTTTCTCAAAGGAATGTGCCTGCTCTGTTCTAGATTGGCCTTCACTCATGGGAGACGAATAAGTGCTGTATATTTCAAATTGGGGATCTGAAAACGTAATGGGTGTTTCATGTACTGCTCTGCTTTCTAATTCTGTTTCACATGGGAGTCCCTTCTTCTTCTGGACCAATAAGCTGTCCACTCAAGGTACAAGAGTAAGTCATAAATTCTTCAGGCTGCTCTTGCATCTGACACCTTTTCTTTTGTCAAGATAAACAAAACACAAGTTCCTTCAGAAAGCAGCATCATTTTGGAATATCCTAAAGTTAAAAAATTATAGTTTTCCTTCCTGCATAAATATTTGCATTTGAAGTGCTGAGATGAAATCTGGAACCCTTTGTAATCAATATATTTCCCATAAATTTTAACAGAGAGAGAAATTTGTCGCTAATCTTTCTTCCTTCAACTACTCCTTTTCTGAGGAGTTGTATGATTTTGAATGACACACCTACAGAGAGGACCAAGGCAAAGGATTTGTATACATGCTGTTTTCTTCATGTTTGTGGTGACTTGCACAGTCCCCTTCAGCTAAAGTTCAGAATGAAAAAATGTGTGGTTTTTATGGATTGTCTAGCGAATTTAGTCAGAAGTGTCTCTTTGTTTGTGCCCTGTGGAAGAAGCTTTTAATAAGCCTTAATAAATCAGTAATCATGTGCATGCATCTTCACTCTTGACTGCTAAGATTAAACAGAGCTGTTTCTTTACTCGCTTTCTGCTAGTGAATCACAGCAAGAATTTGAAGTGGTGAGGAGGGGGTTTCTTTATTCTGCATGATATAATCATTGAATTCCTTGATTAGTTTCTTTTCATTTTATCAATGAACACTCCTGTGAATTTCAGTTAGGTGCTTCCATTGAGGAAATTGTGAGAAAAACGGTGAAGTGTTTCAGTAATGATGGTAGTCAAGTGAAATAATGCTTTCCAGGTTGAGTGTCAAACACAGAAATATTTGCTTTAACAGCATGTTTAAATTTTTGAATATTTTGTTTATGTGCATTTGTTTCCAAAAGTGTGAACATACATTGGCAGATGCCTAGTCTTTCTATGCCCAGTTATAGGCTTGGTAGGAAATTTATGTACAAAAAATTGTTCAGCAGCTGCTTGGTTACAGAAGAAAGGGACACTTCCATTGCTGCCTGCTGCCTCAGAGGCTGAATTGACCACTTTTTTTTCAGCTGGCTACCTGGTTTGGAAGAGAGTCAGCTAATTTGGAATCTTTTCATGGTGCAGACTGTTTAAAGTGTACATCTTTCTTTCCAACTGAAATTATGCAGGCTGAATCATTGGCACTGAGCATCTTAGAACAAAAGTTACTAATGCCACCTGCAATTTTGATTAAAAGAGAAAAGGTGTTTGCTGGTTTGTGTGATATCAAAGAAGGATTTAATGGGGATAAGTTTAATTGGTAATATTGCGTTTTTGTATTCACTGTTTCCAATTAAAACAGAAATGATATGTACATCTGTTGGTTAGAATACAAAAGATAATTTTTTAACATGTTTTGGATAAAATGACCTAAAATAATCACAATGATATGAAGACTAAGGGGTGGGGACGGATTCAACATAACAAATCACTGTGCTTCATTGTCACTTCTAATGCCTCATAATGAACTATAGCTTCTTCTTGTTCTTTTTTAGTGTGCATGGTTCTTAAGATTTTGAATTAAATAGATCCATGGTAGGTTGACTGTTGAGTGTGGCTCACTGTCTTTTCCAGAGGATAAATACGGGAGAAAAAGTGCATGTGGGTGTTAGGCAGAGATATTTGAGCTCATTCCTAACAAACTGGCTGGAGTCTTAGAGAAAAGCCATGCTTTTTCACTTCTCTGCCTGAGCTGAATTACCCTGCAGAAGGAGTGGTGCTGTTTCTGGCACAGAGCACTGTACTATCAAGAAATATACTCCATGTTTTCATCAGTCTAAATTTCTAGAAGTTCAAGTGGCTGAATAACCTGCTGCCACTGAGCTTCTTTTACCCCTACCTTATATTGAAATTAAGGCATTTTTCCCAAAACTAGATCTTACCTAGAGAAGTCAATCTAAGAGACATCTTGTATCACATCTGGCCTCTCACTGACTTTTGATTAACTGACATAATTTAGATATTGTCTATTTTGACTTGGTCCCAAACTCTTGAATGAGTCTTTCTCAGCCTGTCTGGTTGAAACTGTTTTACTTTATGTTAATAATCGTTCACTGGGGTACATAGACTAAAACCCACAAAAAATATTGCTGAGTTTTATATTTAAAAGGTTCATTTGGGCAATAAAGATCACTTATTTATACATGTGAACCAAGTTCAGTGGGAATTCCCTCTGCAGAAATGCCTGGTAGTTTTGTTATTGTGGTACTCTCCTGGGATATAAAAATTCTGAAATCAAATGTTGTTTCAAGCAGGAAGGGGGCATTCAGCATGATCATCTCCAAGGTGAGTGCTCTGTTGCCTGGTTCATGGAGCAGGTATCTGCATTTCTGTGACATTTCTGGCATAATATTAATACTTTGGTTTTTGGAGGGAGTGTGGGGGGAGGAGTATGAGTGGGATGCTTGAACAAAGATCCAACACTTGCAGACATTTCTTTCTTAGCTAGCACAAGTAGTTCCCTGCCAGCTCACTGGCATCTGTGAAGCCTGTAAGTGTTTCTATGGGGGGCAATGAGTCTAACTTCAGGCTGTGAATTTTAGCTGGTAATATACACCCTTTGTGGATCTAGTTTTTAGTATTTCTATTCTTTAGTTCCCAGGAGCAAAATAGAGGAAAACAACACTTTTCTGTTTTAGGATTGTTCTTTGTGAAAATAAATACATTATTTATTGTGAAAATAAATACATTAAAGCTTGTGTGGTATTCAGATATTAATGTAGTTATACATATCTAAATAGAGTAAGAGTGAGTCACCAACTATGAATCCTGTATGACTGTTACTTAGCTTTATGCATTCATGCTAAAGTCCAAACCACTAATTTGCCATGAAGGAATCATACATCTCTGAATCAAACAGATTCTTTAGCCAGTGTAGGTGGGGATTTTTAGCTAGGAACATTAATGATAAACTCGTCAGGATATAAGGAAAGTACAATTATTTTATGCTGTAAAAAGATACAAGTGACTGTGACAGTCCTACCACAAAATTCATGGCAAAGGTAAATTATTACAGGTTTAGTTAACTTTAGGTAGTGTATTTTTTAGTCCATAATAATCTTCAGTATGTTGAATGAATTTAATATTTTCCCCGCAGTTTGAGGAACCATGTCCTGTTTCTTAGTTTTCTGTTCTAATGAACCATGTTATCAATAAAATCTGCTTTCCCTCCTTGCACAGCTAATTCTATTGACTTCAGTAGGTCAGTTTGTATGAATTAGGCAAAAGCCTTTGTATCATTTCTGTTGCTTATGTACTAAGAGAGAAATATTGTCCTATTTTCACACACATAATTCTTCATCAGAAGTGGACATATTTTCTTTTTATTACTGATATAAATATATAGAACAGATTTCAGGGGGCAACTGGAGTTTGAAAGTAGGGGGAAAAGCAAAGAGGAAGGAATAGAACAAAAAGTATGTTTATAACTTGAGATAATGTGGTCCTAATACTGATTTCACTTATACCCTTATTACAGTAACATGGCATTATCAATTTTAATAAGACAGATCATGATTTATCTTGCAATATTTGTGTGCGTGTGTGAGTGGGAGGAGGTGGTCAGAGAGCTACATAAAGCTCAGCTTTCATCCTAGCATTTCCTGACATTGTCAGTTTAAGCTCTGCCACCCAGTGATTGCCTCATCCTGTGTCATCCAGAATGTCCACAGATGTCTGTGCCCCAAGTATATGAACAAATTCCCCATACCCAGTGGTTTCTTGAACATTGAATGTATTGCAATGATCACATATGATAATTTTCAGTTGTCTTTCAGGTATTTCTTAATTAAAAATAATCGTTTATGCATCCAAGGACTCCAGAATCACCATCATTTATGATAAGAAAGTAAGTAAAATTCTATCATGCCACTTCATCACTGACATAGTGAAATTACATTTACAACTGTTGCCTTACATACTGCTGTCCCTAAGGAGAAGAAAAATACTGCAAGGTAGCAGAAAGAGAGTGTAATTCTTTATGCACTGGGGTTTGTTCACCTTATTCATTTTGGTAATTTATGAAGCAGGTTTTGTCATTAATGGTTTCTTCTTTGAAGACATGGAAATGAACTTTGTTAAAACCATCCCACCCATAGTCTAATCTAGTATGTTGCTTGTTTAAATACCTGTGATGGTAAAACTTTGCTGCTTTCTCCAGAGTGTTTAAAACTGAGTAGAAACTCTAATCTAAATGAAAATGGTTAAAGAAATGTGACTGACAATAAATGAGATGTAGTCATTGTCTAATTAAACTAGGGAGCATGAGGCCTAATAGTCCTAGACTAATGTAAGTTTCAAGTAGATTGGAGGATGGAGAGGTGTGTGTAATAGATGGTACATAAAATCTTGTTATTACTTGCTAAAATGTCTTTCATGGTTGAACACTGTAAAGAGACTGTGTGTACTATGATTTTTCCATCTTTTACATCTTTTAAAGAGACTGGTACCTCATAAAAACCAGTTTACTCTCTTCTTCATACATCTAAATCATGATCAGAAAGAATTTCACCTCATTACATGAGATGTTCTCCACCCTTTCTCTCCATAGGTACTCCTCTCTTCTTCAGTATGTTTCCTCTGAGCATACGGAAAAATCATAGGAGACCTTCTGAGAAAACTGGATAGAGAAATGAGAAGTATCCATTAAAAGAAATATTAAAGTAAGAAGAGAGAAGAGAACCAACAGGGAATGGCATTGTAACCAAAATCCAAGAGCATATCCAGCTGAAAACAGCTGACAAATAAAGATTAATGAAGGACAGAGTTTGAGATTAAAATAGTTCATTTGAGACTTTAAACAATTTTTTAAGGGTGGAATTCAAAGATCAAATCCAAGAAAATAAAAAGAATTGCCTGAAGTGAACTGTCATCAGTGTAAAGAAGTAGAACTTAACATTTGTTTCAAAAGGGATTGAAGCATGTTAGATCTCTGGAACCTACATAATATCCATTTTAAGGATTTCACATGTATAAAGGAGCAGATTCTATGTACTCATTTGTTGAAAACAAGCAGATGCTAGTTCTTAAATATGATTTATTGATCTAGACCATCTCGAATGAGTTTACCACATATTTACTCACAGGTGCAAATTGTACATGAATTCAGCTCAATTTTGAGCTCAACAGACCAGTTTTGCTCATTTTAGTTTCAAATGCCATCTGCCTCCAGATGTAACCTACAAAATAAGGCATGTTGCAAGACAGAAATACTGAGGAAAGAAAAGGACAGGAAAGAAAAGGAAAGAAAAGGTAAGAAAGAAATATGAGGATGGCTACAGATTGCAAAAAGTCTGTTCAGGTAATCTGAGTGTACAATAAACCTTAGGCAAGGTTTAATGAAAAAATGGAAGTCTCTATTATATATAAAATGTGAAATTTTATATATAACCCTTCAAGAAATTGAAGGTCTGAAAGTCTTAGATTTTAGTGTATTAAAGTGGAATTTCCCTGAACAAAATATACACAGAAAATCAACAACAACCTGTATACAGCAGCGCTCAATAGACTAGACATGCACGATAAGCATGAATTTTATAAACAATAAAGCAGTAAAACAGCCTCTTAGAAAGAGCTCTAACATTTAATATGAGAAACCTAAGATGAACAAATGCATATGAACGCAAGCATACATGTTTGGGTACTTAGCACCATGCAGTTAATACATGCTCATGTATGTCTTAAGGACCTGTTCCACCCCGAACATTTCTTTCAACCTCACTAATAATTAGCAATATAACATAAACAACATTCTTCCATCTGCCTTCCTCTTGTTGTTTCCCGATTTTACTCTATTGGAGAATGAATAACATTTGGGGATGGATCTCATTCAGGGGTTTAGACTCTGGTCCAATGAAAATGTTATTATACAATTTAATTTTAGAATTGTTCCTTTTTCCTTTTACCTTTAGGCATACCTTTCAATTCTGAACCAGTCTGGAACATAGAGCTTTTTTTTTCTTTTTTAACAGCACAGATTTGCTTTGAATTAGAGGTCTTATATCTCTCTAATTTGCTTTCTATACAGTTTCAATGTCATTTTTAAAGGATGTTCCTTGGTATAGGGGGCCCTGGTCATGAGTCAATTATGCTTTTAAAGAGCTGACTTGTGTTAGACCAGACACAGGACTTCACTGGCCAAAGAAGCCCCACAGAGCATCCTACCATATGCTCAATCACTCACAAATTCTTCTCTTCTGCCCCAGAGACTCTGTTGCCATGCTCCTTTACATGTGCTTAGCCCATTTCTTCCCATGTGCCAGCCCACTTTACTGAGTTATCCATGTGTGTATTTGTATATCTACTCATTTGCATTTAATGTGGCAAAACAAACCACATATTGTCTAGATTGCTGGGACGGTAATGTTGTCCAGTGCCTTAGGTGGTACATATAAATCCACCAGTATGCTGGTGTACTAACTTGCTTCTTCACAAGCTCTGTGCAGCAGAATGGCTTTATGAAAGAGCAGAAAGAGACTGTATTAGCATTGTCTTCCCTCCACTGATCTTGCTGCCTTCAATGCTCCCCTTCTCAATCCTCTCTCAACAGTATGAGATGCAAGCTCCATTATTGGTAGGGTGCCCATTCAAGAATTGACAGCATGATAAAACATTGCATTAATAGACTTGGAATCTTTTCTGAGGCAAAAATTACCTAAGTAAACTAAAAGCTAAAGGCAAAAATTGTGACTGAATGTCAGCTTTTGGGAAAATGACAGTGATTCAGGTAATGCAATATTCTTCATTCAGAAGAGCTGCTATATGGTCCAAGGGAGTTCCCTGAACAGCAGGTAAATGGCTGTTCAGTGCTCTTTCTGGTTCCAGTCACAAGTTTCATGGTGGACCTATGGAATGAAAATGTATATAAAAATTTGGGAATGTGTGTGTGAATGTATATTTTACTGGAAACATTTATTTGAAAAATATCTTATCCAGAACTGAACTTGAAAAAAATATTTAACAACTTTATTCCTTCCTTCTTCCCTCTTTCCCTCTATTACAGAAATGTAAAACTACAGGGACTGGTAGTATAGTAAGGCTAACATGTTACCACAATGTTTTCATTTGGAATATTTCTATCCTCATCAGGCTGTAGAAATCTAGTATGATTTTTATTATTGAACTTCTGCAAAACTCAAATATCTTGAAAGCCCAGGAGTGGAAAAAATTATGTGTGTTTCTTGGTGCTATTTGGACCATGACAATACTCTTCTTCCTTACTTGCAGTCTTAATTTCCACTGATTTACATTGAAATTGTGATAAGCCAGTGCTTTCCAGCATAAGGCACAAAGTTTTCATTTTTTAAATTCTTTTTTTCAGGTAAGATTCCAGAAGTAATTTGGACGTAATGATAGTATATGTAATTAGAAAGTTCTAAACTGATCTCAACATGATGAAATAAGTACTGATTTTATTCTGAGAGTAAAAATGGTATTAAGGAATACATTTTTTTTTGAGAGTATACTGCTGTCTTCAGGACACAAAGTAAATGTTTTCACCATTGGGCTTTGTGGATTATACCGTCCTTAGTAGCAGTTGAATTTATTGGTATTAAAAGATGCAAACAGGAGAAAGCTTTTGTTCCTTAAAGGAAATAGAAAACTATTGAATAAACAGCAAAGTGATTCCTGAGCTGAATTCAAAATATTGAGCTTATGTAAAAAATTATCACATGAAAAAAATCTTTAATGCTGCATAAAAGATTTTGTACAAAACCATTCTGCATTGTACTGAAACACCAATAGAAATATTTTCTTTGTTTTCAGTAGATGGGGAATGTTGTGGATAATAATAATTTATGTAAAAAATGTAATACTCGTGTTTCAGTATGACAAAAGAAAAGAAAGGAATAAATTTTAATAAGACTGTGATTCAGGAGGGAATTCTGCTACAAAGAGCTGCAAGAAAAAAAAAAAGGCAAACTTCTTTCCTTTTCAGTAGTCAGTCTGTGTAGAGAGTGATGTTCATTTGTATGAAGAATTTTTGTTATAGTCACATATTTTATGCTAACTGTTTAGATAAGTCTCTCTGGGAATTTAATACAAACAGGTACAAAAGGGAATGTGCCTAGACTGAGGACACGTGTTAGTTTCATAGATGACTGAATTTCTTTGGAAGTATTAAACTTCATCTGTATGGCTATTAAGTCTGCTTGGGAACTTCCCCAGCAGTGTCCCTTTTTACTGTAGGGCATCCCAGGCACCAAATCAAGCAGTTATCCAGGGGCCATGAACCTCTGTAATTGGAAGAAGGAAGCTTGGTGAGACCCAAGTTTATGTGACTTTTTTCATTTTCCTTTGCTTCTATTGAATTGCAAGTATGAATACAGTCTACTTTGATTTTCTGGGGAAAAAAAAATACAGTTTTATATTAAATCACTAAACAAAGGAGTGAATGAAAATAAGATATTACAGTGTTATGAACTCCAACTATTGTCTGAGCAAGGAAACACTAATAGTTATTTGTGATAAACAGTAAAAAATACTCCCATATCAATATCAACACTGGACTGCAGGTGGCAAGACAGAGGCTGGGGCAGGTGTTTCTCCAATGTCCAATATTAAAAACCTATTAAAAAACAAGTGGAAAGTGAATAAGAGCCTATTAGGTCCCTGGCTTATTAATTTTAGAACTGGATGAAACTGTAGGCCTGAAATACTTTACACAAGCTGTCTTTTTTGCTTCCTGTTTACTAAGTGAATGAGTTCTTCTGGTTCTGTAAGACCTCAACCTGTCTTTTGGGGATTTTGAGCTTATCTGTACTTAGAGTGTAGAGTACTATAGGACTATAGAGTATAAGAGTACTAAGGAATTATTTAATCAAAATATATTTACTGCTGTCTCTGAGTTTATATTACATTACCTTTTTGGAAGTCTTTATATACATGATTGTTACCATCTTCATCTACACATTAATCAGCAAATTCCATGCTGATTAACTTCTTAGAGCTATCGACCTTCTTATACCTAGCATATACATTTGAAAAATAACTGTTATGTAAAGTATTTACAGCTAGCGTTTATAGGACATTGCAGTTATGTGAACAAATGATAGTTTCAGTTTTTTCACCAAACTGAAAAATCAGGAAAAAATATTTTAGGTTAAAGAAAATTTTAGACTTGATTTCAAGGAGGGTAAACCAAAATTTTCAAGTAAAATGAAATTATTTTATTTGCTTGGGTAAGAAGTCTTTTAACTTCAAATTATCTTTTTCTTAATAAAAACGTTATCAAAAATTTTTTTAAAGTAAATAAATATTTTTTTCTTTAAATACCACCAAAGTTTACTTAGTTGTATAGCGGACATTACTGCCCAGTCTGTTCCAGATTTGAAAAATATTTCAGTCAGTCTAAACTGAGGGGGGAAGGATTTTTGACTGAAAAACTTCACATTGAAGTTATTGATTAATATATTTAGCTTTAAGACTGTGAAGTTCACCCTGTCCTCAATGCTGACACACTTAGTTTATGGTGTAACTGTGCTTCAGCCAGCCCATAGGAACTGTTGGTAGTTATACAGGCTGTATTGGAAAGGTGCATGGAAGGTAAAGCAGTGACCTACAAATTTTAGCATGTTCAGAAAATTTTTGCATACTAATCTTAATTTTTAACAAACTGAATTTAATTTACTTGCTGAAAGTGGGGATGACTCACACTAATTTGTCTCTTAACCAGAAATGCACAATGGCACTAGTCAACAGCACTATGATGATTTACATCATCAATGTTATGGTAGGATCAGTAGAAGGACGGGGGAAAATGAAAGACATCAAAAGCAATTTTATATCATCAGAGCAGAAAAAAAAAAATCTTCTAATAGGTCTGTAAAGACACTTCGAATTATTATTATTGTTATTATTGTTGTTATTATTATTATTATTACTACTATGACAAATCAATAAAGTTGCTATTGATGTATTGATGATTTAATCTGTGTTTCTGCATTCTACGTTGCACATCATCTTCCCTCTTCTGATATTTACATCAACAAATAAGATATTATCTCTTATTCCTCTGCCATAACCCTACTGAATGCCTAAAAAGCGTTAAGGTCTTGGTTCAATAAAGCACCATCGGCATATTTTACTTTAAGCATACAAAGTCATTCATTGACTCTAGTGTGGACTTACTTAAGACTATGCAGAAGCTTAAAGATTTTACTGAAACAGAGCTTACTTATGTTGATGAGGTGCAGCTCTAGTCTACTCAGAGAACTGGAAAAAACTTTAGTCATGTTTAAAAACAGTCTTAAAAGAATTGTTTTGGGGATTTTTTGTTATTTTTTAGAAAATGGCACAATTAGAAAAGATGCACTGAGTGCAGATTTCAAAAAGTTCTGGGAACTGTAACCTTGCTGTAGCTTTCTGAGTTGTGTGTCTTATTAGCTTTGAGATAAATAAAGCAAATTCAGTTTTTATAAAAGCTGCTGTAATAACTGTTAGAATGACTGACAAAAATTTCTTCATTATCCATGGGCTGTGCACAGTACTAGCTTGAGAGACTGGATGGGTGTGAGTATCCATTCATTTTCTGTCACTAAGTCCAACTTCAGCCACCCGAAAAATTTAAGGTCAAGAAAATTGTTCATCATCTTTGCTCATTCAAGACATCATCAAAAGTGAGTTGATACTAAAATCAGGGCAAGATTTCTTTTCTCATATAATTCATGTTCATGAGGGAGATGCCAGCAATCCTTTTCACAGAAGCTACTCCAGCAGTGGCTGGTGTTTTTACTGGTTTCTTGACAGGATGAAGTTAGAGAAGCATATGCCATATATCATACATTTATGTGATATATAAAGTGTCTGGGGGTTGCTTGGGACACCTTTTCACCTACTTAAATAATACTGTGTGTGTCATTTTGGATCATTTTACAAGGATTACTTATTGCTCATAAGAAACAACTTGGACTCCCCCCTTTTCTACTATTTTACAACACTTTTTAGCATGCTGTAATGTGTTTATATGTTACACTGTGCTTGTATGCTTTGGTATTCATTGGAGAAATACTCTCCATGTATATAAAATGAAATTAATAGGAGGTAAGGGCAAAATCTTGGCCCACATTCTGGCTTAAGCACTTCTTTTTATCATAGAACTTCAAATGAATGGTTATTATGCTACTAAACAGAGTACCATTGAATTCATAATTGCTACTTTTTTTGTCTGCATATTTTTGTCCTGTACTTAGGTCTGAGAACTGTTATTTTGTTTTGCTTTCAGTTTTAGTTATATTAGAGGGGTTTCAGAATATGCAAAAGAGAAATACTGCTCTGAACTGAAGTGCTAATGTAGATCCAGACCTTGCGTTCCATAGATTTGTTAAGTTCAGGTTCAAGGAGGGATTTTTATGCTGTCCTCCAGTGTAAAAGAGGTTAGGCAATTTCCTCCAGTAATTTCTGTAAGCTCCAAACTCCTGTTTTGAGTCCATACACTCATAGGATAATTCCAGCTGGAAGGGAGCTCAGAAGTTCTTTAGTCCAACCTCCTGCTAGCAACAGAGCCAGCTCTGAGATCAGACTTGGTTGCTCAGGGCTTTGTCCAGATACGTCTTGAAAATCTCCAGGGATGGAGACTGCACAGTGTCTCTGTGTGGTCTGTCCCACTCCTGGGCTGTCCTTACGCTGAGAAAGTTTTCCTTTATGTCCAACGGGAACATCCCTTGTTTCAATTTATATCCATCATCTTTCATTCCCTTGGATTGCGCTGCTGTAAACAGCCTGACTCAGCCTTCTCAACAACCTCCCTGCAGGCATTGGGGGGCTGTTCCTAAAGCTATCCCTGCTCCAGGCTGAACCAACCCTGGTCCCTCAGCCTCTCCTCGCAGGACAAGTGCTCCAGCCCACCCAATCCTGTGGGCCCTCTCATGGAGAGCATTGATACCATATTTTTACCTCTGTTTTGACAGCAGTTTGCTGACTTTGAGTGCTATGATAATCTAAACAACTTTCCCTCTAATCTCTCTAAAGAGGAGACTGTGAAGATATCACATGAAACTTGTCATCACACATCCGAGTGTGATGAAAGAATTACAGTGTAGAAATTAAAAGGAAGAGTGAAAAGTGGTGTGGTTGCACCCATCCAGTGAAGGAAAGCATATACAATAGCTCGTTTTCACAGTAGTTGCAATGCCTACCGTATGCAACTGATGTCAATGTCAAGCATCTTGTTTCATGTCAAATTCATTAATGCAATTGCCTTCAGCTGGTGAGATACTTGTTTGTCCACAGCTTGAATGGCAGCTCTCCATTCTCTTCTTTCAAAAGTTAAAGGTTTCATGTCTGCATATTTTTATCCTGTACTTAGGTCTGAAAACAGGCACCTGAGTTCTGTTTTGCTAACAGTGACTTGGCTTCTGACATGAGCAGTGGTTGTCTGCCTGTCTCTCAGAACCTTGCATTCTCCATCTACATGATGGACTTTGAGATGTCTGCTTACTTCAGTGGATGTTTTAATCTGCTTTGATATCCATAAAGTCAACGGACCTAATCTTATTGAAAGCTATTGAACTCCTTAGGTAGTTACTCTTATATCCATCTATTCTTGTATATGTGGATTAGCATTGTTAAGATCATGAAATGTGTTTTTAACAACAAAAATTCAGTAAGGAGCTTAGCTTCCTAATGAGAATGGAGCAAGACAAAAATGCTACTCAGCAAACATTGTTCTGAACAATATTTTTTCCTATGCAGAAATGAAGTCACATCAAAAGAAAAGGAAGGAGGATCTAATTTCTAGAGAGATTTGACTGATTGTACCAGAAATTAAGTATTTTGCCTCTCCACCTAAATAAAAGCAGGCCATATGGTTCTCATAGTCTCTCATAGTACAAATGAGGAGTGAGTTATGGATATGACTGAATTATCCATGCATATTCTGCAGGTGACAGATAATCAACTTAAAATTCTCATTTTTAAACCAAATGGTTGCTATTCCGATTACTAGTGGATATCCATCTAAAAAGCTACTTTTATAGTACTTGGGTTAGATTAAGTATCATTACAAGAAATTGAACTATGACAAATAACAGCTCAGCTAAATACATAGATACTCATCTAAATACATAGGTAACATCTTGTTCAAGATATGTCTATAACTGAAATTTGTTATTCAAATAATGGATTTGTAATATAGAAGTACATGACTTTTTAATATGAACATAGAGAGAATTCAGTTCCTGCATGCTCTGGTAGCAGAAGAGTCTGCATATACGGTCATGTCCTCCTAATGTCCTCCTTCAACAGCTAATTAAAAATGTATGTTAAAAATGGGTATCTATAATTTATAAATTACAAGGTACAAAAAAGTAGACATAGACATTAACACCAGGATTTGTTAATGCATACAGTGTTGTTTATGCCAATAGATGAAACTGTAGAGAGAGTATGTGACCTTAAGTTTTGTTTTTTATCTTACTCTATGCCTGTTTGCATCTCTTTTGAAGACTCCATTTTAAAAAGTGATCGGTGTCTCTAATTCTGTATGCATAAGCACTTGGACATGGTACTTCTGTAATCCATGAGAGGGGAGAACCTATTTCTAGGATTTATGCACACATACTACCTGGGTGTGCTTAGCATTAATGACACTTATCATTTACCAGAGTGACAGTGTATTTTGCAATCCTATATGAGAGATTTGTGCAAGCACAGACAGTGGCAAAAGGAGGCCAGTATGAAGATATCATTCTAAATGGATTAAGTCGGCAATGCTGAATGCCCCTGGTAACACTATGTATTTTTGAAATTTTTAGAGCCTTTATTTCTAATGACACGTTAAGGATTCACTTACAGTTTTCCAGCTTCCAGATTTATTCTGAATACATTTTTAAAGGATACTCAACCTTAACTTTTATTGTGTGGGCACAGATTTATGCCCCATGAAATACTTGGCTGTGTAATTTTGGCTTCTGTATATCTGGTTTATTTGTTGAATGTCTCTGAATATGATCTTTGTTTATAGCTTACTCCTGCCTCATCGCAGGCATGCGCAAGCAGTCATGTGTTTCAGAGGCTGCTGTTGGCAAGAATTTCAGCCTGAAGCAAAGGATACTAAATGAGAAAGTGTGGATAAAATAAACTCTGTGTTGTGATAAGAGAGAAATAACCTACCATTTGTAGCATTTACTTGGAGGAATTTAGAAACTAGCAGGGAGGAAGATTAGAGAGCTTAGGAAGAATTAGAAGCCTGAGAAAAGATGTAAGAGGATGGACAATACACCTTAGGAAGGGTATGTCTATATCGTATATTCTAGGAAGACAAACTTACATGGCACTTCATATGGATATGACCCATGCCCTAATGAGGTGTAAGGTTTATCTGCTTGTATTCCAAGACAGCTGAAAGCTCAACTTCAGTACTGGATTAAATCGACTATGTTGCTTCCCAGCTGGAGCTAGCTCTGATATGTCCTAAGGCACCAGTTTTATTAGCAGCTTTGTGGGCATAGCAAACTACGAATGAACAATGCTTTTGGTTAGAGCCAGCAATAACGAAAAGCTTGATTATTTCCAATTCTTAAACTGTGCTCATTAAAATATTTTGTAGAGCATTTCACTGATATTATGTATGTTGGTCTCACTGATGGGGAGACTTCATTGCCTAGTCCTGATGTATTTATTTGAGAAAAATTAGTATGACTTCTGACAAGATTTTAAGGATATAGAGAAAGAGGAAATGTAGGCAAGCACAGTGTTTCCTTTTTTATTAAGAAAACAGTGTTGTTTCTGTGGGATGGTTTCATCTGGAATCACTCTGATAAGGATGCAAAGCCACTATGTTTGTTGTCATTAACACAATGTAAAATTTTCAAGTGCTCATTTCAGACTGGCAGAAAGGCAGTGAGGCTTCCAGCTTATATATCTGGCTGTGCTACTTGTCTTTTGTATAAAATGCAACAAGTGGCTGGACGTCCCTCTCCCTTTCCCTACTACCCTATATCACCTGAGGGTGTTTAGAGATCAATTTATTAGTGTATTTGACCTCACAGTCACAACAAAAATGTGGATGCAGAAAAGTCTAGTTACAGTAAAGCTATCAAGCAGCAGTCATTGTGGTTATCATTTTTAGCTTAGTCCAGGAATCAGGGAAAGTTGGCGTGAGGCCACCTGGCAGCAGCTCACATGCTTTAAGTTACTTCTGTTGACAAGTTCCCAGTTGTCTGACAAAGTAAAGGGGGTTTTTGGTAAAATGCTTTTCCCACTGAAATGGTGGGCAGCAGCCGGGGGGTGCAGCCATCCCCACAGGCCTCAGGAACCAAGCATGGAAAACCCATGTGTGGATCCTTCCCGGCAGTCTGTGAACCACACTTATACCTACCGATGTAATAAAAGAGGTATTTTCTCATAGGCCCATATTAGCTTCTTGGGTGGGTGAGAGCTATGAGTGGTTCCTGTCCCTCCCTCCTGTTTTGTAGGGAATCACCACAAAATGTGTTTCACGTGAGGGCCACCAGTCCCACTCTTAGTGAGTACATCTTAATTTTGGCTCCAGGTCCAAATAGATTATTGATTTCAGATTACCAAAAGCAAGACAAAACCAAACAAAACATCTGTATGAGAGAGTTATTCCCTCCTCCAAAAAATTCTGAGAACAATGATGGAGTTTGCTTTCCAGGCAGGTACTTGGTATTGATTTTGAATCTAAAACTATAAATCAAACAAGACCAAAACTAATAAGGAAATGAAGGTACACACACATTCAATAACAAATTGAATAAAAAAAAAATTCGTATCTTAAATGCAAGAATTTTAAAACTAGTAAATTCACAGGTGGTTGTATTGTATTTCCCTAAGTGATTTCACTATTAGAAAGTTATGGAGTAACCTAAAGAAAAGTAAACAATCATTTTTAACACCACCATAACTTAAAATATACCTTACAGACTGTTGTTGTGAAACACTCATGACTACTTTTCTCATTCATGGATGAAATTGGGCGATATGATGCGGGATGCTGGAACAGGTCAGTGCAGGAATTTCTGTCTCTGAGTATGCTGCTCAGTCCTGAACACAAAATCCGAGTCTGTCTTCAGATGAGGCTATTGTGTTGAATAATTTGTTTGTTCTTTAATCCCTATTCAAGACTAAAAATTCAGTAACTGGATAGCTCAGGACCACAAAATAATCAGAGCATGAAAGGAGGCATTAAAGTAAAAAAAAAAAAATTTCTACATACTTCCACTTTTTTTGGTTTATTTTTTTAAATCTTCTTAAAAGTGTTCAAAATATGCTATGTGGTTTTTTAACTAGTTCTTGCAAGAAACATTTTGACTGATTGTCTGAGCTTGACTTTATAGGGTACTACAAAGAATTTCCTTTGCAATTCACAAAGTTACGATGTTCTTTAGGGTAGTCATCCTGTCTGCAGCTCCTTTGTTACTGGATTTATATGACAAGCAGGTCTTATTTCCCCTGCAGTTAATCAGACAGAAGGATACTATTTATGCCTAAAAACCTGGAATTATTCTTCATTCTTTGTTACTATTGTTTGTCAGTTTTTTCCTATGAAAAATGGAAGCAAGGGTTCTCCAGCTTATGAGTGCTACTGATGCCTTCTCTGTGTAATAACTGGATTTCACAATAAAAATAAGTTATATGTATTTGGCGTATGCCAAATTCAACACTCTAAAATATAAATACTTATACTGATTTGGACCTACCTTGGTTCAGAGTGCAGCCACCACATGACTGTAGACATATACAAGATGTGATCTCTGTTCAGAGAAACACTGTCTTATAGTGTGACTGTGACTTTTAGCACAATGTGAATAAAAAAATTGTATATTTTAATTAAAAAAGGACTCTATGACTGCTTTATGATTTTCTGTCATGTTGATTTCTCAGCAAAAAGAGCAGATTTTTACAAGGTAGCATATTTTTATAGGACAGCTTTCCTTAAATTTTTATGCTGAAGTATTGAATTTCAGAGAGGTGTTTGTTTTCTTTTTCTTTTTTTTTACTTAAGCTATTTTAGCCTGTTGGAGCTACAGTTCAAGGAATTTTTCTTTAGAATTAGCAATTGCTATTCAGAGATTATAAAGCTTGAATGAAAGATGATCCCATTTTTTCCTATGGACTAGTTCAGTGGCTCGATTGCATTTCCATGATGCACTGTCTCCTTCATAATTGAGTATCTTGCTTGTTTTGGAGATCTATTCTGGATAGGGGAAATAGTCCATGAGTGTTGTTAAGCAATACATGCATTTCAATGCTGATCTGAATGCTCCTAAGGAGTTCAGTAAGACAAAATGAAAACACAACAAGGCACACACAAACAATTTAAAAAGATTGGCACGTTTTGCCTCAATACAAAAATCCAAAACAAAATATCTTAATCTCTGTTATCCTTTCTTTCACATTATTTTTAGTTCCCATATTATTATTCTTGCCCTTTCCTTACCATATTAACCACCAGTCTATCTTAAAATAAATCTTCCTCTTTTCAACTGCATAACACAACCAACATTCTTTTTTCCCTTGGCTCTAAACTGGAACTTTTGAAGAGTCTGATCTTACCCTTCAACCAGAAAGAGGAGGAGAGATCAAAGAACTCAGTCCATCACCTTCAGGTACGCTATTTTTATAATTATAAAACATTCCATGTGTAGGTGTTGATATCTCTAAAGACATGTCTCTGAAAGTATTACTGAATATCTAGTTTCTTAATATTTCTGTAGTGCTGCAGTAAAATCTACAGAGTTAAACCATAGAAGTGAGATAAAAATTAAATTCAATACTTTGGAAAATGTGATAACTGTTTGGGCTAACTGGTTAAGAAAAAATGTCATTATTTTATCAGCACTTGCATGTTCAAGAACAATTTGGAGCAAGTGACATGGTATTTATACAAAATCTTCCAATAGTAAGAAAAACTTTTTTGGCCTGTTAGAGTAGAGACATTTTTACAAGTTTTGAAATATAAAAATGAAATAACTTTATAAAATATCTGTAAAGCTGCTTACAATTTCTATAAGGAAAAATCCTCCCTTTGCTACAATGAAATATGTAAAGTTTCAAAATCTGTCTGATTATTGTAACTGCTATAACAGGAAATTCTGCATACAAACCAGTGATGACATTATAGACTTCTTCACAGTTATGGCCATTTTCAGAAGAGGAAAAGTAATTCTAATGTTATTAATAACTTATCCTTTGTTTCTATATTGGTCAGATTTTACAGGCATTTATTTCAAATAGCAATACATTCAATGTTTATTTGGTGCATGGTGGTTGTACAAATCACACAACCATTTAGTATATCATTAAAGCAGCAGCAACTAATCCATTCAAATAAGTTTACCTTAGATTTGCAGATTTAACTCTTTAAAATATCTTTGCAATAAGATTCATACAAAATATTATACTAAATTATTAAAATGATTTGGTACTATAATGGCAAATAAATGTAACATATGAAAAGATTATTTGTAAAATAACCATGTTAGACACTGAGGTTGTAGAAGGAAAGCCTTCTGAAAGTACTGGTGAAGATCAGAACTGAATTACAGAAAATCCTCTCACAATCCCAACACCAGCCGCATAAAAGAAAAGGCGGACATTTGTGAAATGTATAGGAAGAGGGGGAGGATGAGAGACTTGTCTCCCATAATACTACCAAGATAAGACACAAGGCAGAGATACTGAAGATAACATCTTTGACAGAGCATGTCAATGTTTCCCTGTTTGGTCTTTGCCTCTACATTCAGCAAGCGGTACTTTCTGAGTAACAGACAACAGTGAAGCCTATGAAGCTCCACCATTAGTTTTACTAGAGATTCTTTGAAGTCCTGTGAAACAAATAGGTATTTAAGAAGACAGAGAGGAGGTGATAAAAAGAATAATACTATTTTGTAAATATATGGCAAAAGCTCCTTCAAAGCAGAGACAGCAAGGAGGTAGCATGAAAACATTTTTTTGACTACCTAAAATACGGGTGTTTGCACAAGTTTGCTGAGATAGAAAGTAGGGAGCCAGTGAAGAAAATCAAATATAAAAGTGACTTGGTCACAGCAACACGATGAAAATTTCTTCTGATCAGCATAATCCATGAATATTCATGGACTAAGTTTGTGTATGTTTAAGCCAGGGAAAAAGCTGCTGAAGTCAGGTCAAGTCAAAGATGAGATGCATACTAAAGCTACATATGTGACTGAAACAGGATTTTAGCTAGGTAAGCTTCCTACCTGCTGCTGCTGTGCCTACATTCAATATTGCCTATATATGTGTCCTCACAGTTAAGGAGTGGCCTAAATTGCAATTGTAAAGATACGTTCAATTGCAAAAGAAAGGTTTTGGGAAACATTTCTAAGAATGAGGTAATTTGAAAGGTAGTTCTATCTCAAAAGTTGATATTTCAGCACTTGTAACTATGGAGCAATTAGCTCTTTTTTTCCTTTTCCTTGAACTATAAACTGTTACTTGTTCTCCTCTCTGATTATACGAGCCTGGTAGAATAGAAAGTTGAACAACTTCATTTCATACCTCTGATCCCTGATCTCCTCAGTACCTTTTCTGCTTGTATTCTACCTCTTCTGATTTGAGTGGGTCACATGAGACCCAAGAGACAGGATAAAAATGGTCAGCCTTGTTATAGGTAGGAGTACCTAATCGCTGAATTTCACAAGATTTTGAGCCATGAGCTTGAGGGATCTTTGAGGAGCTAATGGTGTAAATAGTACCCCATGAATGATGGCACAAACTCAGTCACAGAGGTGGGGACAAGTAACCTCGGCAACGAAGAGTTTGCTTTGTTTCTCCACAGTGGAAAAGGCTGTATGGTTTTGCTGTCGGCAGTGGTCAGCAAGATAGTGGGGAAGGTCTGAAGGAGAGGAGGGGGCTCTGGTTTTGGCAGCCTGATATTGGGGGGGTGCTTTCTTATTCAGATCATGTTTTATTCAGGTAGGACAATTCAAGTCTAGTGGGCAAACCAGAACCATTGTTGTAGAACTTAATTTGTATTTGTTGGCAATTTTTTCTCAGAAATAAACCATACAAGAGGAGAGAAGGGGACCGGGGAAGTGGTCCTATGGAGAGCCACAGAGCAAAGGGGGGAGAAAGGTGGAGTGGGGGAGGCTGTAAGAACCATCTTCCAAAAAGGCTATGGATTAACATTATGAGAAAAGGAGAGATTGTAGAACATGAAGCTATATGCAAAAATGATTGGAGAATTTTGCATGCAGATATTTACATACATACATTTGTGACCTGACAATAATCTTGTGATATCAGTGGTAAAACTTCCATTGATTGTTATGATCAACCATCAATTCATTACCCATATGTGCACATATTGGATTTTGTACCTTTAACATACATAAACATGCATTAACATGCATGGGATTTAAAAAATCTAGCTCCAGTTGTTATGTATTTTCTGTGTACTATGTATTATTCTGGTACTCATGAACCAGAATAAATGACAGAGACATTTACACACAGTCCAAAAAGCAGGCATGCTGGCAATTCCTTACTTGGACAACAATGATAAATGCTCTCTACTCCATATGAGATGGGGAAATCACTTGCCTTTAAGCCATCCAATCTAAAGGTATTAATTATGTATTACATCTCATGAACATTCTAAATTTAGATAGCCTTGCAGGGACTAGTGTGATTTATTAATATACTGACAAATAATTAGCTGAGGAATGTATCATGTATATTACATCTGTAGCCTGAAACTTCAACCTCTGCCACTTGGGAACATGAAAAATCTAAGGGTCTGTCTATCACTTCACTAGTTATTGAAGACTCACTTTTTTTGCCATTTTGTATAACTAAAATAAAACATGAAACACTGATGTTCAAAAGTGATGTTTCAGCACCCTTATACTGATGGTGTAAGTAATGTTATATAAGAGTGAAGGATGCTTCTGAATCAATGCAACTAAAGGCTGTTAATGAATGGAAGGCTCTAATAAGTACCTGTTTATGCTTATTGGCAACTAATGCACCTAAACCAATGTTTAATAACTGCTGTTATGGGAATAAAAGAAGCTGTTTTCAGTACTATAGCCTAAAGCCTTGTGACTATTTTTACCGTAACAGCTATTAAAAGGGTTGCAATTCAACTTCATTAGCAAATAGATTGTTTTGAGCAAAGATTATGGGGGACAAAAACTGGATAGGATTGTCAAAGTCATTTCTGTAGTGTAGAAGGAATCCTGGAGTAGAAATACTTTGCCAGTCTGCAAGCTACTTGTTAGAGGCATCAACGTTTCATGTGTATCAATACCATATAAACAATGAATCTTTTAAATTCCTGTGTTAGAAGACTATGAACAGTGCAAAGTTGATCGCCACAGATCAGAAAATGCAGAGTTATCATTGCTTTGTGACCTGCAGAAATGTGTGCTCCACTGTTAAAATTGTGATACCTTCCTTTCTCTTTTTCTTACAATTCACATTTCTCGTAATAGATTGTCCTTCCTACAACCTGTTTTATCTGCACCTGTCTTGTCTGACTCAGTCCCGTCTCATCTCTCTTACCACTCCAGACATCCTGTTTACTGTTTCACTTCCAGTTGCTTCTGTTAGAGGCAGCTGCATTGAAAGCCATACTCAGTCTTTCATTACCAAATTATAGCATGCTAGGTCCCTCTGTAGGGATGCAGACTCCTGATGTTCAGGAGATCTGAATACATGCAACACCCTCACTACAGCTTGGAGCTTTATCTTAGCTCTCTGCCAAGCTCTTGATAGTCCCTCCAGAGCACATATGTTGACTGAGGTTTTTCAAGCTCATAACTTGAGCTTGAAGTATTAGCTACATCTCAGGGGTGTACTTACTTTAAACTGTATATTTATAAAGACATCTCTTGGCAGGCGCATGCAGATTCAGGAAAGAATGACAGCATGACCTTGGAAAAAACCCAAATGTCGAGGTACTAGTATGAAGCGTTACTCTAAGTGGTTAGCAAAATGGCAGAGGGCAGGGGAAAGATTTTCACTGACAGTTACTCTCCTTTCATTGCTCAACCAGTAATCGCACTCTTCAATCTAAAACTCCCTTAGTTCTAATTGTCTCAGTATTTGCTAGTGACCTTCCTCCACTGTCATCCTCCAAGCCACAAATTTCCTATAGTTGACTGCAGCAGTAATGAATCCAGATGCAAGGTTTTGAAGTGCTGTTTCCCATTTGTATTGAAACAAAATAATTAGCACCCCCTTGCAGCAAAGTGTTGTAAATAAAGCAAAACTTGTCTCTTCACTCTGTGTCAGCTGTTGTTGTCCAGACAATATCACCGAATACAGCAAGTATTCAGACCTTCACAGAAGGATAGATGGGAAAAAAATGAAAGATAATTGGTTGTTTTCAAACCAAAGTCACAAGGCTCTGATGAACTTCCTCATAGAAACTGTTGCAAAAACAAAACTCCAAATACTCTAACCACTGAAAATTGCATCCAAGCTGTGGTTAATGGTGGTGAGTAACAGAAATTACTTCCTAAAGAACAGCAAAAACTGTCTTAGCAGAAGTTCTGAAGTTTTTAGCTGTAGAGAGGCATCACCTTTCTGTAAAACAGGTGAGCATAAGTTTGGAATAGGACAG
Organism: Pelecanoides urinatrix; assembly: GCA_013400755.1. Lineage (NCBI taxonomy): Eukaryota > Metazoa > Chordata > Aves > Procellariiformes > Procellariidae > Pelecanoides > Pelecanoides urinatrix. Next base: position 98,513 of record VZTQ01000241.1, on the reverse strand, counting down.
TAATTTATGTTCTCTTTTCTTAAGAGTTCCTCAAACAAACAAATTCTAGGCTGATTAAAGTCCTCAATTTCATTTTGTTGTTGATGCAGTTTTTCTGCCCACTCACTAACTCTTATGTTGCAAAAAAAAAATAGATTTGTGTGGTAAATAACTTCCACTGGAATGTGCAAAGTGTGCGACTTGCTTATGAGGATGACTAGTATTTGAGAACTCACTAATGGAGAGATATTAATAAAATTGTATCTTATGATAAGGACAGTGGAAATTAATTTTTCTTCACTATTTGCTACATAAAATTAACAGCATTGCACAACCTCTTACATAGCAGCATAGGCTACAACATAATGTGTTTAGTGTTATGTTTACTAATAGGATCATTGTTAGCCCAGAGAACTTGTCAGCACTTTATAACATTTTCTTTTTTAATGACTCTCCTGGAAACAAGCCCATGTATGCTACAAATAAGGTCATAGGTAGTAAGACACATTCAATGAAACAGAAAGTTCAGATTCACTGAGTTTGTTTTACTGGAGGATGCTGCTACTGAGCAAACACTGGTGTCAAACTCTGCGCGTGTTGCAATCCCCACTTACGAACCCTAGGAGACTGTGTCTGTGTCTCTGTGTGTGTGTGCTCGCACATATCTGACAAAGCCTCCAGAACTTTGACTCCCAACTGTTCTCTCATTAGAAAAGTTGCTGCTTGCTTTGGAGTGGCTCTCACTGCCTCAGAGAGATAGGGGAATTACACAAGTAGATTAAACCAGCTCATATTATCATAAACTATGGGAAGCTTCCCCTCTCTCTCTTCAAAAAAAATACCAACAAATTCCACTGTAAGGGGATACAACCTACATTTTAATTAGGTAAGACTCTCTTGAAAACTAAGCTCAACTCTTATTTTGCAAAGTATGTTCCCCAAACTTCTAAACAGAGATATTTCTGAAATTCTGGCACTTTGATGTGTCAGAGACATCATTGCCTTACTCTGCAAGGATGGTTTTCAAATGTAATCCATTATTCTGCCTTTTTCTGTTCTACTTTGTATTAGCTGTTAAAGCTACTAAAACCTTCCATCACATGCCTTTATTGCCAAGTTACTATATCAGCTGGACACAATCACAAAATAACTTCCAATAAATTTATGCAATCCTGATAGCAATGCATAATTTCTGCCATAACATGGGATTTTTGCAACTGCCTTCAGTCCAAAGTTGTGCTTAACTCTTCAGCTGCAAATCAACATGGTGCATGTTGCCTACTCTAAGCTGTCATTGGAATTTACTCTCTGCACTTACTGTATACCCAGTTTTTAACTACCAGCCTCAGGCTAGCCTATACACTACCATCAGTTACCACCTCAAAAATACAAAAATTAAACAACTAAAATTAGGACATTGTTATTCCCTGAGTATTTCAGACTAAACTATGTTTAACTCAGTTTACCCATAGACTCAGGAAAATTTAGGGAAATAATACAAAATTACTTTCTTTTAAAAGCAGTAATGGCATTTCCTTTCTCTTTGGGACAAGCTGGGAGGCTGGAGGAGAGGGAAGAGGCACGGACATGTGGAAGGTATTATGAGTCCTGGGAGATGGTAGCAAGTGTAGAAAACTTATTTTGGATCCTTATTCCAATAGTTTGTAAGGGATGACTGCTTAATAGTCTAGAAATGATCTTTGATGGAGAATCGAGGAATACCTTATAGATCTTAGAAATCAATGAAGCAGAAAGGAGCCCATCATCTGCAAAAGGTGGGAAGTGGATGAGGCAGTCCATCAGTTTTATGTTGCTGCCTATCCAAAAAGTTGCTAGATTAAAGTGTTGTCAGAATTTCATAAAGGAGGGAGTGCCTTGCACGAGGAAAGAACCGCTTGGCAGTATTCTGTGATGTGCTGGAGGTGTGAGTTTGGATAGCGAATCTGTTTTTGAGACTTTCCTCTTTACGACTCCATGCTATTGAGTAAGTGTTTACGTGACTGTGCAGGCTTTTACATATATATCTCCTGGGTTGAGGCTGCTTTACTTTTAATACTTGAGCTGGTAGCTCTACAGGTAAAACTCTTATCAACTGGTGTCTTAATTTCCAGTACTTCCATGTCTCAGGACTTGACAAATTTTATGTTGTTTTCTACTTTGATTTTATCATTCCCTCCTGTCCTGTAATTCCACTAGCTCTTTTCTATTGCATGAAACTCAAGATGACGGATTTTCTTTATCATTCTCCTACTTATTTCTCACTATCTGTATAGATATCAACCTCCCTTCTGATCAGCTCTCAACCTCAGCCCGATCAACCAAGAAATAATTGTGTTCAACTAGTAGCTTTTCTTTTCTCTCTGCTGTCTTTCAGAGGTCTTTGCTAGAAGCACTACCAGAGTTACTTCCTTTAAATTTCTTCTTGAATTTCCCTTTCCTATAATGCACCCATGAATTTTACAATACTGCTCACCATCACATTATTAATTACTGTCTCATTATTTCCATGCAGTCCTCTTCTGTATCTATCTGTTGTACCTCATCTTACACTCAGCTTATAAACCTTGTAAGTTCTAGGTAGGTACTATCTTGTGCTGTGTTTTACAGTGATACTTATAATTATAATGGGATTATAGCTTCTGACAAAAGCTGCAAGCAAGAATATAGTACAAATAAATAATAATTAGTGCTGGGCAGGTGTTATACTCCTGCAAAGAAGGCTGAAGTTGCATATATAAAATGAAATGTGCCATGTTGATTAACAAGTAACAATTAGGTTAGCTAAAATTCTGATTAGAATGAATGCAAGTATTTCAGAGGTCTTTTCTGAAGGGTGAATCTACATAGTGCAAGACTGGTATTCCCATTTGAAAGAACAAAGTTGGACTCACCATTTTTGTAGTTTGCTGTAATGAGTTCTTACAAATGGAAGGACTGAAGACCTGGCATCCAACTTTGCTGCTGCTATTCTGTATGAAATTATCTGCTTACTTCTCTTTCAAACCATGCTTCTCATTTTCTCCTGGGACTGCCTCTGTTCTGTGACATGAATATTGGCAGTTCTTTGGGCGTGATGTAGAATCTTGTTGAAGAATGGTTGCCAATAATAAAACCATTAACCACATGTAGGTGACTGTTGTGTTAGTCACTTTGCCTTGAGAAAGGTGTGAAAGTATGAGTTAAATATTATTGAGACCCAATAAAAAGTTTTAGATCCATTACTGTTTTCACAACAGTAATAAGAATAAGAAATTGTGATGCTGAGACTAATAATTAACAGAGGAAAGAGTAATTAAGATTGTGATAATAATTGCCCTTATTACGGATCTATAGCACTAAATATTGACTATTTAAGCCAGCTGGTAGGAAGAAAAGAAAAAAAAACAACAACTGAAAAGACATTTCAAATCCTGAATTTTTGACTGTTGTATTCAGGCTTACAGTAGAAACTGTGATAATGACAATCAATTTTGTTTTAAAACATTGAAGCATTTGGGCATTGTTTATTTGTAATATTATTTTATTTCAAATACTTGGAGGATGTTTTGATTGTAGTTTTTATTATAGTGGCAGTGAAATAAGGCTCATAGTGTTGTCCAAGAATTTTCATTGGAAGTTTTGTCTTTCAGTTTCTTCTGATTATGTTCAACTTCAACAATTTGTCTGAAATTTTTCGCACTTCCATCTTATAGTTGGCTGAAATTCTTAGAAATTTTTCATAAAATAATTGAACTGTGATTTAAAAAGAGGATAGGAGAGGTATAAATAGTATGGCTATTTTAAAATGTTTTCTTGATCCTATGACACCTATATGTTTTTGTATAAGGGTAGTGCAAAAAACAACAGCATGGTACAGAAATAGCTTTAAAAAATTGGTAGGAGAAGTAAGGGAGTTTCAGAAGGATAATTATCTGCAAGGACTCATTTGCTCTCTGACTGGTTGTGAAACCACAAGTGTTTAGAAAAGACAGAATTAACATAATCTGTTTGGCCTTTCAGTTATATTGCACAGGGAAAAGAGAGACAACAAAATTTGACTCCAAAGTCAGCTTTGCAGAAGGGACTTTAAAAAAAAAATCCATATTTCATAAGGCAAGAAGAGACAGTGCCTCCTTGTCTTTCTTCTCCTTTCTTGCTGCCTTAGTCGGTTAACATGTCATTATAATCCTAATTGATGGTACATGGCCTGTCTCTTTTCATGGTACCATGGAAAAAAAGTTTAAAGGAAAGTGAAAGAAAAGCTCTGTACTAACCTAAGTGGTACGTTTTTCTTTTACTTTTTAAAAAAGTTCTTTTTAAGTTAAAGGAAGAACCACCATGACCTACTCTAACTTTTTGAAAGGCATAAGGCTTTTCTGAATTAATTTTTTTTTTTTTAATGTTGGGACCTGAGATTTAACTAGAAGAGATCTCTTTGAAAAATATGTATTCTTTATTTTAAAATTCTTAACAATGGCAATCCAATTTATCTATATTTTTTCCACACTGTTAATAATTAGATCTATCTGAAAAAAGTGAACGTTAATTTGTTTTTGTATGAAAGACGAAAATTCAAAATTTTTTTTTTTTTATTTGTGGATCAAATCAATAATTGATATGGAAAATTCCAGTAGTCTACAGAACGTTGTCTTTTCATAGCCATTTATTTTAGTTTGGATCCTTTAGGTTGGTAAACACAAATAGCCAAAATAAAAGAGCAGAAACAACTTGTTTTGATATTGTGTGAATTAACCAATTTGTCTTTTTTTTTTTTTTAAAAAAAAAAAAAGAGAATGAAATCAATGTGTCTAACTAATCAATTCACTGGAACAAGATAAATGGTTTTTACCATGATAACTATTTCTTACCATTGCAAAAATTTTCAGTGACATCACTACTAAGTTCAATGTATTATCAACATATTCAATGTATTATCGGTATGCATCATACATATGAATGTACATACACATATTAATATATAAACTGTAATCAGTGTAACACAAATTATTCTTTTTTCAGCAGAACAAATGATTGGAATTTATTTCACCTCACATTTCTAGTCCATTGCTCATTCTCCAGTTATTTTTGAATTTTGAACACTGGAGCTAGATGCAGCTTTTTAGTGACTTCCACCTTAAAGCAAAGGTAGCAATATCTTTCTGTACCATGAGTTTTAATCCTTCTTCAGAGCCACTGCTTACGAGCATTCTCCATTCTTCCTACATTAATGTTAAACTTCACCATAATGACATGCAAGGTTTGGTTTTTGCCACCTGACTTAAAAATGAAAACCATTCTTTATTTGTTACCTATTCTCTTCTGTATTTTGTTTTTGTGTCATTTACAAACTTAGCCAGTAAGGATTTCATTGTGTTTTGGTTGCTAACAACCTTATAAACAGGAACTGATCCCTGTGGGATCTCTAAGATGCACACCTGCTCACTGAGGAGTCTTCTCTTACAATTAATTATACTTTGAGACTTGCTGGTTATTCAGAGATGAATGTGGGTAATGTGTACCATGATGATTTTCTGGTCTTCTAGCTTCCTAGCAATATGTCATCATTTCATCAGCTACTATCAAGTGAGGTAGACAGGTTCATTTTTTAATACTTTTTTATGTCCTCATTTTGCTAAGCTTGGAAAAAGGAAAGAGTCTGCCTCAGGTACAGGCAACCTGAAGGTATTTCTGCTGCAATTATAAATTGCTTAAACCACCAAATATTGGCCTTTCATATAAAATTGCATGGTTAGAGCTTTAGGCATCTGATGTGCACCTGGCATCTCATTTTAGCATGCAGATGTACATGAGCAAATAAGATGAGATCACACCTCTTTAAAAATCTAATCTACCATGTCAGTAGATAAAAATTAGCCAGTTTGTCATCTGCTTTCACATCCATTCTTTGGAAGAAGTTCTGTTTCAGAGAATGGTACCATTTCATTAGGACTGTGTCTTCTGTGCATTAGAATTTCAGTACCAAAACTCACATACACTAAAAGACTCAGGATGATGCCCTTGAGATCTATTCCCATGTATGAGCTATGAATAGAGGAAACAGAAAATAGCACTGCTGCTGAAAACTGAATGAGTTTTTTAAGCTCACCTATGATAAGTCAAAAATATTAAAAATATTTTTCAAACTCTGCTCCCCACATTCCCTTGCATATCTTTGAAATTACAAACACGTTTTCAGACTTGCTATCTCTGTCCATTTTACCAGACAACAACTTTTTGATGTGCAGACAATTTTATTATATTTCAATTTCCCATATCAGTCACTTCCTTAATATTAAAATTTGTCTTAGTAGGAATGTGAGTGCTCAGGGTAATATTTTTATTCTATCCTTTATTTCTTCCTGTATAGAATGCACTATAAGACATATCTGTGATGGGATAATAATTTTCCATCTCCTTCCCTACAATTCCAGTATTTGTCATTACTTTTATTACCATCTGTCTTCTTTTTTTTGGCTGTTGTCTAGAAACCCCCCGAGATTGTCTTCTGCTATGTAATTTCTAACTGAAGTTACCATTTGGATTTACCCTTTAATCCTAGCTGGTAGCATATCCGTAATATAAAATAATGGTCTTCTGTCCTCTGCTACCTGCAGAATAACAGCTACCTGAGTAACTCCACACTGAACAGGAGGGCTGAGAAATCAGTGTCAGTGTAAAGCAAGTGGCACAGGTATGGCTGGGTTTGGATGTTTTGGAGAAATCAGCAAAGTTATTTAATCTAAGCTCCCAAGATGTAGTTAGAGTTTTCTGGCTTTGAATTTGAGAAGTGGCAAGGTAAGCTGGTGAAATACATTGGTTTTATAACATGAGGATTTACACCATCTACTTCTGCCATCTATCTTTGACCAGAGATAATTGTCTTCTACTGCTGTATCATCATAAAATTACTGAGGTCTTCTTCATGCTGACTAAACTTTCTACTCTCCCAACTAGACTTTCTTGGAATATCAAAGAAAATACAATCTATTCTTAATTTATTTCCATAAAAACCATTTCTAATCAGCATCTCTTCCTACCTTCTTAGGCTTAGCAATAACAGTAGGATATGCTGCATGCTGGTTTTGATGTAGTTTACTGTGGTTCAGTCTGTTGCCTCCAATGGTTTCAAACTGTTTGAGATTCACCATTGCCAAAATAAGAATTATTTTAAACTTGCAACACTGGGACTAGTTCTGACATTGCTAAATAAGATGAAAAGAGATTCATTGCAACAGCAGAAAACTCTTCTACTATGAAGATGTTTTCTAGAAAGAGGAAAGAAGGCTACAATGAATGGACTTATCTTGTTGATAGTACTACACTGAAAATCTAGTTATGGGCAAAAATTGCACACAACTTATGTGTGGAGCCAACAGGACATTTATTTGGGGACTTATTTTAATGGTAATGGTTCAGACTGTTCAATGAACATAGCTCCCTCTTCTATGGCAACGTTTCTGAGAATGACTTAAACCTGCTGTTCTGTTGAAACAGGTGCTTCCTCTAGACTTATTGCTATTATTGTCCCATGTCCTGGAATATTTTGAAGAGGAAGATCTTCTAACTGCTTCCAGTTTGAATTTTGAAAGGTTATCCAAGACAAAATCTTATATTCCCAAAATTGTTTTTTGATGTATATATTTTAATTTATTTTAATCTTCATGAAGATGTGATAATCATGTGATCCCTGGTGAATCTATATGTTTTACAACTGAGTGAGAATAACAATTTAAGCACTGCCATTCTTTGGAATAAACCTTGTTTAGTTCCATGTGTAAATTACATTCTAACTTTGCAAGCTGAAGAGCTATATATTCTAATTAAGAAATACATTCATTGAAAGAGGGACATGATATGTATAGGAGAGATTCATTAGCAAAGGAAGATTCCCAGGAAGATTACAAGTCAACTGTGGTCTATTTTTATTGATTAAAAGGTATGTCTGAGATGTGGGGGACCATAAGAGTTCTTGTAAAAAAAATAGAAAGAGTTGTTTAACTCAGAATATACTTTTTATTTTGTGAATACGTTTATTTGTGCTTTACAATCTCAGCATTTCATTAGAAAATTTAGTAAGCATGAGAAAACAAAGAGGAGGAAATTAGCCTCATTGTCTCACTTTGATTGACACAAAAGCCAGTAGCAACAGAAATGCAGTCAGGAAAATAATATTGATTCCTACTTTGAGCAATCGAATAGAAAGGAAATAAGCTGTTTGCTTTTTTTGTCTTTCTTGAATATTGCAACTTAATTGTCCGCTTAGCATTATTTTTTGAGTGTGTGAATGTGTTGTTCATAATTTTGAAAAGTCTCAGTACTTGTCCATCCAAACCTTGTCCTCACATCGTAAATGTGTCTGACTAAAAATATGTAAGAATTAAGAGACAGGAGGGCTAATTGTGTTAAAGGGTAGTAAACAAACTACTACTTGCAGCAGTTTTCAAGATGATTGATTCCCTATTATTTGTGTTCTTGCATCTTGGATCCCACTTCAAGAAGCTGCATCTCTTCAAGAAGGCAAGTAATCCACGTGCTTGCATTCATGCCAAAGCAACAACTTAATGACATTTTACCCCACTGGCTAGACTATAAAAAAAATGGAGACTATAAATGTTTATCTCTGTAAATAGCAGTAGAAACAAAAAGGAACATGACTTTGAAATATTTTTCCCTAAGTTATGGAAAGAATTATATAAATCCCTTATGCATTAAAAAATAATTTGTTTTATCCTTTAATGTATTTTTCCATGGAACATTAGAAGAATAAATACAAGCTTCAAGTTAATGGAAAAATGTTTATAAAGATCACGTTCTGAGAATAATGAATACTCAGTGTAATATTCTATATTAGCTGTTTGCATTTATAGAGATACTGATCTCTAAAACTTTCAGCACATAAGAAATTTATTGACTGGCTGTTTCTTCAAAGGGAGAATATACGTCTTTTCTATCACATTAGTTATCTGCCCTGTTTGTATTTTTTGTTGTATTATATTTTGAGGTGAAAGCCACTTTTGGGATTGGGATTAGCATTAATATACAGAAACACATTTTTCTTCTGATTTTGTCCTGTCCTCATCCTTATGATGTCAACTGGTCTGAGGAGAATGCAAGGTTAAATCCCTTCATTGCTTAATTTTCACAAGGGAGGATTTCATAATGTTACCAACTTCAGTTTTTATCTTTTGGGCATTAGAGAATTCATGACTTTTCCTGACATTTTGAGGTAATGAAGTCTTGAACTGTGTGGTGTGTGCAATATCCTTTTCAAGGTAAGTTTTAGGGTTGCTAAATTAATTTAATTTCATATTATACAGGGGGGAGAAAATTATTCTTCTTCAAATAACATCAGTCTTCATGCACTTCTGAGGTGCCCCCAGATAACACACAAATAGATTATTTTCCACTGGGCAGTGGTGGGCAGGAGCACATTCACAATTATAGCCTGACTAATACGATTTTGCCATTACTAAAAAAAGGCCATAGACTCTGTATTGATCTGGGAGTGCAGGATCTCAGGACTGGTGTAGGTCTGCCTTGGCCAGAGTTTATTTTAGCTTTTTTTAATGATTATATGGTGGTCAAGTGACCTTAGCCTCACCTGGTTTAGTGTAAGCTCTGTGAATCCAATGTATTTTAAAAGCTCTGACAAACCTAGATTTGTCACTGTGTATTAAACAACAACTAATTGCGTCTGGGGGAGTGTGTTGTGCAAGTTGTAGCTGGAAACCAACAAGAAAGAAGCAAACTGTGATAAGTTTCATATAAAAATGACCCAAATTGTCACAAAGACTGTGGAGAAAAGGACCCCACCACCATCACCATGATCAAATTCATCCCAGTTCAGACCTCAGGATGTTGACAATTCCTTTTAACCCTTATCTGTTCTTCTTGAGGTAGAATGAAATTGCCAACATCAGGATCCAGAGTGAGCATAACATTTGGGAAGAGAAGGCTTTGTATAGCTATTGAGTGGTATTATTAAAGAGGTTTTTCTTTATTAATTAGATAATTTGGTTGATTGAATAGTTAAAACATTAACTGGACTAATAACAAATTCTTATCTTCATATATATGGTGTTCCCTTTTGTCTGTAACAAGATCTTGAGTGTACCATGATCTGTCAACCCACATGATTATGGGAAAAATGTAGTTTGCTATGGCTTTTCTTGAGTGTCTTGTCTGACACATGCAGTCATGGAGAAGAACATCCAGAAGCTTTAACATGGATTCTATAAGCACTGAAATCATTACAAGAGGAAAGCAGAAAAGCAGATGCTTGTGTTGCTAATCTAGGAGAAATATGGAGGATATTTTTATTGTTTTTTAAAATCCATGAGTCAGACCAGTGCAGAAGTGAAACTCTTAGAAGGTTTGCAGAGGACTCAATTAGATTTCCTTTGAGAGTTCAGGACTAGTAGATCCTAGAATGATAACACTCTTTCTTTAAAAAGATACAGTCGTTATCCCTTTCTGAGATGAATATAACTCTACTTGTATGTGAACTCTGCCTTCCCTTGAATAATATTGCTGACAGCATTTTACTCTTGTTTTCTTTGTCCTTAAAAATTAAAAGGGCTTGTACATCTATGATTATAACAACACCAACAATTACTCAAAATAACAGAAAAAGCTATAGGTTAGCTGCAGAAAAAAAGCCATCTTTTATGAAAATAATTATAATCTTGCTTAATGAAAAGGAGATGCTATCTTACAGTTCAAATTTCTCAGTCTCCTCTTTAGCACCTGCACAACATAATATATACAAGGTTGTAGCAAGTAATTTAAAAGAATAACAGTAGAATTTGTTTCATTGCAGAGTCCTGGACTGTATTTAGATTTTAAGTCATTCATTGTGTACCTAAAATTCACATTGCTGACAGAATGTGAAGCTAAAGTAATCATCTCATTTATAGCTGATTGCTGTTTATTACTGATAAGCCCTATTAGTATTTGATGCAGGATTAATGTTAATTAAGGTTCAGCTTATGCAATGCACAGTAACCTTTCTGGAGAATTCAAGTGTAGTGGACCTTGGGACTGCTCCTGTTTCTACTGACATCAGAGGCAAGACTCCATTGGACCTTTCTGAATGTAAATGATCAGGCCTCCATACTCAGAACTCCCCTCACTCAGTCACAAGGAGATTTATGTGACCTCATCTCAACTGTATGCAATTAGTTCAAATATTTCTTGCTAAAGAAGATAAATTTAAATTTTACTATGTGGAGAACAATTTGCACCAGTGCAAAAGATGCCTGCCATAAGGATGTAGAACTTCAGAAATATACATTTTTCCTCACCGTTGCCCTGCTTTATTGTCAATATAATTAGAAGAGCTTTAAATTGCTATTCCATTACAAATGTATATTATTTTATTCCTTCATTGCAGATAATGTTTAAATTGATGATGATGTTGACTTTCTATCTCTCAGCATTAACTGATGCCATTATTTGTGTCCACATTAAACATGGAAAGATGTTGGTTTATATAGTTGATTATTTTTATTTTAAGTTGCTGGTTGTGTCAGACTGACAAATGCACTAAACATTAATTAATATTATTGACCACTGCTGTGACACGACAAACGATTTTTACAGTCCTGATACAGGAAAAAGTCCTTAACATTCTTGTTCTAAGCAAATTTGTGATGAAAGTTGGGCAACTATAAAGCAATAGAGATGCATCTAACGGGGGACTAATTCACATCCTAATAGCTCAGTATTGAAATAAAATGACTGCTCTGTTGATTAAATACACCTGTGTGGGGTAAAATGTCTTTTTTTTCATGTGGAGACACAAAACTATAATCATTATTTTCCAGCGGGACTACAAAAGTGATGGGCAACAACGTTTTTGTGTTTTACCTCTCTTCAGCATCATCAGGGTTCCTTCCAATCATACTTGTCCTTGAACACTACTGGCTGTTGCTTGGAGAGGTGGTATGATGCCATGATCTGTATTATTTTCAGCTGTTACCAGCAAGGGTGTGGTAAGAGACCTTCCTCTGAATGAGGAGTGTCAGGAAAGCATCCTCCAAGGCAAAATCAATGCAACACTGTCTGAAAAAGTTGTGGGAGGTGATATGACTTTCATTACAGACATTGGTTTCTATTAACATAGAATTATCAGCTTCAAATCATTAATAAGGCCTTGATATTTGAGGATGCATTCATTGTTTCCATTTATGATTTGTCCCATTTGTTGTAGAAAGTCAGAAAGCAGATGAGCATGATTTTATAGAAGCACTGCCTTTCAGTGGATACAGAAGTAATAATAAGTAACAAAAATGATTAAAGGTGTAATGAGATAATGGTAAAGTAAGAAGATCTAATGGTTATCTATTAATAACATCTGTCATGATAATTGAACAGATTTTCAGGTAACAACCTCAGCATTCCTTGTATCATATGAATATGGTATTCAGTTCCTTAAGCATTTGGTTCTATTTTTAGCGTTAATCTCATTGGAATGCTGTTATCTGACATCTTCCTTTGCTTTTGACAAATTTTAATTAACAGTCTCTTGTGATATTGAAAATGTTTAGGAGTTGCGTGTTCGTCTTTGTAAGCATTCTGAAATTCCAGTATTACAAATCCAAGTAAGTTTTGGGGAAAAAAAAAAAAGTTCTTGCTGCTCAAAGGATTTCATGGGGGGACTTTCAGTCTCCTTATAATTATACTGTTCTTGATATTTGGCTTAAAAATGACTGTCTCTGCCAAAGAGCTTTACTTCTGTTTCTAACTCAGGCTAATTGTGCTGGATCAAGACAAGAGTTCTGTCACATTTTTACTGCTAAATTTCCAGAACTTCCTTTTGCCAACTTTTGAAGAGCCTAATGTTCATGAAGTGCTGATGCTATATCTATTTTTGGCATGGTTGGAAGGCCCTGTGCATCTGTAGAGGAAAGGTTTTGTGTTTTAAACCTATCAAAAGGAATTGGCTAAGGAGACATCCCAAATAGCTAATTTTTTTTCCTGAAGATGAAATAAACATTTACTTTCACAAACCATTTCTGTATATAGAAAGATGACATACTTAATTATATTCGGAGTATTTTATAATCTCTTTGTGTACAACAGAGAGAAATATTATGTGGACTCAGGTATCTTTTGAGGGTTTCCCAGTCAGCAACTCCAGCATCAGTATAGTTAGAAATTATTCCCCTTAAGAATATTTGCCCTGTTTAATTTCTCCTAGCTTGTGAATCAAATAATTATTTTTCTGATTAAACACATGGCTCATCCTATTTCAGTAAGTACATATTGGCAATACCAGACAGAAGATTTAAACACATTCTGAATGGAGGATCCAAGTTGTGCTCATGGGGAGCCAAGTTCAAGAAGCTCAGTGAAGCATCCCAGATGTGCAGGGAGGATGCCAAACCTGGGGTGGCAGAAGAACATGCAGGATGATACTTTTATCATTGGTTAAGGCTACCACTCTCTGACTAGTGGCCTTTTTTGATCCATGAAGTAGGAGGAACTTGGTTAGAGAGTGGTAAAGTAGCTTAGTAAAGTATGAATGTTTCTGGTTTTCCAGAACGACCTCTGAATTGATTCAGTACTTTAAACTTTATTTCTAACTTTGTTCCGCTGTTTCATTCTTCACAGTTAGCAATGCGAAAAATAAGCCTCAGAATAGGGACAGTAACTTAGTTGAGGCTGATGTCCTTATTTAGCTCACAGAATTATGGCTAAATTCATATTTATCAAATACCAGTTGCTTATTCAGTTACCTTCTGAGCATAGACCTCAGATCAATGCATCCATTTTCACCCCTATCCTAAGTGAATTGTCCCTTTTTAATTCAATTAGTCTTGCTCAACAGTTCACAAGGTTAATATATTAATGTTTTTATGGAAAGATGCCAATCACTCCTAAACTTTGCCTGAAGAACCACTCGAAGTAAAAGTATGCTTAAGAAATTTGAATGTTAGAAGTACATTTTAAATGAATATAAATCCATGCATTTTCTTCTATGCTGCTGGGCCTACTTAACTGAGCAATAGTTTGGTTTACTAATCTGTACCACAAGGAAAGAAATGCCTCTGTAGTGCAACAGTTTTGTTTCTTGGATCACTTCCACATGTAATTTTTATCTCAATGTCAGTAATTGCGAAGTCTGAGACAATTCAGTTTCTGTTTCATTTTCAGATGCAGGACATTTTCTTTACTGTTATTTCTTTTGTTACCACTAGTGGATTTAACACTGGCTTTCAATGTTTGGTACAGATAGGTGTCACTGTCCTGTTTGTCCATTATAGAAGAGAGATTTCATAATTATGAGGTTGAAAAAGGGGAAAAAAGAAGCAACAGAAATCAAATTATTCTTTTTTTTTCCTAACATCTGCCTGTCCCAGACAAGGCCTCCAATCTCCTGCAAGTCCAAGTTAAGGGACGTGTCACTCAAATGTCTTTTTTTGCAAGTAACAAGGACTCTCTCCATTGCACATGTATAATCCTTGCAGCTGTGTATGTCGTCTCCATGGCTGTTCTTTGTGATGCAGTTCATAGAAACATAGAATCATAGAATCGTTAAGGTTGGAAAAGATCGCTAAGATCATCGAGTCCAACCATCCACCCAACACCACCATGCCCATTAAACCATGTCTCTAAGCACCTCATCTACACGTCTTTTAAATACTTCCAGGGCTGGTGACTCCACCACTTCCCTGGGCAGCCTGTTCCACTCTTTCCGTAAAGAAATTTCTCCTCATGTCCAATCTAACCCTCCCTTGGCACAAAAGTTACTGCTGTTGGTGCTGCTACTGCAGAGGCCAGGTAAGGAGAGGTTAGGAAAGCAGTGTGTTCCTCTCAGAAAGTCAGAAGGTGTCAGAATGTTCCAGGCTGAGTTTACGTAGGTATTACCATCTTTTTAATTTGGAATTTTTGGACAAAAAAAATAACCTTTATTCTCCCAAAACTAGAAAAAGACATGCCTCTATTTCTTTTGCTGTTTTATCTCAGTGTTTTCCTTCCTTTATTTTTTTTCTGTGGCTAATACAGGAGAAAAAAAATGGAGAGAGCAAAAACCAAAATCCAAACCAGTTTGAGTGGATCAGTGAGTAGGAAAGCCTGACATGAGCACTGTATGGTACATGCCATTATTGCTAGTGAAAGTAAGACAGTACAAAAACACAGAGGTTTGGTGGTGGGCATTTACCATATATTCCCATAGGTCTTTGGTCAAGTGCTGTTTTACAGTCCTTGCCATGCTCTACAGTCTCAACTAGAAGGTTAAAACCCAGAAATTGTACAAAGCTCAAGGACATTGAGATGATGTCCTGGTTCCGGCTGGGACAGGGTTAACTCTCCTCCCCATAGCTTGGGGGTGTGCTGTGCTGTGTTTCGGTTTGGTATGAAAGGAGCGTTAATGGCCCATTGGGCTTTGGCTGTTGCTGGGCGCCAAGCAGGGCCGGGCAGTTGGGCCCAGCTGGCCAATGGGGTATTCTATACCATGTGACATCATGCTCATTATAAAAACCAGGTGTTGGGGGGCGGGGCTGGCGCGGTTCGGGCTGGCGCGGTTCGGGCTGACGCGCGGTCGCTGGTCGGTGAGCGGTTGCACTGTGCATCGTCTGCTTTGTATATTCTGTTGTTATTGTTGTTCTCATCTGCTTGCTGCTGTTCTACTTCTGTTTCATTTCAGTTATTAAACTGTTCTTATCTCAACCCGGGAGTTTTCCTACTTGTACCTTCCCCGATTCTCCCCCTCATTCCACCGGGGGCGGGGAGGAGACCGGCTGCGTGGTGCCCATTTTTACACTGGCTGGGGTTAAACCACGACAGATGACTTTTTACTTTGCCATGGCTCCATGATATAAATGGGCTGTGGTCATGGTTCTGCTCATAAAAGTCCTTATTTAGAAGTAAATTTTGCAGAATTAGTTAATTTTCTTCCCTTAAATGTAAAAGTACTGATGTTACATTTCTTTACTACTTACCTCATTTGAATCTCTCCTCTCTTTCACTAAAAAAAACCCTCCCCCAAACCCCAAAATAAGCAAACAAAGACCTTAGCTTTTGCGTGATCTGTAGTGCATCCAGGTCAGGTTGAGAACCATGTTTTGAACAGATGTAGTATACTCATAGAAATGTTTTTATAAAAATTTCATTCCATTCAAATGTATTAATTCTGGAAAGATTATCGCTCTAATCATTTAGAGAAATTTAGGCTTTACTGAAAAGCCTTCCTTGTTCTATCTGGTTTTTTTAAAATAACATAGATACTTCAGCAATGAGATCTAAGGAGGACTGTGAATGGTAAATATAATGAATAAACTTTATTCGGTTAAAATAAAGACAAACTGACACTTTTATCTTGTTTTTTTTTCCTTAACCTATTCCAACATCTTTCTCAAATTTTTGCCTAGTGTCTGCATAGACATTAAATAAAATCAATGTGCAATTGCATTACTTTTGATTTTTCTAGGTTGATACATTTAGGAGAATTTGTTTCCATGAGAACAGATTGCTGAGGAAATCATTCAACTTATGTTTTACCAGACTGATCAATGAACTCTGGATTTTGTTGCAGGTAAAATGTCCTGCATTGATGGGGTAGAGGGATTACATTAAATCAGGCAAGTTTAGAGATACACCAAGATGACTTTTGTTTCCTTTCATTGTTGATGAGGGTTGCCTTACGACTTAACCAACATCCTGATAAGAAGTCACAGTACAGAGCAGATCTGCTAGTCTTATTTTTGAGGAATGCAGGTCCCCTTTTTTGTCTGCCTAAACTCAGTATATGTTGAAGATGCAATATTTTTATTTGTTTACATTAAACTACACTATTTCTAAGTACATGGCTGAAGCTTAATATAATTATTCAAAACTCTGGACGGGCATCCAGTTTTAGAAAAAATTGCCAACATGTTAGACACGGGAAAAACTGAATGCCAATTTTTTTCTTAATGAATGTTTTTTTCCTGTTGCACTTGACTTTTTGCTGCTCAGGGAAGTGTGATATTTTGCCTTATAGAACAGCAGGAAAATGTTTTAAGCTAAAGGAGATATTGATGCCTTCACCTCCCAAGCCTTTTGCTTTAGGTCTTTTCCTGGTAGCCCTCTCTTCTGATGATGTAACAATATCCTGAGAGTGCCCAAGCAAAGTCGACAGTCATAAAGGGACAGCGGGTCCTTCAGGCTTTGGGTTTTGCTGTTATAGGATATACTCCATGTAGTTGTTATGCAGTTTCTATATGGGAGTTTGCTACATCTGTTTCTTTCAGTAGCAGTTTCCTTTAGAATCGCAGCACAAAATACATGTTTTTATCAGACTGTCTACTGCCAGAGCATAAGATAGAGGAGAAAATTACAGATTAATGACTGTGCAGACCTTTACAAAAATATACATTTGGAAGCATAATGTATGTGATTATAATGTGACCTGTAGAACTATGAGCGTTTCAGAGATCTACATGCATTTTTTAACTTTCCATTTTCGTTTGTAAAAACATATATATATATATAAAACATAATATGCATATAATTTCAGGCATTGTAATGATAGAAATTTAAAGATTGGCAAAAATTAGCATATTAATGCAACATTGACAATTAATTATTCTTTAAAGTGTATATTAATCATCAGTAATTATGAGTACAATGTGGATTACTTGAAGCCTGCATTGTTGTTGATTATACACTCTAGTTTGTATCTAGTTTTAATGGCCCTCACCATGTTCTGGTCCTTGGAAGTAATTGATTGTGATAATTACTAAAATCATCATAAAATCCTAGTAAATAGGGAACAAATTGAGAACAAATGCACGACAGGTGTCTCTACATTGCAGAATCCTCCCTCCTTGCATAGCCCTTTTTCTGCTTTTAGAATGATTTGATTTATTTAATCAGAAGTGCACCACCAGTTGCTCTTAATGTCTGATACACAAGTCACCCATATGATGGGCCAACAAGTATATGTTACTGGACTTAATATAGTTTACAGATTAAACAGCCCCCAAGGGGATCTCCAAGGGGAAACAAGGAAGGGTCCACAGTGAATCCAACCTACAATTCTGCAATGTGTAGACATATATAGCGTCCATCTGCCTCTGACGTCTTGGGGTGGATATGGATTATTTATCTTCATACCTCCTAAAACATGCATTGTAGTAGTCAAGATAGAATACGTCTTTCTCACATAACTTTACTTTTTTGAACATGATGAATTAAATCTGCTGATCAACAGCCCACTGAGTTCAATAGATACATCCAGTTTTTATCCTTTGGCTCAAGTGCTAAATGTTAGCACAATTAATACAGATATTCTACTATCTACTATCTACTAATCTATGCTTTCTACTATCTAATCTAGGTGAGAGTAAAACCTGATCTGCTGTTGCACATAACACCAACACTATGAAGACATGTGGCATTCGAAGGAAAAATGAGACTGCTTGAATGTCTTTTAATAGCTTGTAAGAATAACAAAGGGGTAGCACTGTGTATGTAATAAAAAACATGGATTTTCTCCCTAAATTTCTAAAACTTCTGTGACAAGCAATGTCATATAACAGTTCTGGCCTTCATCTCTAAGTTTTGTCTATGTGATAATTCAACTAAATCTGTTGACATATGGAAGTCAACAAAACATTGCATTACAACTCATTACACTGCTAGTTTGCTTACCAACAGTCTTTTATTTATCTTCAATTTGCCTGACTTATTATTTTTGAAATCCTGTTGTATCTAAATTTTAAGTAAAGGTGATTAGAGACAGCCTACATGACTTCACTAAGGGCAAATTGTGCCTGACTAATCTAGTGGCCATCTACAATGGAATGACTGCATCACTGGACAAAGGAAGAGCTACTGATATCATCTACCTGGGCTTCTGTAAGGCCTTTAATATGGTCCCTCCCAACATTCTTGTTGCTAAATTGGAGACATATGGGTTTGAGGGATGGACTGTCCTGCACCTGGGAAGGAACAACCCCATGCACCTGTGTGTGCTGGGGGCTGCCCAACTTGTAAGCTGCTTTGCAGAGAAGGACACCAAGTTGAACATGAGTCATTGATGTGCCCTTGCCACAAAGAAGGCTTACAGTGTCCTGGGCTGCAGTAGGAGGAATGTTGCCAACAGGTTGAGTGAGGAGATCCTTGTTCTGGAAATGAGTCCTGTCGTCTGATTCCATTCTTTCTAGGGTGCCATGTTGCCACAAAACTTGTTTTTCAAGGCCCAGGATGGTCTTTTGGGCTGAGGCTCCATGTGGTGCCATGTTCCCTGGCTGCATTGTAAAGCACATTTCTCAGTTTTTGCCCTGCCCAGACTGGTTGAAGGGCTATTGCATGAACTATCTGTGATCGTTTCAAAGGCTTGTCACTACTCAGGGCCACTGTTGAAACAGTTCTTTCAGGTCACTTGATAGAGAGGGCTCACCATCTGACTGTAACCCAGAATATGCATTCTCAAGAAACCCAAAACACATAAGAAAGTTTGTGTTTCTTTTTTGTTAGCTGGTGGGGACATGGCTGTTATTTTATTGATCTCATCCATTGAAATATGGTGCCCATCTTGCCAATTTATCCTAAAAACTGGATCTTTCCCGCAAGTCTTTTGATCTTGCTTTTTTAATGGCAAAACAAGGTTTCAGAAGCTTGGTTTATTCTTTTCCCTTTCTCAAACAGTTACTCTGCTGTGTTGCCCCACATAATGATGTGAGTACAAAATGGTTCTGGGCAACCAGGTCTAGGGGACCCTGCTGGAGGAGAGGAGTTGACCAGGTGACGTCCAGATGTCCCTTCCCACCTCTGCCCTTCTGTGAAGCTGTGATTCTGTGGTTATTGAAGCAATGCTATGTGGTTCTAATCTCTAATGTTTTGGCACAGCATTGACTTTTACCAGCAGGGCACCCGTGGCGTATCTCATGGATTTAAAGCTGGTAACCTCTTGCACTGTCCTTGAAGGGACAGCAGAAGGTACCATTCCTGCCAGTAGTGTGACTGTACTTTGGGTGCTACAAGGATGCATATGTGAGTAACCTATGTGCCTCAGTGCCAAACTAGTTGTGTTTAATGCGTTGAATTTGAACCCTTCCAAGGTGAGTTTCATTTGTGCGTTGTGTATCAGTAGGCAATTTTTCTAGCTTGAGCATATTTTCTTGTTTTTTTCTAGATAGGAATATTATCCACTTTAACTGTAAACATTTGCAGGTCATTAGTTGTTACCATGACTTTTTATTAATGATTTTGTGACTCAGAGCTTATTTTTCCTGGTACCAAGGCAACTGAAGATGCCATAAAAGTTCATTAAAATTTTCTGAAGTGCCTGCACGTTTGTCCATAATTAACATTGTTACAGGCTCCTTCCTCATTTAAGTATAATGCCAGGCCCTGAACAAACTCCTTCATTCCAGTAAAAGAGCAGCCAAAGACTGTGAAAAAGGTGGTGCCTGTAGAGCTTGGCATAAGGATGGGTGGAGCATTGGGCTGACCCTTACAAGTTAAAGCACCCAGATGGACTTTAAATCCCAGAGCATGTGGAAGTAGTAGCAATCCTCAGAGGTCCCCAAAGGATCCCTGAGGATACACCTTGCTGAGTCTGCTGTTTCAAAGGACTTTTTCCTTAAACCACGTACATGCTAATGCTTGGGCGTATTACCTGGTAACTTTATTGCCATTCTTGACATGATATGCCAACAATGACAATAGATGGGGGTTCCTTCTCATTAAATGTTTAAATCTATGAATGCAGATAATTTTGGAAATAATTTCTGTAAAAGGCCTTCACATGCTATAAAACCATAAGAAATAAACAATCATAATCCAAAGAAACAACTTTCTAGATTCAGATCCCAAGTGTTTTAAGGACTGCTGAGTGTTATGACCCATAGCTCAACATAGGCAAACTTTATAAACTTTACCCAGTTAAAAGTCTACTGTGAAAAAAAAAAAATCATTTGAAGTACCACTTTGCTTTTGTTTTAATTTATTTTATTAATATTCTCAGATATGGTCCACCATTGTCCAAGCATTGTTTTCCATCACCAGCTCTCTCATCACCCCTGCAGTAGTCATGTTCTCAAGATTAAGACTATAAATTTCCTATGCTGATTCTTTAAGGAGAGAACCACATTAGCTGCAAAGTAAGAGTTGCAGGCTGAAGCTGTTATAAATCTTGACTCTTTACACCGCATGGAGCCCTAAGGAAGTGGTATCCAGGATTGTATTTCATAGACCTTTCATGAATTTCAGGCTGTATCTGCACTATGCTAGAAATACATTTATGATGTGACCTGAGGAATTATGTGGGTGTCAGACTGATAGAATGGCAACAGGTAACTTTTAGAGATGAAAAGAAGAGAAAAAAGGATGACACACCTCTAACATCAAGGATTAGAAGGCAAAGAAGAGGAAAGTAGGAGGGGAGAGAGAGAAAGGAAAGGATTTTTTTCTAAAGCAAACCATAAATAAAGGAGAATTGACCTAAACAATAATCAGCCTGCGATCCTTTCCAGATGTTCTGAGAAGATTCAGGGCTTCCTTTTCCTGAAGGTTTTGCAGGCTAGAAAGATTTGAGTCTTAGGTAAGTATTTGAAAGGCACTCTCTGTTTGACATCCAGACAGTTTTAAAGACAGCTGGAAATGAAATGAAAAGTACTTGCATTTCCAATGTATGTTGCTTAGCTGGAGAAAGAAAAAAACATGTTTTCACATTATCTATATATGAATGTGCTGGTTTTACAGGGAAAATGATAAAACTGACAGCAGCTTATGCAAAAAAAAGTGGTGTGGAATGCATTAAGTGCATTACCTGTTATGATAGGAAGAAATCCATTTGATCCCATTGATTTTTATTAAGGTACCATTTGCAAAAATAGTATGGTAAAAAACCCCAAAGAAATTAAAGGATTTTTAAGTTGGTGGTGTTCCTTTTCAATTCAATTAAAATTAAACAGTGGAAAAAGGAGGTTCAGAGGTGAGGGGGAAAGCAGTGGAAAGAAAACTCTCTTGCACATCTAGTCATTCCATTTTCTTGTGTCCTGTTGCTGGTCACCAGAGAGAGATCAACACCTCCCCCTCGGCTGCCCACCTTGAGGAAGTTATAGACTGTGATGAGGTTACGCCTCAGTCTTCTCTTCTCCAAGCTGAACAAACCAAGTGACCTCTGCCATTCCTCCTAAGTCTTGCCCTCGAATGCTTCACCATCTTGGTTGCCCTCCTCTGGGCACACTCTAATAGTTTGATGTTCTTCTTATACTGAGGCGCCCAAAACTTCACACAATACTCGAGCTGGGGCCACACCAGTGCAGTGTGGAGTGAGACAATCACCTTCCTCAACTGGCTAGCTATGCTGTGCTTGATGCACCCCAGGATATGGTCAGCCCTTTTTGCCACCAGGGCCCACTGTTGACTCAGCTTAGCATGATTTTAAAGAATTTTATAGTTTTAAATCCCTCTTGACCTTATTTATATGTTTATTCACCTTTAAGGTAACTTTTCTTTGCTCTACTTCATCTTATTAAAATAAGTATTTAGTGAAATGGATAGACCAGGTTTTTCCCTGCTGGATTAATTTTAAAATAACTGGTCTTTCTCTTCTTACCTGCAAGTTGTGCTGGGCTCCACCTTGAATGCAATGCTGACAGATTAAGGTTAAAGTCTGCTCTCCTAAAATCCAGGGCTGTGGTCCTTCATTTTGCCCTACTCCATCCTCTTAGGATCTTGACCTCTACCACCTCAGGGTCACTGCACCAAAAGTTGCCCTCAACTTTCACACCACAAACAGCTCTTCCTTTTTTGTAAATATCAGGCCCAGCAGAGCACTTTCTCTCCTCCATCACTTATGTTGGCTCCTCAACCACCTATGTCAGGAAGTTGTCATCAGTGGACTTCAGAAATCTCCTAGGTTTCTTGTGCCCCACTATGTTGTCCTTCCAGTGGATATCAGGGTGATTAAAGCACTAGATCACTGGTTATTTACAGAGCATTGCATGAAAAATGATACCAGATACAAGTGATTTTAATGATCAGGATGATTGCAGTTCTTTCATACAAAATAAACTGTATACATAAATTATAATAATTAAAAATTCAATATGAGTTTATGGAAAATTGATTCCACTAAACTAGCTATATATAATTTTACTGAAATACTAAGTATTACAAATTTGTTTATATTTTATTAACACAATGATAAGTAAATTTCTCTAACACATTGTAGTTATTATACAACATTTTTATTAAGAGTCTGGAATGATATGAAAGAAAAATGACACATATTAAGTGGGTTGGTTGTGGATTAAATTATGTATCCCAAAACAGAATGAGGAAAGAGCCATTAACTAGTTGTGTCAATGGGAATGTTTTTAGTCTTATTTCATTTTTCTTCCAAATCACTGACCAAATCTTCACTGATAAATGTGAATGTGTTACAAAATTCAAGGAAATAGTTATTAATGAAGAGGATACAGCACTTGTACAATATTATTTATTTTCTATCCAATTACAGGAATCTTATTTTTCACCATGACCAGATCATACACTAGTAATACAGAAGTTTTTTATTCTGCAGTTCCTGCTTACAGGATAAAATATTGAGAAGTGTTTGTGAAAAGCTATAAGAACAATTGTAGTATATACAACCTTAGCATTATCATGTAAGTTTAAACAGTGATATACATGGAAAAATTAATCTGAAGTATAATAGCTGGGCATGACGGATGTGCAGTTGGAAATGCAAGGAAAGTAAGCCCTGCTGGTTGAATAAAAGAGAGAGAAAGGCTCTTTCCACCTTTCAGCTGAGTATGTGGCCTCTACATCAGTATTAAAAGTTGAACACCTTGTCATCTATCTAGTTTGTAACTGAGGGCTTGGAAATACACCTATTACAATAAATGGGTCAAGAACATACAAGTAATTAGAGCTGCATGATATCTATGTGACAGATCTAGTCACTATGCAATAGTCTGGCATCCGCCTGTATGAGTAGTCGTAGCTGCAGCCTACCAGCAGAAGCTACTGGAAGGCTAGAGCCCACTGTTTCCATTAAACTAATGATAGTTGCTTACCTTTGAAGTAATTTAGCAGTAATGAAAAACCAGTGATGAATCTAGAGCTGGCTCATGCTTTGTGACTGGGTGAACTGGGACCCCAGAAATGTAGGAGAAAGAGACATGGGGCAGTTGGAAGCGGGGAAGAATGGACCTGGTGAAGATCCTGTGGAAGAGTAACTCGCTGAAAGGGACAGGTAATAGGAAACAATCAGCTATCATTAGCCTTAATGAGATAGAATAAAAAAGCAATAAAGAGGAAATATTGGCTATGTCTATATTAACAAGGGTTTGGTTTGAAAAGAGTGGACCTAGGAAGTGAAACGTGTATCAGGCATCATGTCCAAACTATTTCTTGGTTATCTTTACTTAATTGTTTTATGTGGAAAAACATTCAATCTGGGTTTCTGATTGCAATCTCCAGCTTTTTCATTCTTGTTTCCCTATGGTGCCAACCAAAGCAGTTTCAGCACTAAAATTTTAATCTGTCTCCACTTCTCATCGGAAAATTTAAATTAAATAAATCATTTAAACATTTCAGTAGTTGTTATTGCCCTATCATAGTCTACTTACGCATTTCAACTTGTCAAAGAATGATGGGCTGTTATGGGTGTTTTAATGAAAGACTATATTAAAAATACCAGAGTAATGTAAAACATATTGCAGATGAGTTCAAAATTAAAGGCACTTCATGTCCGTTATTGGATTCCTACAGTTTTGCTTGTGTTCAAACTAATGGCTGACAGTATGTGATGGGAATGCAGAAATCAAGGTGATATATCAAGCATGCTCAAACGTTAGAGAATTAGTATTTCCTTTTTCACTGGAATACAACATCAATTTTCATATATGTACATATGTATATATGTATTTGTGTAATTATTTATAAAATATACACATATAGATTTAACACGTTGCATATAAATGTATGCATATTCATATTTACATTTTATCTAGATAAATGCAATGCAAGGAGATCAGTCTACCTAAAGAGGAGATGACCTTGAATTGTAGATTGCACATGGACATTGCAGTACATTTCAACTAAACATCTTAGGCCACCTTTTTTGGTACAGTTGGGAAGATTTGCAAGGGACAGGTACCATGAACTGCTTTTAAAATCAGCTTATATAAGACTTCCTGTTGCATCCTAAACTCTGGATTGATGTGCAATTGTTGATGTGACTTTTATGCTCCAAAATCCTCTAGATGCCAGAACAATTTTAGTAGATGTGAAGTGAGGACAAAGTAAATGAAATATCCAACTATTTAGAATAGCCCTTGAGTAAAAATAACTTCAACATCTGGCTTTATATTTAGATGAATTAAGATTAACGTCCTGTGCCTTCTCCTCCCAGGTTTATGCCAGTATGCCACAGTTAGAGAAGGTAAATCAGTGAAGACATAAACTGTCTCTGAGGTAAAACTGAAGAACTGTGTGTGATTAGACACAATTTTCTACAGGAAATTCAGTTATATGAATGAAATATCTCCAAGATCCTCAGAGGTGGATTGTGGGAATTAAGTGTATAGTAAAATAATAAAACAATTTCTCCTCTAGCAGACTAAGAAATTGTTAGTGACTGACTCGTTCTATGACTGTGTCCAGGACAGCATTTTTTTATTATTTCCATTCCCAACAAATGTAACTACAAAAATTTTCAGAAAAAAAAAAGCTAAGATTGTTTTTTTCAAAAATGTTTTAGACTCCTTTAAGTTGCAGCCATATATGACAAGTAAAACAGAATACTTCCTCTGTATGGATTTATGCTTATATATGACTAGATTTTGTAGTAATGTTTATAAAGTGATGGCTGGAGGGCCAAGTTTTACTTCTTGTTTATCTTTGCATTCCTACCAAAATTCCTTGGAAAAGTGAAGGGAGAGAGAAGTCAGAGATGCATTATTTAAAAAAACCAAATAAATCTCCTCTTTGAGGGTCCAGATTTATTTCAAGAACTCTGGACACAAAAAAAGCTGGATTAAATTCCTTGTATATATTATTTCTGAGGAGCTTCACAGTCAGTTAACTCTAGCATAATAGCTTATTAATCGATAGCCTCATGCTTCCTACAGCATTCCCTCCTGGAAGCGTAGGACCTGAGTTGGGGCAGCTGCTGCTTTATCACTTGAAGTTAGGCTGATGAATTCCTGGAGTACACAGGCCATATGATGTGGGGAAGAGCAAGGCATGAGGGCATCCACCTCTTACCTAACGTTGGAGGCGGTCAAGACATAGAAATGAAAGTGGGCTTCCAGAACTAATCTGAAATATGCATCCCCTTACCTGTAGTGATATCTGGCTGAGACAGAGACTGTGTCAACAAAGACCAGAATCTTTCTATGACACTTCCAGCCCTAAACAGTTGATTAGATCTAGGCTGCCCTTTTTTGTGCAGTATGACCTGCTATTCATTGATTTCTGGCTTTCCAGTGGCTCAGCTTCAGAAGAGGCAAAGCCTGTCCGTTGCAAGGAGATTAAGGATGTTTTTTTCTGAGAGATGTTACTTCTTTCTCAGGCTGAACATAGGCTTATTTTCTGTAGATAAGCACTCTCACCAGTAGGCTATCATGAAAACGATTGTCACTAAAACTTAAGAGTTCTTGCTATGTGTAACTTCTCTTCTGGAGAGTTCCTAAATCTTACAGCAAAACAGGCTTAAGGAAGCAACATAAGGCCTGAGGAAGAAGTGCCTCTCTTTCAAGCAAGCATATCTGACTATGTGTGGACAGTAAATTTAAGCCTATAGGACACTAAGGCTCCATAGAGAAAGGATAAAAGACTATAGGCATGTATTTACAGTCCTGGAGAAAGGGGGGAATAGATTGCTAAATGTAGATATGTTTCAGATGCTTTAATTCCCAACTAGGTTTATGAAGACTATTTCAACAGAGTATTCTTGTCTCTTTATGAGATAACTGAGTTTTATAGTGTCCTGGCTTCGGCTGGGATAGAGTTAAATTTCATCCTAGCATTTGGATTTCATCCTAGTGTTTTGGATTTAGTGTGAGAAGAATGTTGATAATACACCGATGTTTTTAGGTGTTACTGNGTAGTGAGTGGCCCAAAACTGAACGCAGTATTGTTTGCCACCCATGCTGCGTGCATTGGTGTAGATGCACTCGAGCTGGGCTACCGATTTCTCCCCGATTTTCTGTTCTATTAAGCTGTCTTTATCTCAACCCATGAGTTTTTCTCACTCTTACCCTTCTGATTCTCTCCCTGTCTCACTGGCGGGGGCTGGGGAGAGAATAAGCAAGCAGCTGGTGGTGTTTGGCTGCCTGCCGGGTTAAACCACGACATATAGTAAAGGGAAAAGATATATATCTCATCTATCTTGGCATAAGTGAAACATTTAATGCAGTACAATGTTGAAAAATTTAGGTTAAAATGAGGAAGACAGGCTTTTTGTAAGAATGATGGAGTGGCTAAAGGAGGGGAATTTACTTGTGTCAAAAAAAAGAAGAGATTACTAGTGAAAATCTTGAAGGTCAGATCTTAAAAGATACCTTATTTAGTGTTTTTATGTCCTTGATGGAAAAAAATAAAGGGAGAAGTAAGTTGATGCAATTTTTGTTTGATGAAAAAAATGTTGGGAGACATTGTCAGTAGAGAGGAAGATCAAAATATCATATTGGAGGGCTGACCTTTCATATATAACCCTACCCTGTATGCCCCAAAGTCTGCAATAAAAGAGCAGGAATTAAACTCAATAATATAAAAGTATGACCATATGCTTTAGCTGAAAATTAACCCAAAACCTTAAGTGAAAAAGTCTTGGAATCAATGATAGGATTACAAGGCATCGGCAGAGATGTAGATAAAAGGTGATGGCAGTTCTTGGATGCATTGAGAAAGATACATCTGCATGTGTGGAGAGCAGTTATCATGCACTGACAATTCGTCATCTACAATACTATGTATAGTTCTGTTTACTCACACTCAAGCCGGAAAAATTGCAAAAACCCCTCTATTAGAATAATATAGGGAAAGATGTACCCTTTCTAAAAGAGGACACCAAAAGACAGGCTTATTTAGCAAAATGAAGGCATAAGGGGCACATGATTTTTCTCTTCAAACACATTAGTTGAGGTACAAGAGCTTTTCAAACAAAATGATAGTTTTAGCATAGCTAGAAGTGGTTGTTAAACTGGGCAGGAATACATTTAAGTACAAAAAGCAGAAGAGACTTTTTGGCAATCATAAGCATGAAATTTTGGAACAGTAGCCAATAAAGGTAACAGGCATAAGATACCTAATTTTGTTTTTTAAGGTGGAGTTTGATAAGTTTATTGAATCATTTAAATAATGTGGTTGTCTGCAGTAGAAGGGCATGAGTGAGGAAGTCCTGAGTTCCTAAATGAAATGAGATACAACAGTGATGGATATCACAGAAATATTTAAGACGGACTGATCACTTGTCTATTATTCTTCCACCCTAATAGACTTGAGGAATTCTGTGAATTGACTGACTGCAGCATTTTATTTTTCAAGTGATACCTGACAATTGATGCTGATCGCCAAGGCACAGCCTATATAACACTGCTGTTATTATTAAAAGATTTATCTGCTTTTTGCTGGAATGTGTATTCTACTTTGGTCACATAAGTTGTATAGAAACATAAGCAGCAGAAGCAAACTACCCAAAGCAGAACATGTAGCTATCTACTGTCCGAGTATGTCTAAGTATTTACGAGTTTGCATAATTGTACTTGAATTTATTTCTCTTCAGGAACTTAAGAACTTACAGAGCTATAAAGGATTTAATACAGCCAGAAATTGTTATTGCTTTCTACAGGAGTAAGTGTATGCATTTTGTTATTTGCTTTCTTTTCTCATAACAAGTACTGTAAATGAAAAATAAATACCAAAAGGCTGCACAGCACTACATCTCTCACACAAAGGAAAGTAATTTTTAAAATAGTTCTATCATTTGGCAAGAAAGTGAAGAAACACTTAGAATAACAAGGCACTTTGGTTATTCAACAGTTTGGTAAAAAAAGAATCCATCAAGGGCTTGCCCTTAACAATTTGGCTGCACTCTTTTGTAGTACAACATAAAAATATCAGTTGTGTTCCACTAAATTTAAGGAAAAATGTCACTTCACTATCATTGTTATGCGCATATACATTAGGAAAGGTTACAGATTTTTATATTAAATATAGTAGGCAGTAACAACGCATGTATTAAAAGTGTAAGTTTTGGGATCTGAAGATTTCATCACCTGAAGTTCAACTATATTTTCAGTAATCCACTGATGTCTTTTATTTTGTTTAGTCTCTCCTTTGGAAGTAGATTTCACTAAGTAGGATTTAATATCAATTTAATAATGTGCTTAGGACATGTTAAATATATATACTGAGTCAACTGACAGAAGAAAATTTTGTTGTATAGCACTAGAATTTACAGGAGACCAAAACAAAAAAAGAGAAAGAATAAGAAAATGTCTTGTGTAGAAGGGACATGGAAGGAAGAAAGAAAAGTATGTCCTTGACAACAGTTTATACACACTGAAAATGTCTTTGCACTTCTTGTTACTTTGTGCTTGTCCATTGGGGTTGGAAAACACATAACTGTTTTTTTTACAGTTATCAAAACTATTGTTAATATACACTGGACAATGTTAATGAAAGTTATAGTGAACTGAAAAAAAATTCTTAAATATTAACAAGATTCAATTCAATGAGGATGAAGGCAAAGTACTATGCCTAAATGTAATAAAATACAAAATAACCAGAAGTTTTGTGTGAGGCAAATGAACAGGTTCTTCTCGTATGCGCGGTTCTCACTGTTCAGCACTGATCACCAAACAGTTATTTTTATTCATAACTGGATTTATATTCATTGGTTTATTTACTGCTACCCCAAAACAAAGAAGAGATGGGAGGCTACTGCAGCTTGTTATGAAAACAGCTGTCAGAGCCAGCACTGAAAACTGAAACTGTTGCCTAAGCCTCCAGGCATAGAAAGCCCAAGAAAGAAGCAGTAATACTTAAGAGTAATGGTGAGGAAAATTTAAGCTACCTGATACTTATTTTTTATGCATCATTTGGCCCTCTGAAGACCTCATAACTTAGCTAATGCCTTCTGATCTTGTGGTTTTATCCTGTTCTAATAGTGATTGAACAGGAAGTTATTCCCAACTTTAAGGCAAAATTTCAGCTATGGATAAAAATGTTTCCAAACACAAAAGCAATTTGCAAAGAGGCTGCAACCTAACAGCCTTAAAGGAAAAGATAAAATAATGAGGGTTTTACATTTTCTGGATCAAAAATATTTCATTTAGAATGCTCAGTTTGTTCGTGAGAAATAGGTGGAGGGATATTAATGAAAGAAGAAATAGTGGGAAGAAAAAAAAAAAAAGAAATTATAAAATCTACATGAACATGGAGCCATAGAAAGACCCTTAATGTGCACAATTCACATGATGATGACAGCCTGAAAGCATGTGTAAGGACTAAAGAAACCATTTAGATTCAGAGCAGCTGAATTTGGGATAATGAGTTGAGATCTCGTGTCTCTTAGAAAGTGTGGTTATCCTGAAAGCACTGCTTTAAGATATACAGGTATTTTTCCTGACAGAAACTGGATGCAATGTATCAAAGGAAATCTTTTTTTTAAACATCACCGTCATCTACCAAGAAGGCATAGAACCATTTTGCTGAGTGTTGGCCTAGCAAGCCCTGTATTTATGGTCATGTTTAATGTGGCAGGATGTCACAAATATTAGATTTTGTTTCTGTTTTGCAGCCTGATGCCTGCTACTGTCCAGTGCCCTTCAACTCTGCATGCGGATTTCTGAGGTATACTTATTTCATGAGGTCACTGAGAGGCATGGTAAACTTTTGGAATGAATTTGAGATACTTGCTCCTGTACAAAGGAAAAAAAATAGTTTGTGTGAAAAAAAAAAAAAACCACAACATATTAACAGTTCCTTTTAGGCTCAGAAACCACATTTTTTGAGAGGTTTTCGCTAGGCCTGGCAATGTATTACTGCATATATTGCAGCAGGGCATTGCCAACCATGGATAAAAACTCTATAGGGTAAACAGAATTTTTTAATTTCATGCATCATTTGTAACTTGTTACACTGATTTCACAAACTTAGAAGGTTGTTAATAAAAGCTAATGAGAGAGACTAAGTGCCTCCCTGTATACTTCTTCAAAATTTTCTAGTATTGGATTCTAATTACTAACTTCTGTGTTTTTCTAAGAGCAAAGAAGTTGACTTTTAATTTATAAGAAGAAAGAATAACCCTTAACTCTCTTTGTTCAAAACTGTAGAAATATTTAGGGTGCATTAGATGGATCCCTGTTTGTTCCTGAATTAATTTCCTCCTTCACCTACTAATTCATCTTTTATTTAGTAGTTTAGAAATGTGCTAATATTTCATTAGATGCTTTCTTGCTTTCCCATGTTCACAATTTCTGTGTTTGCATTTACAGATATGTTTGTGTTCTCTGATTTTCATAAGAACTCTTCTTAGCTCAGTCACAAGGTAAGAGACTGTGATAAGACAGCTTTAGAAATGTCAAACATAGTAAAAAAAGGAAGATATAGCAGACAAAGAGGGCCACAAATTTTCTTCAGTTCCTCCCTGTGCAGGGATGAGAGGGGTCTGTTATAATTTCTGACGCAAGTAGTCAGCTCCAAATTCAGGATTATTTCACAGGAAAGAAATACCTCCTGCACAACAACTAATGAAAGAAAAATGGGCCTTCTGATGAAAAAAAAAAACTTTGAGTGAAGATATGAGAGGTTTGATCTACAGAACACATAAGTCCAAAGGGAGACTCTCATCAAAATCATTATTGGCTAGAAAACCCCTAGCTAGTGAACAGAAGGTCAAAGATCAGGATAAAGAGAGCTAAAAGAGGGGACAGGTTATGTCCTACTCTGATGCAAAATATTCACCAGTGAGTTACTGAGAAATCTGAACAGTGTGTCTTGAAATGCAATGTCCCACAGAATACTTATCATCCACTTCCAGTAGTAATGACCTCCATGCACACAGACAGTGCTCAGCACTTCATAGAGCCAGAGAGTAAAGCAGGCACCTGAAGGGACTCTGATTAAGGTGCAGGAATTTAATATATTTAGCATAAGGAGCATGGACTTCATTTACATGCGAAGTTCTTATACATTTAATATATATTTTGAAAATGTATCAAATGTATCAAATAAATNGGGCATGGTGGTGTTGGGCTGACGGTTGCACTCGATGACCTTAGAGGTCTTTTCCAACCTTAGTGATTCTATGATTCTATGATTCTAAATCACACCTTTCAAGCAGGATGTTCTTTAACTGCTGTGTTTGTACTCTTGCTGCTACATGTGCAGAATAAGTCTCAACTCTTGGACTAAAATTGTTTTGGCTGACAAACCCACTGGTGGGAGAATACACATTTATCGTTCCAAATAACATTTCTTTCCTTCTTTCACTTTCGTCTTACAATTTTTTTTTCTTAATTTCTAACTGAAATACAATGTTAAGCCTGTTATTCACTTACTTCTATAAAAATAGCTATTTAAGCCTCTTGAAAACTAAAGCATGAAATTTACAGCATTAAGAAAGGCAATTAGTTTAGTGTTCATACTCATAAATTGTTCCCTAATCAGCATTCAAAATCACTAAGCAAAAATCCTGTCTGTTTTAGACTGCGTAGATACTATCTTGTTTATCTTACAGAAAAACTTTTAACTCTAGGAGTTTTCTCTTAGCAAGGTCCTCTATCTTTTTTGATGTATGGAACATATGAAAAATAAAACTTCTATAGATGATTTTATTCTAGGTTAAGATTTTCTAAAAATACAAATAAACTGATAAACTTGTAGTGAATGTTTATTTAAGGACAAGAACTGCAAACCAGATAGTTTCTGGTTGCAGTTAGACATATAATTTAAGTCCCTGGTGGGCAAAATTTTATACATCTGAAAAATAAGCTGAGTCGCTGCAGTTTAATCACTTCTTAAAATGCTTTAAAATGGCAAAGAGCAATAATTTTATTTTCAAAGGAGAAAGATGAGAAAAAAAATCAATCAAAATTTGTCCTGAGAATTCAGAGCACATGGGGGTGTATTTTCAAAACAGAAACTGGCAGTCGAGAAACAAATCCTATTATTGCTTGATAGGATTTTTGGTTACAGCTGAGGAAAAAAGTTGGCAAGACAATTTTATTTTTTTAGTGAAAGAGGCACATGCCCCAGAAGAGAGCTAGTCAATTCAATCTATCTCATTTTGAAAGCCACTCAGGCATTCCTTCCTTAATGTACTTACTCTGAAGCTAAAATACTAAATTAGAAGGAGTTATTTTTAGCCTAACCAAGGGCTTAATTTTGCTTTGGGGGAAGAAAGCGGGACTTCTAAGTTCAGTGGGAAAAGAGGAAGGACAATAATGTTTTGTAGAGAGGAACAACAATAAATATATACTTTGTATTTTTCCCAAATCTGATGCATAAGACACTGGAGTATGATTTAAACTTTCAGTACCAAGCAGTCAGTGGAGTGGTTTTTTACCTTCTGTAGCATACTGTTGTGCCTAGTCTTCACACCTTATCCTGGGTTTAATATATCGTAGGGTGCATAAATGTAATAATTTTAGAGTGCTTTCAAAACTCCAAGGCTTATTATTTTATTATCAGGAGCTTGTAACTCAAGCACCATACTGAAGAAAGTTTTTCAACATTGCTTGATTATTTTTAGGCTGAAAGGGAAAATTTTCCTGATTATTAGGAGCTAGAGACGGGTCACACTGCCACTTGAGAGAGGAACTCTCTAATCAGGCGTTTGGTCTATGTAATCTGCCTCACATGGGCAGCTGGTTTGACATGCTGAAACCTGGAGAAACACTCCTTGTATCCTCAGCAGAGACGGCCTCCCTAATACAGAACAGCTTCAAGGAGAGAGAGCAAATCCCAAAGCCCTCATTAGAGAATGAAATAGATCACCAAATCACCTCTGTATTTTCCATTTTAAAGGGTCTTTTTAAATTATAAATTGAAATTTTGACTGTTTCTGGATAACTTTCATCACAGAAAGTTCGGAATTTACTGTGTAAAAATCAAGGATGAGAATTTTCAAATATGAGAAGACTGTTGCCTCTTCCAATATTTTTGGCCAGAGCAAGCATTCTACTTTTTCTCATGTACAATATTTTCCAAAAAACAAGGCATTTGATGCTGGACACACAAATGTAGGCATTCAGTCTGACACGTTACCTCTGGTAAAATTTACTGGGTATTTCATTATCTTTCAGGCCTTCCAATATTCATATTCTTTGCAACATTTTCAGTATGACTGTCATTGCTTCACTAAAGAAAATTTCCTTTCCCCTAGAAGTAGATATATTTGGCTGCTCACTGTTTCAGGACAGGAACTGTGTCCTTCCTAAAAAGCAAATGTAAGATTCTGTAAAATGGTCCCCTCACCCTTGAAAGAAGTTGTAGTTTCATCCATTCCTAATGAGAAAAGTGTACTTAATGGTATCAAAATGGGTGTCAAATATCTCATTCTTAAATATTTCTTGTTCTTCAAGGAACTCAACATTAGCTGTACCAACCAACTAGAAAGAAATGTTATATGGATGGAAAGTTTTAGGATGCATTTTCAGCAATTTTGTAGAAAACCAGCAGGATTTGGCAGAGTTCCTAACTTACGAAAAGAGATGTAGAACTAGGAAACCGTTTAAACTTGGAAAACCAACAAACATGAAAATTAAAAAAAACCCAAAGACTGTTTTTTTGGAAATGTTTGCTAAGTCCTACTTCAGAAGTGAAATTTTGCAATGGTCTTGCCATGGGAGTAATGGGGACCTGAAAGATGACAAGTTGTCAGACAAGACCTGAAGATTTCTGAAAGTGATTTTATGACACAGTGGCCTATGACCTCCAGAGAAACAACCTCAAAAACTATGTCCTCCTCTCCTGTTTCCTCTCTTGAATCCTTGGCCCCCATAAACACATATTAATGGAAGAGAGATTAAAACAACCAAAAAGACATGTAGCTAAATGGAGGAGTAAATGAATAGATAAATTACTTAAATAAGGCATTTAATTGGATTGCTTTAGTCCTATAAACTTCTTATTAGCAGGTTTTTATTTATGATACAAACACACATCCTCAGTACTGAAAAAGTCCTATGCTTCTCAGATATATGCATAATTATAAGATAGGCAGACTACAGGGCCTTTTTAATAGCAATTACTTCTCAACCTATAATCTGCATGAGACAAAAATCTTCAGACCAGACTCCGCCCTCTGTTACCAGAGCATGGTGGAAAGCAGCTTTTCTGTCTTGGCAGTTTTATTTTAGCTCATCATTTCTGTTTGCACATTTGAAATGATTTTATGACAAAATAGTTCCTGGCAATGTTGAGTGTGGTTAAGTATTACTTGTTATAATAGATAGTGGAAGCATAAAATAGTTCCTTAGAGGCTGCAGTCTACTTCTTTATGTGTCTTTCCTTGCTTTGCGTGGGACCATAAGTTTATCACTATTACTTTGCCCACAAATTAATCGTAGGTATTTAGAAAAATATATTTTAAATAGGAAAAGAACATGGTCAAATTTATTTTGCAACAAGCATCCCTTCCCGAAGAAGAATTTAATGGTTTCTACACTTATGTGTAAGAAAAGAAGCTGTATTTGTGGCCTGTTAGCCTTGGCACCTTGTCTTTAAATATTTGTTCTCCTCAAATGCTTGTCATGCCATGATATCAAAAGAGGGCAAATGTCTAGACAAAAAATTTAATCTTCCAATAAGTACAGGGAAGTCAGTGAAATGTCAGCCTGGCTTTAACCTTACTTGTTTATTACATATTTCTACTATTTCTAGTGCATCCAGCAATAAATAAGTAGAATTCACAAGTTCTTAGCTACCAGTAGTAGTCTTAGATAAGGCATTGAACTACTGCAGTTGATCTGGGATTTTTCTACTCCTAACAGAAATATTAAAATACCTCTATTCAAACACATTATGACCTACCTTCTTTTTTGGCATTGTATTTCTCTTAAATCTAATTAGCCTTTTAAATAATTTGCAAGCACTGAAGTCTCAGTTTTGTGCCATTTTCTATTATGGACACAAATAAACTATGGGGAAAAAAAGTTCCTTAGGAAAGATGAGTTAGGTCATACTGAACTAATCTTTTACATCTATTTCATACTTTATTACAGCCTAGATTTTAGTTCCAGTGTTGTTTCTTGATTATATGTTATAAGTTAGAAGTGGGAGACAGATTTTACCACAGATTTTTATAGTCCTTACTGAAGACAAAAGAATCTGTTGGAAAGGCCATCAGAGGCAAACCACAGGGAGAATGAAGGACAGGTTAAGTTGTAAATGTTGTAAATTCCTAATATTTTTTCATCCAAACCTACAGATAGGTACAAAACCTGCTTATGCAGACTCACACAGAAAGGCCCCTCAGGACAACTGTATACTACAAAAAGACACTTGTGATGATCACTTGTGGTGATCACTTTAAATGTGTGCTTAAATCTATCCCTATCCAGAAGATCAAGTTCATAATTCTTAATGTACTATCATTGATATCACTGGGACTGAAACAATATGCTTAGGTATTCAAATCCCTTATTTAAATGAAGATTGAGAAACTAACACTATTGAGATATGAATATAATAATTTCTCAAAGATGAGAACACTTTTCTGCCTAGATAACTCAAAGATAAAGAAATAAGTTGTCATTAAAGTCATGTTTTATTCTTGTCCACTCCGCTTAAATCAAAGTTCCTTCTGTATTAGGACCAATCATGAGAAAAACATTTAAAAAAAACCCAAAACAAACAAAATTTTTTTTTTTTTTAATTGTTGGTGGATAGGCTTCTCTTTCTTAATCTAATGGCGGTTTGGGACAGATACCAGATTGCAACATTTAGATTTCAGAAGGGAAAATTTAATGGCTATTAGGGGAATTCTAGTGATTGCTCTGCATCTTGTCTTTTTGTTAAGTTTTCTGTTATTCACTTGACTTTTCTGTGTCTGATTTTCCCATATATAAAATAGATATAATAAATACTCATTATTGTGAAGTGTATCAAAAGCTGTACAGAAAAAAGCTGTCTGATTCCTGTGTGTTATGACAAGATCTCATCTTTTAAGTATTATCCTTACATATAGTATTACTACTGCATGGATCATTTGGTTGCTGCTTCAGTGAAGTAAATGTTCCACGGTGTGCATTTTTTTGGGAAATGTCAGTTGTTTCAGGCAATCAAGTCAATTAATTGGAGTGGAAATTTCAATTCAAGTTTCATTGGAACTATGTTAAAAAGAAATATATCAAAATATTCCAGTGTGATTTAGGGCTTTGCTACACACAGATTTGACACAGAAGGCATTTGTGTACGTAAAACAGATTAGCACAATTTTTAAGACAAGCCCTAAGGAAACTTATGCTGTGCTCTGCATTAAAATAATCTTAACTTTATTTGGCTAAGTTTATTTTCTGGTTTTGATTCAGACAAATAACTGATAAACTGACTAGTAAATGGATTAAACTGAATAGGAAGAAGGCATTTTTATTCTGAAATGAAGTGTAGCCATTTAATTTTATTCAAGGACAGCTATTATGCTGAAAATTCACACCCTATTTTAACAAAATTAATGCTCTAGTTAAGAAAACTGTCAGGAAATGAGGCAAAATACTTTTGGTATTATAAGCTATTTGCCATGGTCTTGAAATGAGTACATTCAAGTTCATTTGCATTTTAGATGAAGGGTTTTGTTGATTCTTATGTTTGCTGGATGGGTTTCCCCAGGCCTAGTGGACACAGTGCCAAAAACAGTAAAACCAGCAGAAGCCCCTGAAGTACCAATGAGCTTTTAATACTCATTCTTTATGGCACTGATTGTCACAAAGGGGAAATGAATAAAACTAGTGTATAGTCAAGGGGAATCATATCTAATACTTTCTAATGTTATTTCTGCCTTTACTCATAAGCCTCCTCTCTGACCCTTAACAAACTCACACCACTTCTGATGTAAGAGCTTTTTTCTGTATACTGTTTACCATCTGGGACAGCCTTAGTATCTTTCTCTGCCTCATTAACTCACTCTTGTTTTTAAAAATCTAATGGAAAAAAAGGTTAAAATCTTTCCCATAAACAGTTTAATTCCTCTCTCTCATCCATTTTCTTGTCTCCTAGATGAAAGGTGTTGCATAAAATAAAAATATATTCTATTAGTAGGCAAAGTATGATAAAGAAGTGCAATGCAAGATAACACCAAGTGCTCTCAAATAATTTTCTCTGCTTGTTTTGCTTTGACAATATTCCTAATAGGAATTTCAATAGAAAACACTCATCTGCTTCCTAAATTTCCCAGGTGGTAGCCAGGATTTAAATGTAGTAGTGGATTCACATGTTTTCCTTAGGGCAATAAGGGAGCAGAGGAGGGGAAGGTGGTAATATTAAACATTAGAATTTTATCTCTCTCTCTTTATGTATATTTTAGAATTCTTTCTATATATTAGAATTTAATTTAATTTTAATTAGGATTTAAAGAAACCTCTCATGACAGAAATAAAAAAAGGCTTTTACTGTATCTGGCAAAAGGCTAAGTTCTGTAGGACTTAATTTTTGGATTTGTTCAGCTGTTATTTCTCTAGGCCTGAGAATAAACTCAGCTTCCAAATTAGTCAGAAAGCTGAGAGTTTTTTCTGGTTTAGGCCTGTCTCTTTATATCTGTTTTTGATCCTCTTTCTTTTACAGGGAATTGAAAGTGAGCAAGCAATTGAAGTAATTTCTAGTAAAGTGTATTGGCAGGGTTGTGTCTGGTTGTAACAACAATTTACAGGGTGATTAGCAGCTGTATGCTAATTATTCAGGAAGCCCTTGATTTCCTGAGAACACTAATTCTCAGTTCAGATTGTATGGTGTCTTTGTTTCATCTCTGGTAAGGAACTTTTCTGCATATATTCTGTTCACACCTAATATCACAGAAAAGTTTTTCCAGAAAATTCACCAAATACATCCTGTTGAACAGTCTTTTTAAAGTATCAATCAGATATAAGTAACTCTAGCCTTATTACTAATGATTCCTGTTTCAAAATTAAAGTACTTTTCATAGTATATTATAGAACCTGTATAATAGTCTATTTTTTAAGTAAAATGCTGTGAATTGGTCCATATGGACATGCTCTATTCAGATACTGAATTCTGCTCAGAAAGGATTGTATGAGGGGAAAACAGTCTGCAAACAAAGGTGATAAGTTAATTCTGCTGCAGTTCAGAGGCTCGTAGCATTTCAGGTTTAGGAGTGCTAAGGGATTTATTGGGTTAGCTACACAAATATTAAATCTGGATGGTCCCAGAGAAGGTGTCATGAAAGAGGGTGGCATCCTTTCTGCCTTTGGGTTGCAATTTGTATTCTGGTTCTGAACGTAGACATCCTGCTGCGGTCAGAGGGAGTTATGTACAGGCAAAAGGGACCTCTTCTGTGTGACTAGGTAGAAGACTGAGAGCCACGCTGAAAAGGCAATATAAGGCTTTATTGTCTCATTTCAAAAGTTTTGATATTTGCACTAAGAAAAGAAGAAGGAAATGCCTCTAGTTTATCACCAGTCATTACAGTGCACAAAATCATGTAGTCACAAGAAAAAGCAAATATATTAATGTGAAGTTGGTTTATGTGAATTACATGGTGAATAACGCGCTCCTCTTTAGCAATGAAGTGGATCTGTCAGAAAAGAAGTGGAGACAAATACTGTGTGTGTTGTGCTATTTGTTGGAAATGGATACTCATAGCTACAGCAATACTATTTGGGTTTAGGTACCCACTGGTCAGATTGTAATTTTTCCTTATTAGTAATCGGGAAATGTAAGGATCAGCACTGGATCTTTACTGTGCATGTGTTGATTTTTTTCTTTATTTTAGAATATACTCCTGGACGTTACTAGTGGTACTAGGCTTCTCTAAACATGGGAATGCTAAAGCTAACATCAGTGAAGATGGCCATGCCTTTTCTGTCTTCAGCAAAGTCCAACAGGTCTTTTTTCCCAGTGCCTATTTGCCCATGCCTCTACAAACAAGAG
Organism: Pelecanoides urinatrix; assembly: GCA_013400755.1. Lineage (NCBI taxonomy): Eukaryota > Metazoa > Chordata > Aves > Procellariiformes > Procellariidae > Pelecanoides > Pelecanoides urinatrix. The sequence goes on along the minus strand of VZTQ01000241.1, from coordinate 58,493 downwards.
GAAAATATATGTATTTTAATATGCTGACTTTTTTAATGCTGATAGATAAAACTAAGACTTCTGAAGAACTGCCTTTGGAGCTGTTTATTGATGACTTCGAGCTCTCCTCTCTACAGAGGTCATTTTGGACAAGTTTTCAGGGTCCTGTTAATAACAGTCTCACTCTTAGCCTCAGAGAAGTCAGGAAGAGCTGGCAAGGACTAGCTCTAGTAAGCCTTATATATTACTGAATATGACCACTGAGGAGCATAGTCATCTGCAACAGATGAGATAATCTGAGCAAGCATCATGTTGCAGGGTGCTAATTGACATAATAAAGAACAGAATATATCCATCAAGCTGTGTTTGTGGGTAAACGGGAGCTAATTAAATTAGCAGTAAGGCATAAGGCCTGTAAAACAATGTGTTCTTTTTATGCTTGTTGTAGTTTGTTCTCTTAGAATCATTGTCTTAAGCAAAGATAATTGCTTACATACATGTTGGTCTAAAAGACAATAAAATTAAAGTGGTGATGTAAGATACTAGTTACTAAGTCATGCGTAAGTACCTGAAAAAGACTCTGGTCTCCCAGCTGTACTTGAGTTGGGTTGGCGAGGTAGACCAAAAAATTAGTGCCAGAATATTTAAAATACCATTTTAGTAGTAGACAACATTAAGTAGGTAACAATATTTACTCCAGATTTTGTTAAGACATCTTCTGAGTGAATCAGAACTTATTGTTCATCTGATACTTATCAAATTAAGGTGGGTAATCACACCCCTGATATAGATCTTCAGAAACAGAAAGATTGCTTACATCCATTGTTTGTAAAAGTAAAAAGTAATACGATTTAAACCAGCCTAATTACATTTGAAACAAGTTTTATTTAATAAGATGGAGAAAAAATATCTCAGGAAATTAATGATCTCAAAGGAAATCCAGGTCAAACTGATATTTGCAGTCCTGTGTATGTGAAACATTTTCAGAAATAACGCCAACAGGGGTTTTGTGTTCATGTAAGAGATCATAATTAAAGTTAATAAAGAGAAGAAATGGTTGACTGAATTATCAATAGATGGGAACAACCGCTGTGGTGGGTGAGAAGCAAAATTAACCTTCCCAATAGCAGCTTCCTGTAGGGGTAATTGGAGGGATGCTGTGACATACTTGCCAAGGAAGTTTTTTCTTCAAGACAGGAATTTCTTAGATTTCAGACTGACCCTCCAACCTGAAAGATATCAGGGTGGCAGACTTCAAAAGGCTTGTATATTAAACTTCTCAGCTTTTATAGCTAGTTAAAGGTAGCTTGTGAAATTAGAGATCCAACAACTCCTGTTAGCTTTTTGTTTGTTTGTGGTATTTAAGGAATTGGTCTCTCTCCTTACACATTTACTGATGGGTGGGGAGCAGTTGAAATATGATTATTGCTTGGTGTTTCACAGAATCACAAACAATTCAGGTTCGAATATGACTTCAGGAGGTCTCTAGTCCTACCTCCTGCTCACAGCAGGGCCAGGTCAGATATGGGTTCTCAGGGCTTTGGACTGTTGGGTCTTGAAAACCTCCAATAATGGAGAATCCACAGCCTCTCTGGGCAGCTTGTCTCACTGCTGGGCTGTTCTCGGAGTCAGGAAGTTTTTCCTCATATCCAGCCTGAACATCTCATTTCAGTTTATACCTATTGTATCTCATCTTTCCATCATGTGTGGCTGTGGAGAGCCTGACTCTGTCTCCCTGATAACTTCCCTACAGGCACTGGGGGGCTACTGTTAGGGGTCCCCAAAGCTCACTTGTATCCAGGTTGAACCAGACGCAGTTCCTCAGTGTCTCCTAACAGGGCAAGTGCTCCAGCCTCCCCCATCCCACTGAACTTGATCCAGTTTGCTAATTTCTTTCTTGCATAGGAGGTCCCAAAACTGGACACAGTATTGCAATATGGTCTAATGAGTGCTGAGCAGAGGGGGATAATCACTGCCTGTATTAGCTGACCATGCTTCTGTTCATAGAACCCAGGGAGCTCTTAGCCACCTTTGCTGGCTGAGGCTCAGCTTTCTGCCCATCAGGCCCCAGGGCCTTTCCTGGAGGGCTGCTCCCAGCCTGTCCGTCCACAGCCTGTCCCATCGCAGGCCCTCCTCTGTCCCAGGGGCAGCACTTGGCAGTTTTCCTTGCTTATTTTCAGAAGGTTCCTGTCTCACCATTCTTCCAGCCTGTTCAGATCCTTCTGGATGGGACCCTACTCTCAAGAGTATCAACGGGTTCCCACCTAATTTGGTATCAGCTGTACACTTGACAACTGTGCACTCATCTCCTACAGGTCATCGATAAAGGTGTTAACTAGGAAAGTCCCAGTACAGGCCCCTGCAGTTGTCCAGTTGTTACCGACATGCTGGTAGAGAACAACCCATTAACCATGACCCTCTGGGTTTGACCATCCAACCATTTTCTTTACCAGTTGGTGGCTCACGGCTTAGACAGGTACACTCTTTGCTGGGTAAAAAACTGGCTGGACAACCGAGCCCAGAGAGTTGTGGTCAACGGAGTTAAATCCAGTTGGCGGCCGGTCACGAGTGGTGTTCCCCAGGGCTCAGTTTTGAGGCCGGTCCTGTTCAATAACTTTATCAAAAATCTGGATGAGGGGATCGAGTGCTCCCTCAGTAAGTTTGCAGACGACACCAAGTTGGGTGGGAGCGTTGATCTGCTGGAGGGTAGGAAGGCTCTGCAGAGGGACCTGGACAGGCTGGATCGATGGGCCGAGGCCAACTGTATGAGGTTCAACAAGGCCAAGTGGTGGGTCCTGCACTTCAGCCACAACAACCCCAGGCAATGATATAGGCTTGGGGAGGAGTGGCTGGAAAGCTGCCCAGAGGAAAAGAACTTGGGGGAGCTGGTCGACAGCCGGCTGAACATGAGCCGGCAGTGTGCCCAGATGGCCAAGAAGGCCAACAGCATCCTGGCTTGTATCAGGAATAGTGTGGCCAGCAGGAGCAGGGAGGTGGTCGTGCCCCTGTACTCGGCACGGTGAGGCCGCACCTCGAATACTGTGTTCAGGTTTAGGCCCCTCACTACAAGAAGGACATTGAGATTGACTTGCGGAAACCAGACTCCACAATCTGTAAGACTGTAAAGTAGGTATGTTTATTCAGTGCTGGGTGGCACGGGGGTAGTCCCACCAAAATTGTGCACGCCCCAACGCAGCACTCACCATAAATATATACAGCAAAGTGTTGCATATACATAAAGTTTCGCAATACGCCTATACATATGCATGACCTGTCCCCGCTTCATATTAAAATGAGTTCCAAGAAGTCATCTCCATGAACCCCTCCCATCTGCGCTTGCGCATTGCCTCCTGGTGGTGCTCATCGGGGGTCGTGGGGTTGAAGGCTAGTGGTTCTTCTTCATCACCGCTAGTAACCTTTTGTTCTTGCACAGGCTCAGTTATTCCTTGGCTCTTGTTCAAACAACAGGGTCGGTTTTAGCTGGTTTCTTAGGAGAAGTTCTTACTTCTTATCAGGGACTATCCTTGTGAGGCACCAATTAATTTCCACAGTAGTTGTGCTGGCCTTGTGAGAAGCTACAGTTAATTTATACACAATAGTTAATGAGGTCTCAAACTTTTCCCTACTGATTCAATCCTTTAACTACTAAAATTCCCTTAACTCCTTGTCTCAAGATGCTGGAGCGTGTCCAGAGAAGGGCAACGAAGCTGGTGAAGGGCCTGAAGAACAAGTCTTATGGGGAGTGGCTGAGGGAACTGGGACTGTTTAGTCTGGAGAAGAGGAGGCTGAGGGGAGATCTCATTGTGCTCTACAACTACCTGAAAGGAGGTTGTAGTGAGGTGGGTGTTGGTCTCTTCTCCCAAGTAACTAGCGATAGGAAGAGAGGAAACGGCCTCAAGTTGTGCCAAGGGAGGTTTAGATTGGACATTAGGAAAAAATTCTTTACTGAAAGAGTGGTCAGGCCTTGGAACAGGCTGCCCACTGAGTTGAGTCACCATCCCTGGAGATATTTAAAAGATGTGTAGATGTGGTGCTTAGAGACATGGTTTAGTGGGCATGGTGGTGTTGGGCTGAAGGTTGGACTCGATGATCTTAGAGGTCTTTTCCAACCTTAGTGATTCTATGATTCTATTCTCATCCAGACCATAATGTCCTAACTTGAATACATGAGTATTGTGGGAGATAGTGTTGAGAATCTTGCTAAAGTTGAAGTAAATGATACCTACTGCTCTTTCCCTATCCTAGTTCTCTGATTACAGGAATAAAATTTACATAGTGTAGTTATTAACGAAAGTTACTGAGACTTATTTTTAAATTCAAATTTCCCTCAAATGTATCTGACAGTTTGAAGTACTCTGTTTCCATTGTATTCCCACCTGCAAACTGAAGAATGTTTCCTAAGAAATTCCTAAGTACTTAATGAAATATATACCTGGCTCAGCTTTTTCTATGAGATGGTGGGATGTAGTAGTGAAATGCATATTGGGGAATTTCAAGTGAGGAGCGAATGAAATGTATTTCTTTCTGGTGTTCCTCTTTCTGCTTCTCTAACATTTTTTTTTTCCACAGTAGAAATAATAACATATTTCTAAGAGTTTTGTAATTTTACTCCTACTTACCTTCTGCTCAGCAGTAAAAAGAAGAACAATTATGTAATTTAAGAAAGAGAAAAGCTAAAGTAAAACTTAATTTGTGGATTGTTACTGAACTCCTTCAGGATTTTTACCTACAACATCTGGAAAGTTAATATCCTCTAGAACATAATATACTTTTCTCTATGATATATAATTTCCCAAAACACTATACACAGAATTTTTCATGGTCATAAGTAGGAAGCTTATATTAATCTCTGTTAAAATGCCATCAACAATGGCACTTAAGGTGTTTTCTTATACACAAGTGTGATACCTTTCCCTCATTTATAATGCCTTTTTAGAATTAAATTACATTATGAGATCCAGGTACTTTTCAGGGTTGGTGCTTAGAATGATGGACTCTTCCACACCCTTAGATACTAACTTTTTCATTCATTTGAGAGATGTTTGAGTTAGGAAAAGAAATTCCAAACAATGAAGAAACAGTTCCTTATTAGATAGTGAAGTCATAAGGAGATGAACAAGCCTCTTCCTAAGAGCATTTATGTCTTGTCCCATGAGTTATGTTTTGAAAAGTGTAAAGTACTGTGATTTCTATATATGACCATGTATGTATGGCCAGACTTCCAATGGCTCTCTCTCTCAGAGAGAGAGTTACTCAGGTTTTCAAAAACAGTGTAAAGTTCTTGCATGTCAACCTATTGTGAAATCAATGAGAAGCACCTAGTCTGTACAGATATTTTTATCCTCACCTTTTAAATACCTAAATATCTTTGAAAATATGACTCCTACTTTTTAATGTCTTTAGTAAGATAAATTTGGCTTAAAGCTTCACTTTGTTAAAGTGAAATTTTATGGCCTGTAATATTACAGAGGTCAGGCTAGATGATCATTCTGGCCTCAAAAATCCATCAGTCCCTGAATGAGGCAGCTGAAATAACTCACGGTCTCTGGTTTCAGGCTTTCCCCTTTATTCACACATTTTCTCTGTGTCCCTCATGCTAGGACATGCTTCTCTTTTTTTGAATATATAAATCACAAGACAAGAGCCATCAGAGATAGTAAAGATCTACTTAATCATTTACCCACTCCCTGCCAAACAGCATATAGTTCAAAAATAGATGATATTTCAGATATTAATCTGATAGCTGAATAATACCACACTTACTCTTAGCCCAAGGACCTGTATCTTTTAGTAGGTAATTTCTAGCTTCTATCACAATCTATTTTAATCATCAATATTATTCTTGCCCTGGAGGGATGCCCTCCAAACCTCCTTTAGCTTGGCACTCTTGGCCATAACAATTCCCATTCCATTAAACCAGGCCATTTAAATGGAGAAGTTACCTCAGTTCAGTTCTGGAGGATTATTACAGCAGTCACATCCACAGAGATTTATAAAGTCACTTGTTTTTTATCTCCAGTGCCTCCTGGACTTTTAGCTCCTCAATTAATAATCTTTTCATTATAGAGGTTACACTTGAATAAAAAACAAAGGTGCCATTCTCCCACAAATAATTAGTTCACACTGTCCTCTTATATTTTGGTGGTACGTTCTGAGACTAGACAAATTTTTTTGGAGCAGTTTATCCTTATGCACCATCAATGGGGAAGGGGTTGAAAAGCACTAACTACAGAAAAAGCCTAGTGAAAAACTGTCCACTGGAAAACATTCCCCAAATCTTCCATGTTAGAAAGTAGCATTCCAGAAAGGCCAGAAAGGCCAGAAACAACTCAATGTCTTCATAACTGAGTGTCTAAGAAATTACAAACTATGGCATAGTAAGCCTAATGAAGGTATTAGAGTTTTGTACGTTGGAAAGCTTTTACCAGCTGTGTTATTACAAAAGAACAGTGATAGGAAAGGTTTTTCATTCAAGTATCAAGAGAAAATACTCAGAAGTCTTCCCGCTTCGGCAAGAAGTCAGGGAATAAGACTCATGAGAAAAAAATTCATTTGATATTAGGAAGATCATGATCCACCAATACAGTGTCCAAGAAGTACAGCTATTGGGTATATATATACCTATACACTGTACACACACACGTACGCACATCTCTCTCTCTCTCTCAAATTATTCTATAATTGGAAAGTTTGTGAATATTCAGTATCAACAGAAAGTTCAAAGAGGTTAAATTAGCCTGAACTGACTTATTCCATCTCAGGTGACTTCTGCTGGGACACCCGGATTGAGCATAGGATACCTGGGGCACAGGTAGTCCCCTGTATCCCTGTTGAGTGGCTCCTCTGCCTTTAGCAGGCAGACTCCCCAGGGCTGTCTCCCAAAAAACAGCCAGCACTTTCTGGGTCTGTGCATCCAGAGCAGATCAGCCAGGAAAACTGCTCCACAGCCAGCGTTCTGGGACACGAAGGTCTTACCCCTCACCTTTGCAATAGGACAGGGGGAAAACCCCTGGAGTCCAGACAGAAGCTTTGATTGCACCACTCCAGGCTCAGAGAGCACTTTTAACTGCTTTTATTCACAACCTTTTCATCTTGGAGTGCTCTTCTTTTCCAGCCAGAGTTTGAAACAACATGAACCTATGGCTTTTTCTGGTCAAGCTGCATATCTATTCAACATTGTTCATTTTTAAATGTACACTTGGGATCCTTGGGAATGCCATAATCCTCTTAAAGTGTGGATTTTCCTTTGAAAAGAAATCTTAAAGAAAACCACCGAATGAAATCAGTGTAGCAGAAATGTTTGTGTTATTCAGGGATATGCAGCTCATCTTTCTTCAAGAAAAAAAACAGTCTAAGGATGTGGGCAAGTCTGAGGCAGCCATGCATCAGGATAAATGTTTAGTGCTCAGAGGAGCCCCAGGATATACTCCAGGACCAAAGACAGGACAGAAAGAGATATGTTTTATAGGCTTCCACAGAAATTAATTTTACATATGTTCTTTTGCAAACATGAGGACATTGATAACAATATTGCTGTTTTGCAGAAAACTAATGATGACACTGAACAAATGTCAGACTTCACTAGTTGTCATGTTAATGGTCTCAAATATATTAAAAGATACACAGTCCTCCAGTCGGTAGGAAAAGAAGCAGCTAAAAAGGAGCTTCTCTGCACAGCAGACAGCTTCTCCTCCACTGATTCAGTACAGAAAATGGAATATTTTAATCATTTTATTCTCTTATGTAATTAGCTTTTGTGTTAATGTTCAGCATCACTGATTGTAGACATTATGTCTCATTCTCTTAGTTCTTACTGATTTATGCTGTAAAATGTTTGGACAGAAGGCAATAAATCATGCTTTCTGTCATATTGAAGAATAAATGAACCTATTTTACCATACAACCCACAACCCTAAGGATTAACTTGTCCCATTCACTCAACCCAGAATAACATTCTGACCCTTCCCAAGCAAACTGCATAAAGAAAAAAACTCCCAGTAATCTAACACAAAGAGAAATAAATCAGCAAGAAAATCTTCCCCCCCCTCCGCCCCCCATAGAATTTATACTGTTCACATCTGGCTTACTTCCTATCCACTTGTTTATTACCCAAATCAAACCTCTTCTTGGTAACTCTTGGTCAAATTTTACAGCCTCCCATTCATGCTTATTTAATTTATTTAAGACTGGGAGGGAACTGACCAACACTGATGGGCTGCAGTTGTGTTCTAAATAACTGAATTCAGCCATGCTGCACAATGCCAGCCATACCTCTTTCCTCACAAAACCATTACAGATTAATTCTTAATTTGAGTTGCCTCAACCACATTAAATTTTCTTTCAAAATAATTTCAAGGGTCAGTGATCTACTGTTTCTATTCACCAAGACCACTTGAGCTTTCTACTTAGACGGGGATAATATAGTTAGCAGATGTGTTAATGAGGTTTCTTTTCATTTGTGGTGGGCTTCTGTGGTTTTATGGACAGGAAAACAAATATGGCCAAACTACTGCAGCTTTTGGCATGCAGATGTTTCCCTACAAATTTCAGTTCACTCTGTCATGAGGAATAACTCAGGGGTTTGGAAGAAAGGACACAGACTTTAGGTGCCCTTCCTTCTAAAGAAATATTTGAAACCAACAGTGGCCCTACATGCTTTTTTTTTTTTTTTTAATGAGGCCACGTAGATAAGATCCTCCCAGCAAACAATAAATGGAGCAACAAAAAAGGAAAACTATTGCCGAATCCCTGTAAGAAGGAAAGAAAGGAGCTGAAGAAGAGAAATATTTTTAAAATCCTCCTTGTGAGTTATGTTTACTTGTTGTTTCAGAGGAGAACTCTGAGCACCCTAATAAATAAGAGCAAACCAGAGAGACTAGATATGGCTTTTCCTTCCCTAGAGACTATTAAAAATTAAGATGAGCAAGCAGCCAGGAATGTGTGTTTGTTTAACCTAAACCTCATTTCCCTAAGGCTGGCATCTGACCCCTTGTGTTATTGCTGGGGCTAGAAAGAAGCCTGGAAATGCAATGTCCCCTAGCAGAAATAGGAGGAAACACTCCCTGTGCTGAATGTGGTTTGCTATTAGTAGAGCTACTGTTCTGCTGTGACGGAAATAGATCTGTAGACTTTCAGAGCTGAAACTAATACAACGGTTCCTCTTGGCTAAAAGCAATCCGGATAGGTTTCTCACAGATTTGTCTTCATCTTTGCGATGAAGGTGACCCCTCCTCAAGCAGAGACCAGCAGTCTGATCTAAAGAAATAGAAAATAAAGTGTAAATGTGCTGAAATGTGTATAGGAACAATGAAATCTGAAGGTTAATCCTAGTGAATCCACTGGCTTTTATCAGTCAATTTTATCAGGCAATTTTTGTAAAGTCTGTTGAAATTCTGGGGTGGAACAAGCCATATTACTCTTTGTTAAGCAACATGGAAACACTGTGTGCATGCATGGTGTGTGTGTGTGCATGCATGGGGGGTGTGTGTGTGTGTATGTGTGTGTATATATATGTTACTCAACATGGAAATGTATGTCCAGGCATACAAAGCAAAATGACAGATTCTAAACTGTTGATTGGAAGTCTGTTGAAGTAAATGGCTCTGGAAATTTCTCTAGTTGCCAGCATGAAATAAACAACAACGTCTGCTTTCTTTTTTGTATCCTATTTGTATCTTTTCATCAGATGTAGTCAGTTGTACAGAGGGAATATAACATCCTCAAAATAATACAGAGTGCTCAATAACCACTGAAAAATCCAAGTGATGCTGATGATGATCTTAACATACAGAGAGTAATTTGTATTCTGATCCTACAGATAGATGTACTAGTGTGGACTCCTGAGAAGTTGGATTCGCTGCTGAGACAAGCCCTCAAGGACTAGCACCAGCCCAATTAATACTTAATGAATCACTTACACTTCTTGATCACTTTAGCCAATGTTCTCTTTCCTGAAGGTTTAAATTCTGCTTCTCCTACTTTGATCTAAGAAGTGGAATAACCTCTTCTTATACATGAGTATTTTAAGTTGGAGGAGCTCATTTAAATGCAGAGCTTTTTTTGTTGTTGTTGTTAATATTAGAAACAATCCTTCCAAATCTATGTGCTTTTAATGTTTATCTTCTTGGAGTTTCTGACCCACATACAAAAATTTAACACTCACACTTGAGAAAAAAAAAATAATCAGCATCCTGGGGAGAAAATTACTTTCATGTGACATAAGTCGTTGCTTCATATGTTGTTATTCTAGAAAGCATTGTCTAATTATAAAAGGTAGGGGGAAAACATAGTCACCCAGTCTTGTCCTGTCAAAAGCAATTTTGTATTTCTTGATATATGGTTGCTGTGGATAGAGTAGCATACTTTGTTTGAAGGTCAAAATTGGTATGATTTAAGTTAGAAGAATGAAGAATTCCATGAAACAAATTTAGTTTTTTCTCTAGGCTAACTGCTCTGTCATCTGGGATGTACATTACTTCTTTATTAGAAAAAATAATAATTTTTATTATTATTTCTTATAGCATAAAATATAATTCTGTCATTAAGTTGGTGAGAAATGCCAGGTGTAGGTAGTTTTGATCTATTATTTTGTTGTTCCTGGCTGATTATGACAAGATGGGCTGTGTATGGGTACTAGGAAGGGAATACCTTATTGGATTGAATCAATCTCTGTTTCTTTAACTGCTGGTGACAGAAAACAGTCATCTAGTTTTTGCTTCTATAGATGGCTTGCAAACAATGAGCTAGAATAAAACCCTGCATATTTTGCGATTGCAGCAAGACCCTCAGCCCTGCAATAGGCAGTGAAGCCCCACTACTTGTGTAGAGCTGTGCTTCTTACAAGGTAATTGGCTGAAGAGGGAGCTGTATGAAGTAGTCAGAAGAAACACTAATTTAACTGATATATGTTAAAACCTGGCCCTCCTAAGACATAAAAACTTCAAGCTTAAGCAACACCTGGGCTTCACCAACCTAAATGGTCTCATGAAACTACATGTGTGTATATGTTGCTTTCAAAAACCTAATGGGAGCCTGTTGTTTGGTTTGTTTGGGTTTTTTTCCTTTTTTTTTTTTTTTTTGTTATGAGAGGAGAGAATACTGTCTCCTTTTCTTTCAGTAGTTAGAGCACTTGCCTTGAAACTGTAGCATCACTTCCCTCGTCCATCTGTTGAAATCAAATCTCACATTTCTTTCTAGCCCAGAGAATACCCTAATCACCTGGTGGTGGGCTGTTCTAGGCAAGAAATATGCTAAGAATATGTCTAAGTTTTATAATTTATCTCCTCCATTTGGTCCTAGATTCCTATTCCCCAACTGCCCACATTCCCCAAACGTTCATTTTCTTCTGAGCCAATGTTTTTTTTTCCCTTTTCCGTTTTGCTGTGAACCATCTTGTGCTCTCCGAAACAAACCCCACTGCCCATCTGAATATCGTTTGTTCCAGTGCCCATTCCCAGCAGGTGGCAAAGGCATGACTGTATCCAATAAAATACTCTCTCCCTCTGCTGTAGCCCTTCAGTGCAATCATAGCAAGCTTTGTACGCTCAGTGTACGCTCTACATATATACATCTGTAATTTCATACTATCAAAAGTACTACGCTAGTGAAGTGCAACACTGCCCTCACTCATATCAGACACATAGAACTGAATCCCTCATCCAGCACTTTGTACGCACGCTTATGCACTCTCACAGAGGCACACACACACACATACACAACATTTTTTTGGAGTTGCAAGAGCAATACACAGGGACCAGGGGAGCCCCAAAGCTAAGTATGATGTAGCATGGAATTAGCTGGTCTTTTCTAGAGGCTGACAACCTTGAACAATGTGAACGTAAACCAATCGTAACCACTTGGTCTGGGTACTAGGGACACTGCCTGGAGAGGGCACACTTAGCGTTGTGTGTGTAACCTTATTTCCTCCTCACAAAATTGTTTCATTCCAAAATAGATGAGCATGTACCAATATGAATGTCTCCCGGGAAGACAAAATTAAGGGGTACAGATGTGGTAGCTGAACAGAAGTTTTTCCTTGCCTGTACCACTGAGTGATGGGCAAAAAGCAAAATGAGGAATCTGAAAGACTAAGTAAACATCTGTGAATACATAAATCAGTAAACTCTTTCAGCCACAGAGCTGGAAAAATGCATAGTTTGTCATAGGACTTAAGATGAAATAGGCGCTGTTAGAAGTGCCCCCAGAAGCAGTATTTGATGGTCAGGATCTCTGATGTTGAAAAAGTATAAACTGTGTCAGGAGGCAGAAGGGTGAGTCTGGGCTTTCAACTTCAGTCTTCAAAGTGGAGTTCAGCAGACTTATGAGTCTAATTCCTTTGCTGCGCCATCCTTTCATAGTTTTCCTGAAGTAATTCTAACGTTTCTACTGTAAAAATCCTGTCTGCAGTTGTTATACATCCCTATGTTCCTTATTTCTTTCTTGATTGTTGATAACTCCTGGTCATAGCTTATATGAATTGTCAGTTCAGTAGTGCTTTCCAATATATTTTTCCTCCTTCTTTTCTTTTTTGTACATAGGGTAACAGGTTTATTACTTATTGTCAGCACAGCTAAGTGAAACATGGATCTTTAGAATATACTGCCTGACAGTGCAGTTCTAGAAGAGTTTTTTTCCATATGTGTATTTTGGGATTTTTTGAGTCAGTTTTTCTCTTCCTTATTTATTAACTTAATGAATTCTGACTTTGTTGTCAATATGGTGCAATAACAGTAAAACACTGAATAGCATCAGAGACACTTCTACTCAACTGTACTTAGCCACATAATTAAGGCACATCTAAAATTACATGCTGCTTCTCCCTGAAGTTTTAAAGACACCTGAATTTAAGGAATCATGACAATGAATACTTTTTCCTTCTAAATACCCAGAGAAAATGTAGTTAGAACTTTCCAAGCACTTATTTTGGCATATAATTTGCAGTAATGTTAATAGCTTACAGATGCAGACAGAAAAGAACATCAGAGTACAGATGATTGAGGCCAAGTGGGGGAATCAGTAAGACTTTTAATTATGGCATTTTGAAGGACATTTTTAAAACTCAAAGCTCTTTGTCTGCATATCTCTGAGGGTCCTGTGGTGAATTCCGTAGGAGAAAAAATTAAAAAACCATACATGTGGAAGTAAAAGCTTATATGACTCAGTTCTTCTTGCACAAAACTGGAAGCATAGAGAGGATTCTTTGAGAAATGAACTGATCTCAGTAATGCTTTAACACTTCACTTTAATACTTCTTTAACACTTTCTGCTTTTAAAGTTATTAATCTATTCACTTTACATATGTTCTGTTAATACTTTGTTCTTATTGCGTAGGTCTGCTTTGGTCTTCGGCAACTTAGGAGTCTTTTCTGGTTTTAGGAGTCACAGTAGGCATGTAGTATCTGTGTGACAGTTTAACCAGACTCAAAAGTCTGACGCAAGTCTGTATATTTTCTGGGAAAACTTAGGGACTGGAGTCCTGAGTGTGAGTGGCTTGATCAGATATAGGCAAATGGGTTACATCTCAGCAGAGACAAGTGGCAGATCATCATTCACATTTTTTCCTTCGTTTCCATTTGACGTGGCAGAGTTCCTTTCCAGTGAATTAGACAGAAATTGCTTCAGCTTCTGCTCCCATTCTTCTTCTCACAAGGTAAGAGACTGAGTTAAGTCCTCCCACAGCTGTTTCTGTCCCAGCTGCTCCCAGGGCTTCCTTTGAACCTGGAGTCAGCATTGGAAAAAAAATGAAAATGCAAGACAACAACATCAGTTTAAACCAACCAAATCTGTTTTGTGCAATGATACAGCAGGCACATTATTTTCTGAGAGCATTTTAAAACTTTATTTATTTATTTATTAATATACTTGATTTTCCCTTCTTGCGGGGAAAGCAGAAGAATTTTCATCTGTATATTGCAGTGGTAAAAAGGGATTGTTAATGCTGGAATGTTGTATCCTATATGAATAAAACTTAACACATGGACAGAAATCTGATCCCAGTGCTCAGATTCACTTCCTCTGTCTGACCAAGTCTGTGCCAACATAGTTGGAGATGTTTCTGAAGGGAATCAAGAGCCACCAAAGTAGACTAGACAGCAGACAGCAGTTAATTAACTCAGGCTGTGGTACTTGCAAGGACCTCATTGAAGAAATTCACCCTTTTAATTTGTTAAATGTTTGCTATAGGTCTCTGCAAACATTATCTGGAGACATGTCAGCTCTTTTTTTACATTGATTCCTCGTTTTTGTTTTCATTTGTAGTAATAGTGTTCTTTTAATTGAATAAACACCTGTACAATTCCTATCTGCTTGTTTTTCTTGTAGACAAACTTACTAGTATGAAGCCAGAGTAGAGAAGGCAGGTGAATTTAGCTGATTGATTGCATAGTCTTCTGTGTGAGATTGAGATGAGTGCTATTTAAAGAAAATGGTGAGTTTTTGAAGAAGTGCTGTACTTTTGCCTACAAATATTCTTGCTTGAGAGTGATTCTCCTATTGATTTTAGAGCAAAGAAGTATATGTTTGAATATTTAGCATACAGACCACAACATGTTTTAGTATTAGGCTTACAGTTTAAATTATTAAAAAAGAAAGAGGGAAACAGACCATAAATGTTTTTCATTGTTGCATTCAGACCGTTTCTGGACATGAAGCATGACTTTTTTTTTTTTTTTACAGACTGAGGCCAAAGTTTTAGCAAAACAAAATTTCCTTCTCCCAGTACCCATTTCAGTTCAGTATAGGAGGATATAAAGACCTTGTTACATAGACCTGTTTGCGCTATTTGTTCTGTGCATAAACAACTCCTAAACCTCTAACTCAAAAGTCTATGTTTTTTAAAACCTGTTCTATAATTTACAAACAGAGAATGGTGTACTTATTGTTAGAAATTAGTGTCTAGAGGGTAAATTTCACATTCTGAACAGCAAATTTTACCATGTGGTTTGGCTCATTGCAATCATATTACTAGGAGTAAAAAAATGTTATCTAAAATGACAACTATTCTATTACAATTCTCATAGCAAAATAAGCAATTCAAAGGAAAATTATTAATAAAGTTCCACTTACAATAAAACATAAAAAAAAAAATTGAAGTCTTTGGTCATGACTATGTCTGCTGCTTGATTGCTGCCTGCTGTCCCGTCATTGAAAGTGTTCAAGTTCAGGTTGAATGGGGCTTTGAGCAACCTGATCTAGTGAAAGATGTCCCTGCCCATGGCAGTGGGGTCAGACTAGCTGATCTTTAAAGGTCCCTTCCAACCCAAACCATTCTATGATTCTGTGATCTTATTTGCATGAGAGAGATTACTTTCCAAGAAATTGGAGTTAGCCGCATTGCTTAAAACTTTCAAGACGGTAATCCTTTATTTGTTGAGTGTATTATTCAGAGAAATTAATAGAAATGAAATGCTGGAAGGAAATGATACTATATTCATCTAATGTAGTTGGGTGTTGATGAGTTATTTTAGCCCAAAGGGTCATTCAGTTAACAGGTACAGTATAAACTCATCTTGCATTGTATTATCAGGAAGGAACTGGGTGAAAGCTGTCCAAAAACAGAGGGAAAGGAAATTAATTAATCAGTGATCAGAAAAAAATACATAGAGAAAACATTGCATAATTTTCCTGAGATAAGCACAGTAGCACGGCTCCTATTGATCTGGGCAGATGGAAGCTCCATTTGGCTGAGTTAGTAGTTTATTCTCCTGTTCTCAACCTGAGCATAGAAATGCTAGACTTCTGAGAAAGGGCAGAAATTATTCATACTTTCTGCTCTGTTAGTTCCTGAGAAAGAAGACTGGGATCCACAGAGACCCTGTTGGCAAAGGTTTCTTAGCAGCACTAAATCAGTACATTGTCTCGCAATCTTTTTCTTTTCTTTACCGTCTGAAACTCAGCATTTCCATTTCACAGGGATATTTTGTATTTGTTTGCATCCAATCTGGAATCAAACTATGCATATTTTGAATATCCTAAAGTCTTTTTTTCCATGCATTTCTTGTCACAATCTTTGCTATTAGAAGTTTATTGGGTTTAAAATTTGTGATTTTTATCGAATTTTAAATTTAATTCTAATTTTTTTCATGGAATCAGTTATTTTAGATGCTTTTTGTGTTGTATTCAGTTGCTGCTGTTTTGGACTGAATGAAGAATTTTGACTTGCTTTCTAGGTCCAACAATAACCTTTTAATGTCATAATCAAAGAAGCTGGAACTTGGTACGTACTATGTTGCAGAGATGCTTAGATACACTAGGCTTATTGCCTCACACGTAGTGTACACATACGTAAATGAAAGACAGTTTTGAAGTAATCCACACAAGATGCTAAATATCTACAATCTTAAGTAAGACACTGTAGGTGAACAGAGTCATACTTCCATAGGAAGACATTTTAACCCGGCAAGATAAACTGTCATCAACTTCTTTTACCAACCACCACAGAAATCCTTTAAGAGTGCTTAGAGGCAAAGTTATGAAGTGACACTGACTTCATACAGTAATTAAATTTGTCCATGCATGGTTAATAGCTGTGTACAGTTAATAGAGAAAGGAAGAGAACCTGGAAGAGATGTGGGTGTACAGTGGAAGCAGTAGAGTGGATGGTTAGTTGACCTTCATGTTTCAAGTTTTTTTGATTCATCCTAGTTAGAGAAATGAATTTATGTCAGAGTTAAGTGTAGCTTGGATTGAAGCAGATTTTTTTTAAGAAAAGTTACTTAATTGACTGGAATACTGGTTATAATTTGATAGTGAGTTGAACATATTCACTACAAAATAAAAGCTTTAAAAGAGGTGACTTCTGGAAAAAAAAAGGTGAATGCTCTTCTTTTCCCCAGGATATTTTCTATGATGGAACAATATAAAAAAAAAATTAAAACCACTGTCTTTCCAGAGTTGCAGTAGAAATAGACTTTAGGGAATCACTTTGTAATGGGAGACAGCTAAGCGAGGACTGCCTACTTTGTTTCTTTCCTCCCCATGCTAGGCATAAAACTAGATTTGCCCAGAGATTCTGTTTGTGCATGGGATCCACTGCATTTTGGATTGATGACTACAGATATAGCATTCCACATTTCCTGAATTCACATATAATTAACTAGACATCAAAAAAAAACCCCAAACCCAGAATGACTTGCTCTTCCTCTCCTTTGCCTCACTTTTCCTTACAACTCTAACATTGCAAAATAAAATTTTGGTTCGCTGATGTCTGGCATGCAAAAGTTCAGTCCAAAATATTAGTGTGATAAAGTTACAAAAATTTGAATATGAGAACAGATAATTTAATGGGAAGTATGTTTAACCCAATGGTGCTGTGCAGTAACAGTGCACTGTGTAACACATAGAACATATGCTTAAAAAGGTAAATATGTGAACCTATGCACTAGGTCAAATGACATTTCTGTTAATGAAAAAGAAAGGGATATAAATATCTCAGGTTTCACCAAGATTAAAGAGACTTATGGTCTCTATCAAGTTTTCTCAAACACAAAATGGCAGGTTAATTTGGTTGGAACTTAATTTACAGATTTGGAATGCTGGTTCTAACATAGACAAATTTTGAATTTTACAGTGCTATTAAACTGATCTACATTCTCGTACAAAGGAAGTATGTTTATCTCTTGTGGCTGTGGGTTTTCAGTGGGATATCATAATAGTAATGCATTTTTTCCAAAAAAGTGTTGATTTGTATACTTCCTTTTTAACTATATAAAATGATTCTCCACAGTAATATAAAATTTGCTTAAGTAATAGAACTCATTGACTTTTCCTTCAAGTTGGTAAAAGCATCACAGGGATACAGCAGATAAAGTCCAAGACTGTTTAGATCCAAAAACTAGTAAAAATTGATGTAAATTAGATTATAAAAACACAATTACAATTTATAGTAGCAAATATGATAGGCTTACAGAATGATAGAATCATAGGACAGCCCAAGTTGGAAGGGACCTTGAAAGATTATCTGGTCCAACCTTTCATGGGAAAGGGAGCCTAGATGAGATTATCTAGTACACTGTCCAATCACACCTTGAAAACCTCCAGTGATGGGGACTCTACCATGTCCCTGGGGAGGTTGTTCCAGTGAATGATTGCTTTTACTGTAAAAAATGTCTTTCTTATGCTGAGATGAAACTTACCCTGGTGCGACTTGTACCTGTTGCTCCTTGTCTTCTCCATGTGACTCCTTGTGAAGAGAGAGCCTCTGTCCTCTCTGTAGCCGTGCTTTAAGTATTAGAATACTGTGATGAGGTTCCCCCTGAGCCTTCTCTTCTCTAGGGAGAAAAGACCTAACTCCTGCAGTCTTTCCTCACAGGGCAGATCCTCCCGCCCTTTGATCACCTTCGTGGTCCTCCTTTGGACCCTCTCTGGTCTGTCCACGTCTTTCTTGAATTGTGGGGACCAAAACTGGACATGGTACTCCAGGTGCAGCCTGACAAGTGCTGAGTGGGATGATCATGTCTCTATATCTGCTAGTAATGCCCCTGCGGATGCAGCCCAGGGCATTATCTTTGTTGATGCAGCAGCACACTGCTGACTCCTGTTCATCTTGTTGTCCATCAGGGCCCCCAGGTCCCTCTTAGCAAGGCTGCTCCTCAGCCACACAGATCCTATCCTGTACTGGGTTCTTTGGTTATTCTGTCCCAGGTGCAGGACTTTGCTCTTGTCTTTGTTAAACTTCACACTGTTCCAGCCTCTCCAAGTCTCTCTGTAAGATGGCTCCTCCTTCTGACGTGTTCCCCTCTCCACCCATTTTGGTGTCATCAGCAAACTTGGTAACGGTGCTTCAATCCCACCATCCAGATAATTTATGAAGATGTTGAACAGCGTGGGGGCCAACATCAATCGCTGGGAGACCCCACTTGTGACAGGCTGCCAGCCTGAGTAAAATCGCCAGTTACCACCCTCTGAGTGGTAATTTCCTACCCAGGCCACCCATCCGATCTGTATCTTGCCAGTTTGTCCAGGAGAAGGCTGTAGGAAACTGTGTCAAACGCTTTGCTGAAGTCCAGGTAAACAACATCCACTGCTCTCCAAATTTCTCCAAATATTGAAGACTAAATGTTGCTGTCACAAGAATCATAAAGCAACAATGTAGATTTTATTAGCAAATAGTTCATTTTGAATACAACAAATTTTGACAAAAAAATACTAGGTAAAGTAACATAAGAAGCTTCCAGCGGCATATATTCTTTGCTCTGAACCACTATTCTGTCTCTAAAGTATTTAAATGAAAATGGTAAATTTATCCCACTAGATTGCTTAGCTGAATTAAGCGTTTAGAAGACACAGGATCAGCAGTGATTTTGATGATTCTTTGCTTCTCAAATATTAGGACTGACTTTAAACAAATGTTTCTATGTAGCACTTATGAAGCTCAAACTTGAGAAGCCAAGCAAACCTCTAGCTCATGCTCTTCCTGATCCTTCAGTAAGCCTTGTTTCTTCCACGATGCCTACACAATACTGTCTACTGCTAACCACTTGGCAGGCAGCAACTCACACATTCTGTGTGGAACATATTTTTGTGTTATTGGTGTTCTTTCTTTCCTTTTTCTTGACCTTACCCATCTGCATATTTTGACTATCAGTTTTGTCATTAGCATAGACCCTGATCCTTTAAGTGCTTAAGCACATGGGTAAAGTCAATGTGTTATGTACACCTTTTTGTAGGTTTTAGCTTGTGAGAACTCTATTTTAAAATAATCTTTACTGCTAGCATTGCTACTTAGCTTACTTCTTAAGAGTACCTTGTAATCTTAGGACCAAGGTTGCATTGTGAAAGTAATTTTATGAATACAAGGTAAAAAACATGGTCTCATTTTCTGTCTATATGGATACTGGGTTATTCTATACACCATAATAAGATAGTTACTATAAAATAATCTTTCAATGAAATAAATATTTACTCTTGCCTGCTTTTATTTAGTTTTTAGTTCCTATGAATTTCGATGTAAGATATTACACATCTCTTTTTCTGTCCTTTGATTTTTTTGGAATTCTGGAATGACCTAATATATGAAGTTTTGATTTCTCAGAACAGTTTCTGATGCTGTTTTGTTTGAAATCCAAAATATGAAATTATAATGTGAAGTGCCTAAATACCTCATCTTAGATGCAATATGAGACAATTTTTGTTGGTTTTAATTTTTTTTTGGCTTATGTTAGTTTGACAAGTTACCATGACCCTCTTTTTCAGTATGTAAAGATGGGAATTAAGTGAGCAGAAATAGCTCTACTTGTAAGAAATAAGGAGAAGACACTTACTTACAAAAACCCTAAACACTTCTTGTCTGTAGGAACCAGAAATCTGCCTACATTCTGTCTGCAGTACGGAGTATGCACTAGAAAGCATACCTAATTTCATTTTTGCACAGTACCACATCTCCGTAGTATGTATCTTTTGCTTTGCCTACATTGATGAATAATTCTGAATTATTGTCATGTAATGTATTCATAATCACATGCATATATACTGGCACCTGTTATTTGCTTTCCACAAAATTATCTCCTTGATCACAGTCATAAATATGTTAATGGCATTAAGCATTCAGTAAAATTTGACATCTGGAGTTATTTGACTTTCATAATAGATCAATAAAACCTCTCCTTCAGATATTTCTGAACAGTCGACACCTCCAGGAAATGTAATGAAGTCAAAGGTACAACAATTAAATAGGAAGTCTAGGGCTTTTGCATTTTGATTTTATTGAAAATTATTATAGAAATCTTATCTTCTTACTCAAATATAATAATCTCAAAACCAAACTTATTTTAGATCAAACACTGCAGAATAGATATATGCCAGAATACATAATCTTTTTAGACAATGAACTAATACAACTCCTGCTGCAAAAGTGTGATTTGTTATATCAAAGTTGTCTCACAAAGGTGTTCCAAAACACTTCATTAGCAATGATAAACTGGAAAGTCACCATCAAACCAGATTATAAGCCCTCATGAACATGTTCTGTTTGCAATTATTGCACCTACCTGTGGATTCAGAAAGGCTTTCCCTTGTGAACCACCTGGTAAATAAATTGAACTGTTAAGTGCAATCTTTGAATTCTGACTTATATCCTGGTTTTTAGCAGAACAGCATTTTAGTCTGGAATGAAGTATGAAACAATCATTTACTGCAGTCAAAACCTGTAGAATGAAGTTGTATTTTTGGGATATAGTCTTTTTCCAAAATACCAGCATTGATCTTGAAACACTGAATCAAAGACCTACTTTATGAAATTCTCCAAGGATTCAAAACTATAAATATGGTCATTAAAATGATGTTACCTGTACCCATACAAAAGTACTTTCTGAACAGTGTCAACTAAGTTTAGTTTATGTGTCCATAAAATACGCATTTGAGAACTTATTATTGAGTAGCTTAAAGTGTTTCTAAGTTTCTCATATATTTTCAGCGTAGGTTGAGAGGTCATTTAGGTGGTAGTGATAATGCATGTGCATGCTTATATTTAGTTAAAGGAGAGAGATTAATGCCCTTTTAATATTTTTTTGTCTTTCAGATATATTATTACCATTTATTAATAATGATTATTATGGGATAATTGAGATCTCAGCCAAAATATGTCATTTGATATGTGGGAATAGACCTATATATGAGCTCTTCCTGAGAAGAGAAGCACCAAAGTACACCTTTAATCTCTCTTATCAAACAAAAAGTACAGTTGAAGCAAATGTCCCATTAGTTCCACAAATTTCCCTTATTTTTTTTTGTTAGTTAAAGGAGACACTAGGTCAAATAATGAGAAAAGTGAAGGGGAGCACTGGAAATAATACTGGGTAAAAGATAAGAGTGTAATCAGAGAAGATGATGAGTGAAATTGAAGAGAGGGAGGATTGGAAAGAACAGCCAGCCAGTTCAAGGTAGCCAAACTCTTGGGTAAACTAGGGGTTGCACTTCAGTGAAATGAGTTTCCTTCTGTATTATAAAATTTATTCTGTGCTGTTGTACTAAATGCATTCAAATTGTCCTGTATGTTATTCTGCTTTTTATTTATGATGAAAATAAGTTAAAAAGAGCAGTAAACATTGATGATTTGGAGTAAAATTGAGTTACCTTCTTGTAGTCTAGACATCTTAACTGCCAGTATCCAGTCAGACAGCATTGCTCTAGAGAACATGAAGACTGCTATTTCCATACAAATATACATGCATGCGCATATGCACACACAAATCATGTTACCAAACAGTCATTTTACCCTGGAGCCAAGTTATTCCACCTGAAAAGAAAAAAAAAGCAACCAAACAAAACCAAACCATTTTGTTCTACTGTGGTGATCACTCTCCTAAAAAAAGCAGTGGCTTCAACTCTAAATATCATCTATCTGAATCTCTCATGTCTCTTCTTTGTCTTTCTCTGCTCCTCTCATCTGGGATTTCCAGCTAGTTCCTCCTGAAGTTTTCACCTGGGGTATCTTGAGAAGGTCTGGTATGATTCAGAGATGACTAAGTTTTCTCAGCACAGTTCTGGGGCCAAGGAAAATGGTGATTTCCACTGGACAGATTTTCCTCACTGAATCCAAAAAAGAAGTTTAACCCTTCTCCCCTTTATATGAAAACTCTTAATCTTCTATAACCTTTACAATTAAAGTTACAATTAAATGCTATAGCATGGTGATTAGTCTACATTTTTGTAATTTTCTGCTCAGAAATATCTTTAAGTTAAAAAAAATAAAAAGCAGTTAAAATATCCAGAGACTTTATAAATGACTTACTGATGCATTGATATCCAAGGCATACCTTCTGTTTTGGTTTATAATTTTCTCTTTCTTGTGCCTGAGTGGTCATATGCAAAAATTTTTTTCCCCTGAAACTTTTAGTATAAAATTTTCCAGCAAAAATTGTACATTCTTAAGAAGAAGTAACTTTTAAATGTCTTTTTAACATTATTTGATTTTGATGAAGGTAGGTAAGGGGTAGAAATCAATCTAGTTTCAGCTGAGGACCACCACATTTCAGTAATAATCCTAGAAAATGTATTGAAAGAAATAATCTTGTGTTTCTGTCAGGATGGAAGATGGAGAAGTTGACTGATTCTGCAATTTAACAAATTTCAAAAGAAAAAAGGCCTAAACTGTACTGATCCAACTGACACTTCACTGAGAATTCCTGTCAATCCTTCTTTTCTACAGCATTACAAAATTAGCAGACATAACAGAACTTGTTATGTGCATATGTATTTTTAAAAAGGCCTCGTGACTACTCCATGAAAGTTTGGTCAAAAGATTTCAACTGACTGGCTTGGATTGTAGCACTATTGGAGACTGAAATCACTATCATCTGAAATGCTAAAGAAGCATTATTAAAAAAGGCTACTGCACAGGGAACATGTTGGTAGAGAGATGTCTAATGAGGTATAGCAGGATGTCTAAGGGGATACAGACGTTATTTCTGTCCTAATGGCTTGAAAAAGGATACAAACATGCTTAATATATGCACATTTAGGAATGCATATATATATACATATATATATATATATAAAAAAGCAGTTGACAGCAGTACAAGTAGATTGAATCTGGAATTACAGAGTGAAAAATGAAAAGTCGGGGAAAATTAGCTTAAAAGATTTACTCAAGAGAATTAAACTTCTGCAGTAGTAATTTAGTGAGCTGTCAGGGATGAGTAGAGCGAGAATGTGCAACAGCATACAGTGAACTGCAGTTTGTTAGTATGTTTATAGATTGATGCAGTGGCAAAGTTCTGCTCCGGTTAACACAGTGAAGGCTGATGCTATAAACTAAGCAATATTAGTATAGGTTTTGTATAATTACGGTGTGTTGTATTGACAGACTGCCACACACTCTTCAGTACAAGTTTAACACAAATAAACCAAAGGAGATCATAAAAGAGTGATAAAATGAACTTACAGCTGTATGAATTTACTTAAAAAAGAAAATCACAAAGCAAGGAAGTTTAATTCATAAATGAAATATTTAAAATTTATTTGGTAGATAAAAATATGAAAAAAGAGTTAAATAGCCTTTTATTTGAAGGTGGGGTTTAAGTGTAAAATAGTTGAAAGGAAGAAAATGCATATTGACATAAATTAAATAGAAATGTCTCCTGTGGGAAGAAGTGAAATCTAAATTAGTTAAGAGAAAATAATATTTTATACAGTGCTCGTCAATTTGGTGTAAGATATAATTTTGCATTGAGAGCACATTGGGTTGTAGAGAAGAGTATTTCCTTCTTGCAGATCTGCCCAGATTTTTATCTGTGGTATTTAAGATAATGGAAAAGCCTTTTTCATTTCACAAAGAATTCCCTGCCTGCAAAGTTGACATGATATACAAACGATATACAGATAGCATGTCTCTCTCTGGGCTCAAGTTAAGGACTTCTGAATTGTAATTCTGTCATATTCACTGTAGGTCGGCCCACTGAAAAGTTCTGCTTCTACTTTAGGAAGTTTGGATCCAGTCCTATAGCAATATAATAATTGCTTTTAACTTCTGAGCTCTTCAGTGTATGTTTTAATCATTAGTCAAACAGATATAATACCATTATTTATATTAGTAGAAAGCTTTTGTAAGTATTATTAATAAAATACTTTAATGTGATAAGTTCAATTATTTTTTCCTCTTCTAAGAAAGTAAAATACACTAAAAAAAATCAAAGATTCTCTAAGGATTCAGAAATTTGAAGCTGTAGGTATTACTCATTTGATGAAAAATGACTGAGAGTTTACTCCTGAACATGGCTGTAAATTGTTAAGGATTGTTCCTGAAGGTGTGAGGTATCACGTGGTTTTCATAACACTGTTTTAGACCACTCATTGCAAGTATGGATGGGTTTTCAGATACCATAGCAGGCATAAGCCATTCAGAATTTCTGTATTATAATAACATATCAGCATAGTAGTTTAGTCTTTTTCTGTCTCTGTAGTGCCGGGTATGGTGATACTTTAGGAATCACAAAAAATTTCAAGGAGATTGGCATATCTAGTGTATCATCTCCTCAGTGCAAAGTGTTTTAAGAACATTATTCAGTGAAATCGTTATTCCTATTATGTGTTTAACAAAAAGCATCTTATTTGAAAATGGCAAGTATAAAGCAGAGGAAAAAAAAATCTTATTATGCTCTATTGTGTTGGACCTGGCCATCCTGTAACCTCACATCTCATTCTCATCAGAGATGCCAGGATTTTGAATGGCTTTAGTTTTGAAAAACAGGCGCTTATTCTGTTCCTGTGCTTCTTGCAATTTTTCTCCTTGATCTGATTCTGTAATATTTTTTTTTCCTTAATCGATTCAGTTTAGCAATGGGTGACTAAAAGATTGTATAAGTTCAGGTTATCAGTACCAGCCACTTAAGATGCATCTATTAAAGGTCTCGGTTGTGCTAAGGGAATTGGTTATCTTCTCTTTTCAGGGAGCTTTGCAGAGCTAGAGTGGGTTACAGACACTTGGTTTTGCTGATAACAGAGGAAGCTTTAATAATTTCTTTAAACCCGTCTAATGATAGTTTTCAGAGAGAACATGAGCCCCCTGTGTTCATCTTTCTAATGCACAGTGTGAAGCTCTAGCTGTTTCTTTAGTAGAAAGAATCTTTCTTTAATTATAAAGAACTTCACTAGGATATTAGATAATGAGATGCAAGAGCCCCCTTCCACAGTATCATTCCTTCTTCAAGATGAAAGAAGCTACTAGCAGTATTACTCCACTCTTCCTCATAGACAAAACATTTATGCACTGTAATATATCGTTAAAAGTCAAAGCAAAGTCACCTCTGCTGTGCAAGCTGAGGTGAGAGGGGTGAGAGGGATGAAGCAAACTTGTAAGATAAGGAAAACAAAAGGATGACCTGCAGCACAGTGCAAGAACAATTAAAATCTATCTATCTTAACAAGCGTTTTGTTCTCTTTAACAAATCATAGCAAAAGAAGGAACTGTTAGGGCAAAGAGCTGAAAATAGGACACGATTATTTGTCTTGCTTTCACTGATTTTACACTGATTTCAGTATGACTTTGGTCTCCACACCAGCTCACTTCAGCGTGTAAAGCAAATTTAAAGGAGATTAAGGCTGTTGATGCCTATTTGTGTCGTGAACTTTTCTCAGATCACTTTAGGTATTGAAATATGTCACAGTTTGTAAATGTCTCTATACTGATGGACATATGGCTGAGTTACTCCTGAGCAATATTGTGATATAAACTGGTACAGCTCCAATTAATTCCAACAGAAACCATGCTCTTATCACTCTTATTTTATGACCTTGTAACTCACTGACTTGATTGGAGTTATGATGATTTATATCAACACTGAGAGTTGATTCTTGTTTTGCTAATTATTCAAAACAGCCTGTTCTGATTATTGAGAGGTGTTGGTAGCAACAAAAGGGTTTAAACAAAACTCCAAATTTGGATGTCATTTATCTCCTTAGTCTGGGATACCTGTTTAACTCATTAAACATTTTGTATTTTTTTGTGATTCTGTAGTTAGGACTTGAACTAACATGAAAATTCAGAGCTGTGCATTCATCTTTTTTCCTATCAATTTAATAATTAAAAATGAAACATACAATACTAGATATAAAAGAAACAATTTAGGGCTGTTTAATAAACAGAAGTAGCTGAAAAATACATGCAATGTCTCTGTTTGACTATTCCAAAGTTTACTTGTTTTAATTTTTAAGTGTGTGTCTATTGTTTATTCAGATGCAAACTAATTTATTTTTATAACGAAATTGCAATTTTCAGGTATTTAATGGAAGGGCTTGCAACTGTCTGGGCCACAGAGAATTTAAAGATTGCCCATAATGATTTCTAAGCTTTGGTTTGATTTACTGACTTTCTTTTAATTTCCTCTGCTTGTGTTTTGCAATAGATGCTTGCATGAGCAAGGACTGTTTCTCCATATCACACATGCAGCAGCCGCCACCTTGTAATATCAGCACATGGGTGATTGGGTGCACTGGGCTTCTGTGGCCCACAGGGTGTGACCCTCTGGCATTCTGTGAAGTTGAAATGGGGGAAACATACTGTGGTTGTGCATTCCTCGTCCCCCCCTTTTCCCTGGGCCGCTTGTTGATCTGGGCCACATGATGATCTCAGAAATTCACGTGAAACCTTGGCCTTGGTGTACTGAGTCTGGCGGCTGAGAGCTCCTTGACGATGTCAGCAACACTGCATAGCTGAGGCTGGGAACGTACTTCTACTGCCTGGCTCAGGTGTCATCCCCTGATACCCTTATCTGAGTTGTAGCTCAAGTGGAACAACACTGAAACCTTGAAAATTTTAGAAATTACCACCTGGGACTGTGGCCAGGATGGAAATTTGTGGATGACTGAAGCCAATCATCCTGTGAACCTATAAACAGTGTCCTAAATGAGACCCTTTGAGCTCTCCTGGACCGCAGCGGGCTGCACCCAGCATCTCCCGCTGAGTTGGACACCTCTCAGAGCTCGTGAACTTTCAAGTTTGCGATATTTGGAGGGCCATTGCCGACTGCCACGGGACCTGGGCTGAAACACTCCTCAGCTGAAACACTCCTTGAGGGTCAACTCTTCACCTGTTGAGAAATGCCAAGACATTTGACATGAATATTTCACTGAACTTGAGTGGAATTTTTACCGGATGTGCCTTTTGTATATTAATATATATATTTCTGTCTGTCTGTGTGTGTGAACTGATATCGTGGTTTAAACCCAACCGGCCGCTGAGCACCACGCGGCCGCTTGCTTACCCCCCTCAGGTGGAATGGGGGAGAGAATCAGAAGGGTAAAAGTGAGAGAACTCGTGGGTTGAGATAAAGACAGTTTAATAGGCAAAGCAAAAGCCGCGCACGCAGGCAAAGCAAAACAAGGAATTCATTCACCACTTCCCATCGGCAGGCAGGTGTTCAGCCACCTCCAGGAAAGCAGGGCTCCATCACCCGTAACGGTTACTTGGGAAGACAAACACCATCACTCCGAACATCCCCCCCTCCTTCTTCTTCATCCAGCCTTATATGCTGAGAATGATGTCATATGGTATGGAATAGTCCAGCTGGGCCAGCCATCCCGGCCACGCTCCCTCCCAGCCCCCTGCACACCTGGCAGGGCATGGGAAGACAAAAAGTCCTTAACTAGCATAAACATTACCTAGCAACAACCAAAACGTCAGTGTGTCATCAACATTATTCTCACACTACATCCAAAACACAGCACTATACCAGTTAATAGGGAAAAAAAAAAACCAACTCCATCCCAGCCGAAACCAGGACAACTGATAATAAGCATAATCTGTAATTAAGTCACTGTCGTGATTATAGTAAACTCTACTAACTTACTTTGTAAATGTTAAATTAGTTAATGATTAATTGCTGCTAAAATTTTATGATCTATCTTAAAACTGTGAACAAACCTTAGACTGCTGCTAAACACATATAATCCCTTAGACATAAACCGTTGACCAGTCTGAGACTAAGAGTGAATCCAGCCACACCTAGACTCCATCAGGAGTTTAGAGAGCAAGGGGGTCTACTCTGAACCTTGTGACTCAACGGGAGGGTCTCCCTTACCCTTTTCGTCCTTGGTCTCTATGTAAATCATTCTAGATCAATTCTTAGCTCATTTTCTTTTGTATGTTTCATCCGTGTGGTAAGTAATAGAGTGAACCTTGACATCAAACCCTGTTAAGTTGCAGTTTTATAAATTTCTGTTGAAATCACTTTCTGTTAATACCTTTGATGGTGATTCTTTAAGCGGCCTCTAAACGACTCATTCACAACACATACTGGGCTTCCTACTTTCAAAACTCAAGCCTTAATTTTAAAGCCTGAAAAGGACACCAGAATACAAGAGCATTAGTTCTTATTCCAGCCAGAGCTGTGCATGCATGAATGAATTTACTGAAGTGTTTTCATCCCAGGAAAGCCAAAGCATGTGCAATGACGCTTGGCTCTGTTTTAAGTAATAGGAAATAACAAAAAGACGTTCACGAAATGTTTGCTGGTTTCCAAACATTTCAGATTCAGATCCTGCTTTTGTTTTCCAACCTTAAAGGCACCATAGTGGAGAAAGTGCAGAAAAAGCAAACACGTTTTAGTGAAGGTGTGAAAGATCTTACATACAAAAAATGAGTGTTCGTTCTGGAAAACATGATTATATGGAGGACATGAGAAAAGTATTTAAAACCATTGGTGGCATAGGGGAGCTGGATAAGGAATGATTGTACAAAAGTTTACTCACTTAGGAACCAAGGGACATCAAAATAAATTTTTGGTGAATTAAAAAAAAAAAAAAGGCGGCATTTCTCACAGCCCACAGTTGTGGAACTTCTTGTTGAACGTTTGCCTGGGTTCCAGAACTGATTGACTTGTATAGATCTGGATGGATTTTTCTTCTCTGCTTTTGTCAGAAAACTCTTCCTCTAGCTCAGGAAGTCCCTTCAGCTAAAATCCAGGGGCTGGGACAATATCATTATATATTTGACTTGTTCATATATTTTTTCTTATTACTGTTCTTATGTTCCTTCAGTATTTTTTGCCTGAGAAAAGAGAAGTCTGGAAAAGTTGATGTGTGTCTATGTGTATGTCTAAGATGATGACAAGAGTGGGGGGAAGAAAACAGAGGGAATGAGTGAATTTTTTTTTTTTAAAGAAGACGTATGTATATGTATGATATCTTTATGTATCACTACATAAAGAATATGAAATCATACCTTGTAAATATAAGGCAAAGAAAGAAACAGGACCTCCCTCCATAGAACATTTTTCCACTGTTTTGATATTCAAGGTTGTAGAAGGTTTATAGAGACAAATTCCATGACTTGGTTTTTAAGTGCTAGATAATTTCATGAAGTGTAATGTAATTTGCATTTATGCAAACTAAGGTAAAAATGCCATGGTTCAAATTGTGAGAGGAAGGCCTGCTGTGTACAGAAAGGACGTTCTACCTCAAATGGTGTGCTCCTGTTTCCGTGCCAGTATCTGACTGAGGATTGAGGGGACAGTAGATTGAGGGTGGGTTCTTAATTACTGATCTGTGACAGAGGCAGAAGATTTGACTTAAGGTCTGGCATACTATGGAAAATGCTATGAGTAGTACCAGGGAGAAGAGGAAGTATAATCCTGGAGTTTACCAGTGACTGGTACAGAAAATACTTCATTGTGGGAAGTATCCAAACCAGGCAGTCACAAGCCTGACTTACCAAAGCTTTTGTGACTGGAAAAGTTACCAAATGTCTCTGACTGGAATTTCAACCACATCACAGTAGGTATAGTGGTATGTTCAATAGCTCTGAGGTCTGTGGTTATGGTTTATGTGTGAGATGGACTACTGAAAGAAACCACTGCTAAGGAATCTTATGCAGTTGTTGCCAAACATGTAACTTCCAAGGCCAGTGGCCATTAATTACTGTCATGTCCTTGGTAAGAAGTACAAGTTGCAGCTAACAATATACGATACGCTAGCTCAAGGATAGTGCCTGGATGTAGGATGGGACTTGAACTGCAGAACCCAGTGGATTTTACTTCAGGAAATATGTGGATTTTCAGGAAATATGTGGATTTTACTTCAGGAAACCACACACACTTCATGTAGGAAGAGATGAAACTGAATTTTTATCTTTTTGACCACGTAACTTGAGAAGGTATGCCTTCATGGAATCCAAAGAAGCGTGTGCAATATAGAAGAGTGCTAACAAGATGGTATTAAACTAGCTAGCTCAGGTCATGTACCAATTTTGTGTCTGTGGAGACCCAAAGAACAGGATAAATGAACTCAGTATAAGATGGAGACTGATAACGCTATAACTTGCATTTATCTCTTATACTTTTCCATTTGCTTTAAATCACATGAATTATTTCAGCACAGATGTATTGGAACTGTAACAAGCTATTTTATGACAGATTGTCATAATAGGTAGTTTCTGTCTATTTCTTTTCTCCCAGCCCTTTTGCAAGCCATCCAAACCTCTGGGATTCTCTCTTCAGACATTTCAATAGTCTGTCTGATGTTCAGTTTCACTGAAAGAAATCCACATCTGTCTGATTGTTCCTTTGAGTTTCAGGGCTGCTAATTATACCCTGGCATTTTATCTTGGGCATGTGGAAACCCCTGTTCATTAACTTACTAGGTCAAGGCTCATCTTCACATGATGTAGAAGTTTAATAGGCCCTCAGATTGTTTTCTGTAAATAAGACTCATTAACCCTGCTACCCCTAGAACGTTTTCAATTCTCAACTTCAGTGCTGGCCAGAGAAAGAGGAAGAGTCTGCATTTTAATTCTGATGCTGAATATTCACCCTCTTCTGACTATTCGTTACTGAATGCGTCCAACTGTTGCCTTT
The DNA here is from genome assembly GCA_013400755.1 of Pelecanoides urinatrix. Lineage (NCBI taxonomy): Eukaryota > Metazoa > Chordata > Aves > Procellariiformes > Procellariidae > Pelecanoides > Pelecanoides urinatrix. Next base: position 27,231 of record VZTQ01000241.1, on the reverse strand, counting down.
AGTATTAGGAAGAAGACAGAAATTCAAGGAGATTTTTTTGAGGCATGAAACAAGTCTACCGTAGAAAAGAAAGAGAAAGCCGTATCTGTTGCAGGTAAATACAATTCCATTAAAACTGGTGAATCTGAGGCCGATATAAATAAAAAACTATAATTTGTGTTGAAGAATTGTTATATAAAGTAGAAAAAGATGGGGAGTAATTCAGGATGGAAAAGCCCTCTCTATTTTCTCAAAAATCTGTTGTGCATTTGTTTTGCTGTTAATAATTTCTGTCTCTGCTCTGAAAATATAGGAAAACACTTAAACTAAAGCTACTGACTTGTAAAATAGAACTGTACATTTATTACAAGCCCCCAGTTTTCTGTTTATGGCTATTATTGTAGGTGTTTTGGTGGATATCACAAGATACAGCAGAAACAGTATCTTGTGCCTTGATAAGCAGCCCTGGAGCACGGGCACTGGGGTTGTTGAGGGTCAACAGCCACCAACAAACTAATACTGAGCAACTACTTAGAACTTAGCGTGGTCTGTGACAGGACAGAGTAATGTGATCCCTCCGATTTACCCTGGGTATCTTGAAAATAGATCTGGCTCCTGTTCTTTTAAAACCAGATGAGATGTAGAGAACATCAGTGGAAATGGAAAGCAGCATGAGGCAGGCTTGTATTAAATAGCTTTATAGGAGGCAGACTTCTATTAAATAGCTTTATAGAAGAATGCACTACATGCTACTAAAAACAACTGGTGCTGTCGTTTTTTAGATCTGCTTGAAAATTATCTGTATCAGGATGATTTTTTTTTGCAGATTGTAAAGAATGAAGATGTACCATATCTTTTATAGCTCAAGGATACACATTTTTAAGTATAAGAATTAATGATTCACATAAAATGTTGTAACCAAAAAGCGCACTTTAGAGTAATGCAGTGTTATAATAAAAATACTGAAATTGACACTGAATTATTATTGTATTCTGGCTAGCAGTGTACATGTTGCAATTTTCTGCAGAATGAGTACTAAATCCATAGAGTGCTTAGCTTACTGATTACTCACTCCCTACTGTGTATTACTTTTTTTTTTTTTTTTAATATTGATATTAGAAAACCCTAAGAGCAATCTTCCAGTACTTTAAGCTTCAACTTTTCAAGTGTTCTTTGTCCTGATGGACTCAGTTTCAAACCTCTGTTCATTTTCAACATAATTTAATTGCTAGGTATTAGATACTGTATCTGTCTGCCCATGTGTCAGCAGCAGCAAATTAGGCACTTAAACATCTAACTACAAATATTTTCCCCTGCAGTTCGCTGCATGCACTAGGATCACATTTTCTTTTGTCAGAAAAGGATTAATTCTAGAGGCCTGACTGAGATACAGCTAAAAGTTTTTCTCTTAAGTATTAGCTTTTAAAGACAGCAGTAGGCAATTGCATTAAAATCAGCAGAAAAAAAACTACAAAAAATGGGACATAGAGACTGAAAAAAGCAAGCTGGATTTATTTTCTGTGTTACCTAGAAATGAACATGGAATTGTATTTTTAACATTAATTTGCCAGAAGAGTTTTGGAGATAAAACATTTTTCACTGGCACAGTTCCACTGGTAGATCTGGATACAGGTCTCAGCTCTAGATTTCCGTCCACTCACCCAGAAGAGCTTGGTGATTTTTCTAGTGTTGTGGTTCCAGCCCCTGGGCAAAACAATCTCAGATTCAGTGACCCCAGACCTCCCTTGCCCTTCACCTTCCCCTATGCCTCCTCGCGGGATGTACTTCACAGAATCAGTGCAATGTCTTGGCCCTTAGCATTAATGTAGCTCCACTACTGATCCCTGCAGAAGGCTGTCATGCAGACAGATGCCTGTGGTTTCACTGTGGCGTGGCGAGGTACAACTTGGGTGGCTCTTTGTCTGTATGAGTGAAGATTTTCAATACTCTTTTTCTTGGAAGTACCACTTGCAGAAGAATGTATTTGGCACAGCAGAGCTGATGAAGCTTTTGCTTTCCCTGAAGGAAAGAAAGGGATTTTGAAGATATCACATATTGTTCGAGCAGGATGTGCTGGCCCAGACTTCACTAAATGACCTCTCCTGTAGGTGTATCCGTCACAATGTGACTTACTAATTTAGCAAGGCTGGGAGAGCGAGAAAAGTGAGATGGAAAAAATACAGAGGAGAGATTACCACATGCAAACCATTGCTGGCTCCTCTAAAAGGTCAGTCTGTCCCCACTTCACTGTAACCAGCTTAACTCGTTTGCAACACCTATCACTGCCCAGTGATTTACTTTTGTAAAAGAAAACCTAAAATACATATAGCTTCAAATAAATAACTCATGTATATATATATTATTAAGCTTTCATGCGTACGTACACAGGCACATGCATGCATGCATATAGAAATGTACATATAGCTATATAAAAAGTATATATAAAAATTTATATATATAGAAACCACATATAAAGGGTGATTAAATATATAAAATGCAGATTATGTGACATAAAAGTGAATATATAGATTTGTATTTACATATAGAACTATTAATATATGCATTACGTATATCATTATTACTACTACTATTATCATTCTAGACAAATAATTTGCAAAATGCCTCCCTGAGTTTTCACACTGCTGTCATCTTATTATCTGGTGAGCCACTGCTTTTGATGTTGGCATACTTAGTATTTTTCAATTTGGTGTTTGGATTTAAAGGTAATGTGGCTGCACATGCTGAAACCATTTGCATTGCCCTTTTAAAACAATGATGTTGTTCCTAAAATCTTTATTCACTGAATTTTTTTTTGCCAATAGAGGAAGATCTTTGCTGACCTTACACCGAGCAAGGCCAGGGTTATCTCTTGTTAAGCCATGAACTCCTAATTTGAATTTGTAATGTTTTACGCAGAGACACTTTAAAAGAGAAATTATCTTTTTTTGCATGCTGTACAGTAATTCTAATGAAGCTAAATTGCACAGGGAAACATATCGGGCTGTAGGAAATAAGCAATGATGTTGGGTTTGCATAACCAAAGCAGAACGAACCCCTGGAGAGGTGCAGACTGTACTGGCAGTATGCTAAACACAGTGTGATGATGGATGATGGGTGATGGCCCATGGGAGAAAGCAGAGAATGAGGGACGTGCACATAGGCAGGCACAGAGCTGTACCATCTGTCAGCACCTGAGAAGGGAGAGTGGAGGATGTGTCCTGTGCTGTTGCTTCCTTCTCTCATTTCTTCTCCAACATACCTTGCTGGTGTGAGAAGCCTAAGCAGTGGTAGCATGAAATGGCCTGTGTAGGTTCTGGATATCTTTGGGAAGAGAGGTGATGGGTTAGCTAGGATTTGTTTTTATTTCTTAGAACTTGCAAGTTGATTTGGATTATTAACTTAATGTTTAGGTTCTGGATGGAAGTTCAAAGGCTAAGTCTGTGGAGATGAAATACATGCATGATGGGGAAAAAAAAGGGAAGTTAACTAGATATCTGTGTGCTTTCATGTGGAATGGAAGCCTGGATGTTTAATTTTTTTTTTTTTTTAATTTTACTGTTTCTACCTTTGTCATGAGATTTAATAGTTGGAATTGGGGGAAGAAAGGGGAAAAATATGGTGGGTTGATTCTATAAGTGTGATTATATTCTGTGGTCATCTTGACTGAATGAGGATGACTAGATACATTAGAGATTTTCTGTAACATTAATGGAAGTTCTTTATGTATAGCGAAAAATGGATAAATCCTTCCACAGAGCAGGTATGAAAACCAAAAAGTAAATCTCTTCACTCTTTTCATTATCCATCCCAGGTTCCCAAAAAATCCACTTTGGACGTATCAGCCTAATTATTTCTGTACATTCTAAAATCGAAGGCAGAGATCCCCTTTGTAGATTTATGATGGTTAAATGTCTCAATAAGATATCTTTTATTAAAAAAGCTGAATAAGGACCTTTTATTTTGAATAATGTTATTGCATTGGATGCTGCAGAAGAAAATTTTACCATTTATTTTAAAGGACTGCCAAATATTGTTTGCTAGGTATTTTTATTCCACTCCATTAAAAGAAATTCTAGCGCACAGTAAAGGTCTGTGATTGATCAAGTACTAATCCGCCAATTCATACTGTATATGAGGGCTAGGCAAAACAGCAGTCCTGGCAACTGGGAAAGCTTCCTTACTAATTTTCCTGGAGTGGGCTAAGCTGAAGAATTGCACCTCAAATGCTGATGCAGAGTCACATCACAGGGCACCATGTGCTGGTCTGCTCAGCTGTCTAGGTGAACCCAGAAAGAAGTACAGTGATTTATGCATTCCCTTATACACAAGTCAGCACTGAAAGAGACAATTCTCACCTGCCTAAGTCATTCCTACCTGCACGAGTCACAACCTATCTCCAGGAATGTATGCAAAAGATCATAACTTTTTAAAAAATATGAGCCCGGTGGTGTTCCTTCTATCTTTTAATTAAAGAATGCTGTTAAAATCTGTGGCATTCCCTGGACTACAGGTTTTAAAAATTACTTGCTTTCGTTGTGAAGGCCTCAAGTACCACCTCTATCAGACATCTCCTGATCACTAGACAATGTTAAAGAGAAAAATTAGTCTAGGATTTTTTTGAATAATGAATTGTTGTTTCTAGATTGCTTAATAAATCAGCATAAATGTTCACAATTGATATTTGCCTCTCAAGGATGACTTTAAAATCCTTTTTGCGTAAGAGTGGGTTCCTACTTGTCTACAAAAATTATATGCAATTTGTTTTGGTAGTTTGCAGTATTTTATGTCTTCTTCTTTCCCTCAAGAGAATATAAGTCTTCCTCTTCCTCTCCCCCAAAATCTATACTCCCCCCTCCCCCCCCGAAACATTTAGGAAAGGTATTGAAAGCGGGAGAAGGGAGTTAACTTTCATAGATCCTGAGCCCTTGTGGCATATGAACTACAATTAGTGTTATGGATACTCAGCACTAGAAATTTCCATCAGTATTTTAATGGACATTTCTATACAAAGAAATTTGTTCTTTTGTTTCTAAAAGAATGTTTGCATAAGAAAATGTGGGGGAAATATTTGAAAGAAAGGGCTCTGGAGCCCTAGTGGTTTTTTTTCCCCCCATTATAGATGCATAATGTGCACCATCATGAGTCTGTGAAATTCCTAAATAGACTAAATCTTTCTGAACTTTTCCAAGGATAAGACACAACCTAGTATTTCTTGTTGTGACTCTGCAGCTTCCCTGACAGTTTCGTAGAAATGTACACATTTTTTTAGCTTATCAGAATAAAAGTATCGTAATTTTAGGTTCTTGTCCTTATCCACCCTTCCACTCAGCTCATGCCTCTGTGTGAGGGAAGAGTGTCACAAATTCTTTTCCATCAAACCCCACCGGTTACCACAGATACCTATTTTGGTAACATCTGCTTTGCCTGCTTTTTCCTACAGTGACGCAGAGGACTGAGACAGGTGCAGCCGTGAACATCCTGCATGTTAATGCTGGGTCAGTCTTCAGGGGACTTGTGTCTTTCTCGCTTTTGGGACTCCAGGGAAAATGATTCCTGAATGATCAGCTAATTCCCACCAACTGTGAGGATGTCCAAATATTCACTGGACACTTGTATCTTGAAAATACACCAATATGTGTGTCTGGGTAGACAGGAAGAAAATGCTGCATGGTACAGAGAACTGACTGCAGCTTCGTGGCGTGTTTCCAGGTAATCATGTTAGATGTGTTTCTAAAGTGTTATAGCACCCCAAAATGTTGTCTGAATTTTAAACATATATAAAAACGTAGACTCAGTAGCTACCATACACAGATATAGCTGTCCTTCCAAAGCCAGCTTCAACAATGAAAATTATAGCTCAGCTGTCCAATCAACACAGCAGTAGGCAAATGTTGGTGTGAAATATACTGAAAGTAATTTCAATTAACAACAATTAAATTGTACTTTGTTTTAAGATAGGATGCCAGGAGTGAGAAGAAAGAATGCACAGCATCTCTACAGGTGATAAATGCAGATCTGGCCTGCTGCTCACCTGGGTTTTTCGGTTTTCTTCTAGGCAATAATAGTATCAGTGGAAACAGGGAAATGAGCAGAACAACAGTTAGTGGGACGATATAATGTGAAAAGGGAAGGAAGAAGTAACTTGTTCAGCCTGACGAAAACAGAATGAACCCAACCTTTTCTCAGCATCTATTTTCCTCCTAGTCTGGGAGGAGGAGAAGAGAAACTGTTGTCAGCCAGGATGAAGATATCACACAAGGGAACCACACAACTTCCTAACTACTGCTATTCTCAATTTATGGCAGAAAGTACATTCATCAGCGTAGAGATATCAGAGCTTCAAACATAATTCAGACAGCTGGATGTTACTAAAATGCATAGCTTGCAGAGGCCTAGTAACTCCAGATTTTTTTCAGCAAAATGATTGTACTTAACCTGAAGAACTAGCTGAGCAAATAATTCAGTAGAGAAGCCCCTAATTTTCAGTGACATTCTCAGTAACAACTCTTTGTATGCTTTCAGTCCAGGAGTTCTTACGGATAGCTAGACAATTTATGTCCTCATCAAAAGAAAAAAAAAAAATCCACACATTACTTTCAGTAGTGTTTCTCAAATGCTAGAGAAGTATGGGAGGATTTTTTAAAAAGTAAAGTAGAAGTAATATTAATAAAAATACAATGTACATGCAGACTAATGCCAGATCTTTCTTACTGTTCAATTACTTTAATGGTACATGGTATGATCAACATGCTCTTAAATAAAGATTCCTGTAATATCCTCATAATTTTATTACAAATTAGTTATTTTTACTTATCTGGAACATTATGAGGTAGAATCAACTTGTTTAGCACTTGGAAGCATTGTTCTCAACCCAATTTCTGCCAAGCAGGGGCAAGTGACAAGACCAGAGCTTTACTTATTAGCAGAACATCCATTCATTTGCGATACTCACTGACTATCTCATTACCATTAAATCATATAAACTCAGTTTAACCAGATGAGTCAGGGAGAAGGTGAGCCAAAAGGAACTGTGACAAACTTGTTTGATTGCATGTTGTTCTTTGCTCACAGATAGCTGCAGAGAACAGTGTTTTGTGGGAAATATGATCTGTACCAAAGTCTAAAACAATGTACATAGAAATAAAAAATTATGGATAGTGCTGAATCAAAGTACTATTGACAGTGCATGGTAAAACATATTGAATTTCTGTTATGGATGCATTAATTTAGGTTGCTCATTTCATATGATAGTTTTGTCCCTCCAAAAGTTGTGACAAATGTCGAACCTAAACCCAATCTTACAATTTGTTTATATGAGAAAAAGAAACTGTGAAGTGAAGAAAGTTTTTTATACTTGATGATATTTTTTATGGTAGAATAAGTGCAGTTTTAAACATGAGATTGACAAACTTGTTCCTAGAATAGCTGAGATACCAGTAATTAGTAGCATAAACCAAAGCTGAAGAAGCAGCATGGTTTTCAAGACTACTGTTAATCAGCTTTTTCAATAATTCTGAAAATGAATGGGATCAAAATTATGTGTTGTGTTTTTTCAGGCCGAAAATATGAGTTAGGCATTTTGTAGGCAGATTCTTTCTTGTATATCATTTGTGGCAGCTTACTCGCTCACACTACACAGTGCTTTAATCCATTTTAGACACGTCCAGAGAAAGATTTTCAAGGGTTTTTTTTTTGCTGTCGACCACTGTGAACAGCAAAAAGAGCTTCCAAAAGAAACAGCATAGTAAGAGCATAAAGCCAATTTTTGAAGGGGACTGACTGTCAATGTTCAATTGTCGACACTGATAGGCAGAGAGGGAATGATGAAGAAGTATTGTGAAAATCTGGCCACTTAATATCAGCCTGAAACCAAGTGAAGCAGCACTAAAGAAACAGAGCTCTTCTTTATTATTCAAATAACACATCTTTGTAATCTTACTTTCCCCTGGAGCAGTATTTCCTTGTTGATCCTCATGCAACCCTCTTTTTTTCTATGGACTGCATAGATCAAGCTGAATGTTAGATAAATAATAAATCAAGTTACTTGGGGTTATATGTGTTGTTTACCCAATTGACCAAATTGTTCCTGCTACACTGTCCTTCTCCATTTCAACTGCTATTAATACCCACAGCATGACTTGAGAATTAATTGCCTATTTAGTGCTGTTGTTCTGAGGAACAGTTGAAAACTTATGCTAATAAATTACTTGATTAGTGTCATTTGACACAATGTGAATAATTTGTCAGTGGCAAGTGTCTTTCCTCTTGGGAGAGCGAAGGTTAAGCAGAGACAAAATAGAAAAGCAAATAAATGAACATCAGCATCATTATTCCTGGAACAGAACATGAATATCTTTCTCTCTTTCCTATGTCATGGAGGTTCTTGTTTACTATTTGATAACCTTTCCTGATGACCAAACTTTTTTGTTGCTTTGTCTGCTGAAGGAGTAATAAAATGTGAAGGAATAAAAAAGTTACTAAGAGTCTGAGGAAATAAATGATAAAATATTTCCATATTTTAGGTTATAGCAATCACTGTCCTTAAAACATACCATGTAGTTAAAAGGTTTTACATTTCACCAAGATTTTTTTTTTCCTCGAGGATGAAGACAAGGAAAAGGTGGATTGTTTAAAAAGTAAAGTTTCAAAGTAAAATCTCTTCTTAGAAAGCTTTTTCCTTTTTTGTCTTCATTCTATATGGAATCTTGCTACTTCCAATAGTTGGCCTGGTATAAAATCAGTAAGATATGAGTTTTTCCATCTTAATAGAATTCATTTAAAGGGCAGACTTTACAGAGTGTCTGTCCTTTTGAAGCAATGGGATGTAACAGAGTGTGCGGTGAAGGGATGTGGCAAACCCCTTAGAGATGAATGTGCAATACTCTCTATCTTACCAAGATATTTTTCTACACCAACACATTTTATCTAGTTGACCTCAATATGCGAATTTAAATCTTATTATACAATCAATGGAGCCTTCTGAAGGTGACTTATTTGTTCTTAAGTATTACAATTAGATAATATGGGTTTTCCCTTATGTGTGTACTTTAGACAAATACTTTTCATTTGCCTTTTACCATGCAGCTAATGTGGTTTCATGATTTAAGGCTGAATATGTAATACAACGGTGTTTACCTTCTGTAACTCTGCCAAATAACAGTAACAGTTCTGTTTCAATTTGTGTCAACAAGACACTTTTATGTTAATATACAATATGCAAACCAAGCTGAAATATTTCCTTTCAAAATAACGGATGTCTCCATTAACTATTGTTTGCATTTCTGTAATATATAAGTAAATCTTGGATGATGGTCCCACTGTTGTAGCTACTGTAAAAATGCAGGACAAAAAAAGAATGCCCGAGAGTTTGTGCTTGACTTTTTTTCAGAAGAGATAGACATGTGCAGGATGATTGGTGATCATAAAGACAGAGCAAAGTAAATTACAGAGTGGTGGATATGACAGGTAGTCATTGCTGAACATTTTCAGCTTTATTATTGTTTCTTAGGTAGGCTTCATGAAATGGGAGGTTTGCAGAAAGATATTGTGGTGCTCATTTTCCAAATGCCAAGTGTCAGCGTAAGGGAGAGAAGAGTGACCAAAACCAAATGCACAAAAAAAGGGCAATGACAGCTGTCACTATTGAGAAGTCAGAAATGAAATTGCTATTTCTCATTTACTGTAGGAAAAGTTTAAAAGGGAAGTGGAATTGAAGACAAGTTGTAGAAGTTTGATATCACAGTAAAAGGAAAAAAGTGATAAAAGCATTCAGAGATACGAATCATCTGGTCAAAGAGACAAATCAGGGATCAGATCTGACAGACAAAATTCTGAATGGTTAGCAGTAGAACAACCCCAATCTTGTTGAAAAAGCTTTTTGCGTTAAATGGAACATAAAATGACAGCTGAGAGAGAATTTTACTTGTATGGATGGGAGGGAGAATATGTCTTAGATATCTTTTGCTGAATGATTCTGAAAATATGATATCTTTCAGTATTGTTCAGTTTCTTGTCTCTTTTTGCAGGTGTTTTAGATTGTTTTACTCATAGCTATATTTAAGAATAGGCAGTTGTCATAAATCATTGTAAAGCGTTCTCAGACCTCTCTAACATAGAAAACAAATATAAGTAAACAGAAGTTTCACCGGGGTTTCAGGCTTACAGAAGTTGAGTGTTTGTTGCTTTATCAACCAAGGTTCATTTTGCAAAACAGGTTTCTACTTTTTTTTAACACTGCTGCTCAAATCTATATTCCCCACAGACTGGACAGTAATTGGGAATGCTCTTGCAAGACATTGTCTTTCTTTCGGAGTAAAAAGGAACTCTCCAGTTCTATCACATGCATGGTACTTTATGTGTTGTGGACTTTTGTATGCCTTACAGATAAAAGTGTCTTTTAAATAAAAAAAGAGATAATACATCTTAGTAAAAAGTCTGGGAGTCAGGAGAAGACCTGGCATCAGTCTTTTCACCAAGAGTTTGGAAAAAGGAATCAGGTAGAAATTAGGAAAAAAAATGACTTGAGAAACCATCAGTCTGAAGCTTGATGGAGCAGGAAACAGGGGAACTGTTGACTTAGAGCAGTAAACAAGCAGGGTTGTGGGCCATGTGAGAAGGGAATTTGATGAAGATGTAATGAGTAGAGACATGCAGTACAAATAGAAATAGGAGAATGATTGTTTAGCCTGACAAGAAAAATCCAGTCATCTTGAAACTGGAAGTCTGCATATTTTTTATGTTGGATTCTAGTTCAGAGATGCAAAACAGGGAGAGTCAGGATGTGCACATTAGGAAGAAGATCAGAGGTGATAAGATTGCATTTTCTTTCATTTAGACTTCTTTGCTCCAGACAAGTGAATTCTTGACATGCTTGGTGGACCCGAACAGCTAGCAACCCAAACATCTTCTGAGAGAACTGGAGGTGTCCGAATGGAATGATATATTCCACACACATTCACTGAAAACCTGCCTGTACCACAAAGAATAGCAGAGTTTAAATAATAGACTGGTTAAGGAGAATGCATGACTAAGATGGTGAGCTCTGCCTCCAATGGAAAGAGATTTGCTTTGCAAATGTCCTTAAATATTAAGGGCATTGGCAAGAAGAAATAGATAAGAATAACACATTTAGAAAAGGGTGAAGAGGAGCTACACTTAAAATTTAGTTCCAAAAATCAGAGAAATCTGGACACAGATTTTTTTTTTATTCCAGACTTATCCTTGCTAGTCATCCACTGTCGCCAGCTGGTGAAACATCAAGCAGTAAGCAATATCATTTCACACTATTCTAGCATCGATGTGGTGGTCATTTGCACCATCTGTCACTCAAATGTTATTGGACAGAGAAAGCACTTCCTGAGAGCAATGTTGAAATAGCACTCAGAATCAGATAAACAGTTCCTATGGCAAAAATCAAGGAAATCAAAGATACTGCTACAGACAAAACAGAAGGAAACAGAGGAATTAAACACAATACTTCTGCTGAGTCCTGAAAGACCCTCTGCTGCAGCCCTATTTCTGCCATTCATATTGAGTCAAAAAGATGAAATCTAGACTGAGGCTAAAACAGGCTGGTGTATTTTTAAGACAGAAATAATGCAGAGCACATGCTTTATTACATGATATCACGATGCAGAGGAAAAGTATGCATTGCATATTGTTATATGCTTTTGACACCGCCACAGTGATGGATGAGCTATAACTGCTAGCAAACATGCCTCCTAGTGAGACCATTGACCATATTCATAGCTTTCAAGCCTTGGTAATTTCTTTTACACTGTATCTCCCTGCACTTTGAAGTTACTCAACTTAAAAAAGCAGGCAGGCTAACCATGCTAATGCGGAGCTCAGCTTGAGGGAATTATCAAGTCTTCTCAGCAAGGTAAATTAGTACACGTTCGTGCAGCTGCAAGAGCTCTGAGCAGCTGCTCTTAGGCTGCTTCTGGTACCTGAACTAGATAATTTCAACTGTCTAAGATACTGGTATGCTATAATGCCCTCTGAAGTATGGATATAGCCTACCTCTATAGCAGTACTGATATCTGCAGTTCAGTGCTATAACCATGAAATCTCTGAAGCTCTCTGCTGACTGGAATAATTGTCCTCCCTTAGAAATTTCTTCTGCAATTGCAAACCTATAGCAAGGCAGTATTCACTAAAATCAAGATTAGTGCATAGTTCCCCAAAGCCGCTGCTTTATTTAAAAGGCAGAATAAAAGGTAGTTGACTGTGATATCACCACGATATTAAGCATTGGTATCTGTGGTTGTTTTAAGTGGCAATCAGTGTAAAAGTAGATGTTTCTAGAGATTTTTCCTCTGCTGTTCTGGCCTCTTCTAATTAAGCATGTTTGATTTTTAGATTTGGCAGATTATCTCTTGTATTAGGCCACTAGTTGCAAGGGTTTGCAAATAAAGAGGCTAAGGTGTTTTTTTGTCTTTTTTAAAGTGGTATGAACTCTCATATTCCAGTATAGAGAGATTTTTACCTAAATCTCATAAACACCTCTACTGTACACAAATAGTTCCCATAAGGCCTAAATAGCTTTCTTTTTAGGCAACCTGAAAGCAGATGGAACTATAGCAATGTATTTTGCCTGTACAGGTTAAGTTGTTCTTGCAATACGAAGAAACTCCAAAGAAATAAACATCACTAAATGTCATCACATGTTACTGTCACAGAGAATTCAATTTGAGAAGGCTGCTTATTTGCCAGTGTAATTAGATAGCATTTCCTACAGTAGAAAGATGCTTAGCCTTAAGGAGCTAGGGATGCAATTTCTCTGAATGACTGCCTTATGGTTAGAAATTACCTCAGGAGAAAAAAGAATGCCTGTATTTTAGTGCTCAGTGGTGCAAGTAGAATATGGATTTCCATCCTGTGCCTATTATTTAATACACTTTTTGAGGAAAGTTTGTACTTTGAAAATATTTTATGATCCTTGTAAGTATTTTGTCAATATGGTGGTTGTCGGGGAAACATGGATTACATTATCAATGTTGGTGAAGATAGTGTCTATTATTAACTTCCAGCTAATATAATTTTGTATAGGTTTATAATATACCTATATATAACCACTTTATTTTGTGTGCAATTGGTAAGCATGCATGTGCTTGTGTGTGTGAAAATGTGCTTGTATGCATTACTTCAATTCTCCCAAAGTCGATATTGGTGTATTCTACAAAGGATACATAATGAGCAAACCATACAGGCTAAATAGTCTGACTGGCTAAAATGATGTACAACAGAAGGGCCCCTGAATTTTTCATCAAAGACATGTCCTCAATTTTGAAAAGTGTCATTTCTGGTAGCACAAAATATTTTAGAACATCTTCAAATACTTGAATACTCAAATAATTTGAATACTTAGCATTCACAACTTTTTCTATTGATTGGTATAAAAAGATTCACTGTTTTATTTAAAAATTTAGGGTTGCCCAATTTCTACCAAAAGAAAAGTATTAGTGAGTGGAAACACCTTTGCTGAGAGGACAATGCTTTTGCTGGCTAGGTTTGTCCGTGCAGTTCCTTGAGATTTAGACTTAGGGGCAGTCTTTTTCTATTAATGACACTGGTGCAAACAGCAGGGTCATGCTAATGAAACTTGCAGATGACGCAAGGTTGAGAGATGAAATCAGCACAGAAGAGGACTGGAATATTTTACAAGAAGATTAGGGCAGAGAGCTGCGAGTGGAAGGCGGATGGCAGAGCTGCAGGTGCACTAGGACAGCCCTTAGGAATATGAAAGGCATCTAAGGCCTGTGCAATAAAGAGCTGAGTATTCTTCTAAAGGAGTGGGGGAACAGCAACAAAATCCATGCAAAAACCTGCCATTTGTCAACTTTTTAGTGGACCTTGCTCACTTTATGAAAAAGACTGTGTAATATTGCTGCTTAAGACAGCAGGACACCATTCCTATGTTCCCAGGTTCAGTAAGTGTTGATAAGAAAACTAGAGGGTGGACACAGTCAAGCACAAATATAAACCCTGTTTCAATAAAACTCCTCATGTGGAGTCCGCTCAGGTGGATTTAAATGTCATGATATATAAGTAAGCCTAAGATTTGGTCATATTTTCTTCTCTGAAGAATCCGTGTGAACTTCATGAGGTTCAACAAGGCCAAGTGCAGGGTCCTGCCTGGTATCAGTACAGGCTCGAGGACGAAGGGGTTGAGAGCAGCCCTGCCGAGAAGGACTTGGGGGTACTGGTGGATGGAAAGCTGGACATGAACAAGCAATGTGTGCTTGCTGTCGAGAAGGCCAACCATATCTTGGGCTGCATCAAAAGCAGCGTGGCCAGCAGGTCAAGGGAGGTGATTCTGCCCCCCATCTCTGCTCTGGTGAGACCCCACCTGCAGTACTGTGTCCAGCTCTGGAGCCCTCAGCACAAGACAGACATGGACCTGTTGGAAGGGGTCCAGAGGAGGGCCACAAAAATGATCAGAGGGATGGAACACCTCTCCTATGACGAAAGGCTGAGAGAGTTGGGGTTGGTCAGCCTAGAGAAGAGGCAGCTTTGGGGAGACCTTATTGTGGCCTTTCAATACTTAAAGGGGGCTAATAAGAAAGATGGGGGGAAATTTTCTAGTAGGGACTGTAGCGATAGGACAAGGAGGAATGGTTTTAAACTGAATGAGGGTAGATTTAGACTAGATGTAAGGAAGAAATCTTTTACAGTGAGGGTGGTGAAAGACTGGAACAGGTTGCCCAGAGAGGTAGTAGACGCCCCATCCCTGGAAGCTTTCAGGTCAGGTTGGACGGGGCTCTGAGCAACCTGCTCTAGTTGAAGATGTCCCTGCCCACAGCAGGGGGGTTGCACTAGATGACTCTTAAAACCCAAACTATTCTATGAATCTATGATTCTAAGAGATTTTTAATTTCTAATTAAATTCCATTGTTAATTTCTAATTCAACATACCAGTATTTGGAACAAAAATGCAGATGCATATTACCATGTGGAATAGGTTTTGAGTGGGGAAAATTACTCCTTTATCAACTCATCACAGTACTGCTTGACCATGAATTAAGTTTCTCCAAGAGATCAATAAAATTCAAAATACCTGTGGTACTGGGGATTATAGTACAATAGGAAATGCTTTTCCTTAGACAGAGGTCATGATTCAAAGCTAGATTTTGGGGTGGGGAGAGAGAAGAAACATATATTTTAACATGCTTGAATTTAGGCTGAAGGTAAAAAATCAAAAAAGTAGAATTAAGAAAATATTGTCTCCTAAATGAAATTACATAAATGAAGCCATTCCCATTAAAAAAAAAAAAAATACTGAACTTTGTGGATAGTCATTTGTGTCTTATTCAAGGCAAAAGCTGTGAATGTTGCTTCAGTTCTTGAAATGCCTGCTTTACTTCTCTCCTGTGACCTGTCTGTCACTTGGCATGAGTAATGAATACTTCTCACTAGCTCTGCATTTCTAATCAAAGGGAAAGGAGTGGATAAAGAATAAAGGGTCAGCAAAATGACAGAGGATCTTACTAGCAACAGTTAAAGAAACCCAAGGAAATTCCAGTGATTACAGTAACTTTTGTGATCACAAAGTACTTTCTTCTTGAATATCATTTGCTGTATTCATTTCTTCAGTGATATCACTGATACAATCTTTAAAGCATAATGTTGCACTGGAGATAAATGTCTTTGGGATTATTTTTTAAAGCTAAGCAGATATGCACTAAAGATTCCAGAAATTTGAGAACTTCTTGAAAATTCATTTGAAAACCAAGTAAAAAAATCAACCATCTCAACATGAAAGTTGCGGTCCAGTATTCTTTAAGAATGAGATAATGAATAAACGATTTATAATAAGTACTACACACTGCTGTGACAGAAGTGATCGTTACTCTAATTTACAACTTTGCTGAGATGTTTTCTCTTCTTAAATATTTACATTATTTTATGTGACTTGGTAAAATAGATTGTTTCAAGCTTAAGTTGGTTTAAGTTGAAAATGTTCATTATTGGTAGCTGAAACCTGACATTTTCAGCTTATAGGAAACCATGAAACCACCACTACTTTAGCTGCAGATGGTGTTATTTACACCGAGTACTTTGAACTTTGTAGGTCTATACCAAATATTTCAAAAATGATTTAGCTGAACTGATAGTTCATGTTTCAACAACTAATTCTAAAACAACTCAAAAAATGTTGCTTTAGGATAGCAAGTAAAACTTTATTTTTTAACAATATTTTAATGTAGGCTAGTTACAGTTACTATATATATCACTTGCATAGATACCTCCAATACATATGTGCATATATACAAAAAATAGCTGGCCTCACTTCTTTTTTTCCTTTTTTTCCCCTGCTAGTGGATTTTATATTGCTATCCAGTGCTGCTTTGGTGTTTAATAAAATGGTCCAAAACAGTTTTAATTTTCATTACATTGTTTTCTAAAGCCTGAATTGAGTATTGTAAACTGAATTTATTATTTTAACTATGCAATATGCACATTTCTCAGCTTAATGAGAGACATTTGCTTAATATCCTAACACTGACAGTAGTGAAAGAACTTTAAATAAACAAAATGCCTGAGCAGAGTGAAAGGCCCTGCTCACTTACATAGATATCTTCAAAATAATATATCCTTTCTGTGGAGAGAGATTAAGATAATTAATTCAAACAATGTGAGTTTTTATAAAGGGCTTTTCTTCCCACTGCAAGGTGAAGCTTTGAAGAGGGTTTCCACACAGAAATGAAGCTTCTTCTTATAAAAGGAGTTGCTCAAACTTCAAACATTTTTCACACTAATGGGAAAAAAAATTAACTGCAAAAATGATAATGTTGCTCCAAAGGCAAAATTCAAGACTGGAATATGTACATCAGACAAAAATCAGGAGAAACAAAATGTTCACCCCATCAGACTGTATAAATGTCTCTGTTATATCTTTGGTAGAAATACAACATCTGTTAGCAGAGCTTACTGTAGGCTGTACAGTATTACAGATTTTCTTCCAGGTAACATATAAGATAATTCCCAAGCTCTGTAGTGAAAAAACTCAAATATTATTTGAGTCTTGAGTAGGCTAGGTGTTGCCTACTGAAGCTGGTTTTACTTAGTAAGTAAGGTAAGTTCCTCCAGTTGTGGGAAATGTTGTACAATTTTCCAGATAAAACTATGCTGATGAGTTTAAACTGTCTCCAGCCTACTTAGAAGTAATAGGTAAAGGAGACAAAGGCCAAAACTGTCCTTGAGTTTTGTCTTGTGCTCCTCACTGCTAGAAGTGTAAGGACTGGTTCCTGCCACAGCTTGTCTTCTCCTGACCTGCTGCCCCTCAGACCCAGTGAAGGCCTGTGCTGAAGAACTAGGACCCGTCATTGCTGAAGGCCAACTAAGAAATTGTCCTGGTTTCGGCTGGGATAGGGTTAAATTTCTTCCTAGTGCTGTGTTTTGGATTTAGTATGAGAAGAACGTTGATATCAGTTGTTGCTAAGTACCCTCCTAATCCAAGGACAGCTCCCATGCTCTACCGACTAAGCTAGGTACACAAGATGGGAGGGAACATAATCAGGACAGCCAGCCCGGCTCGCCAACAGGGTATTCCATACCATGCGACATCATGCTCAGTATATGAATGGTAGGGGTGTTCCAGGAAGTCT
The DNA here is from genome assembly GCA_013400755.1 of Pelecanoides urinatrix. Lineage (NCBI taxonomy): Eukaryota > Metazoa > Chordata > Aves > Procellariiformes > Procellariidae > Pelecanoides > Pelecanoides urinatrix. The sequence goes on along the minus strand of VZTQ01000241.1, from coordinate 9,643 downwards.
GGACTGCTACTCGGTTATCGGTCAGCATGGGTGGTGAGCAATTGCATTGTGCATCACTCATTTTGTATTTTTTATCATTATCATTATTCTTTTTTTTTTCTGTTCTATTAAACTGTCTTTATCTCAACCCATGAGTTTTTCTCACTCTTACCCTTCCGATTCTCTCCCCGTCCTGCTGGGTGTGGGGGGAGTGAGTGAGCGGCTGTGTGGTATTTTGGCTGCCTGCCAGGTTAAACCACGACAGAAATCTGCTTCCTGCCATTCAAAAAATAATAATAATTTAAATATCTGGCCACTGTTTTCCATTCCAGTCAGGGAGCGGTGAGGACCGACTGCTCCCTGAGGGATTGGAAGTGAAGACCTGACAGTGACGTGGCACAAACTGTGCCCTCATTCAAACTTTGGGTAAACTTCCTGCAGAAACCTGTTGAAAGCATACATCTGTCTGTACCTGCCCAGCTTCTCTTTTATTTCTGATTGAGCTTGAGGTTGTTTTAGTTTGGCAATTCTAGTAGTTTGGTAATTTCCTTCAGCTGCGCCCTACAGAGTTCTCTCTCTCATCCACACGGGTGATTCTCATGCTTTGTAAATCTTCTCTATCTGGTACAAAATGTTTAAGGCAATAAAAAGTTTGTTTCCATGTTTCACATGTTCTTTTCCTGTGACTCTTTTGAGTATTTCCTCACATGAAACAATGAGGGTTGAGGAAATTATAGTTGAATTTCAAGGCAATTATAGTTGGGTTTCAAGACAATTTGAAAATATTTTAGTTAGTCAGAAATAAATAATCAAAACTTACAGGTTACTTTGTGGGAAAAAAAAACCAAAACCAAACCAAACTTAATTTGGGAGATGATTCTGACCTAGAACACGTTTTTTGCTGGCTTTTGTTTGGTTTTTTGTTTTTTGTTTTTTTAGAGGAGAGCACTTCGTATTTTTATATAATGAAAAAATTGATTCAGAGTGAAAGAAATTTGAGATCTGAAGTAGGAAAAGTTCTGTCCCAGTTCATGCTGAAACTCAAAAAGAGCTTTTGGTGCCAAACTTCTGAATCTGTCAGGCCTAGAAGCATGGGCATAATGCTGTTTTTCCAAGTTAGGTCTACACACACATGGCATTTCTAAAATGCCATATATATCTTGGAGACATAATAATGTGATACAATCATTACTACTACTTTAAATACAAGGACAGTTAGACTTAGTGTCATGGAAAATTACTTTTAGAGGAGGACAGAACTGAGACAACTTGATTCCCTTTGATGTCTTCCATCTGTAACATCAGAGGTGCCCAATTTTTTGACAGTATATTCCACTCTGTCTTACTTCCTGTGGACAGAAAGTATGAAATTTTCTGGCACCCCACCCCATGCTGTCGTCTTTTCTGGGGACCCTGCAAGCTTTTGCTGCTATGCTATAACATAACATCATGTAGCACTGCACCTTTGTGTGGTTGTGTGACCCCAGTACCTGAGCAGGAGTGGGAACATTGGCACTGCATGCGATGCACAGGAACACAGATGCATGGGAAAGTTGCAGCTTGCACATTCCCCCATACAACTGGAATTGCACCTATCAGGTGAGATGGACATGTCTGCATTATACTTATGTAAAGGACATATTTGTGTTATAAAAAGTAGATAGACCAGAGCTCACAAAACAATAAAACTAATGTGACACCCCTGATGTCTACCTTTGCTTCAAAGACAATAATATATTTGGTCTAACAACTATAGCAAAGTTCACAACCTCGCTCCACCCCCCACAGGATTTAACACCGGTAGGTTAATTGTTTTGTAGAATCAGATGCTATGGATAAATAAGGTGAGCCATACTGGGCACTACAAAGGAAGTAAAAGGGACATTTAGAGTAGACAATATTCGTGTACAGGTAAGAATACATCTTACAGACATAACAGGAAAGAAAAAGATGGAATGATGGTAAAATGAAATATGAATAGCACTTGTCCAAAACGGGATTTTCCTTTAGGCAGGAAGTTCCAATATTTCAAAATCTTTGTTCCAAATTATCCAAGAATTTTTAATAGATTTTTGGTGGATTTTTTTCTGTTTTAAATATGCATTATGTAAAGAAAAAAAAAAAGTCATAAACCTGAAAATGTTGATACTTTTTTTAATTATTAAAGTAAAACAAATGTTTGATAAAGTAAAAAAAGATACATTTTGACTTTCCCTGTCAATCATTTATTGCTATTTCTAAAAAAACATGTTTTATTTTTGACAAAGCTGTTTTTATAATTGAAACTTTCTTTGCTGAAAAAAAAACAGTGTGCCCTACTGGAGGATTTTGAATTGCAAGGAAGAGTATAGAATGTAAAAAATACTAAAAAAGAAGCAAAGGGAAAAGTTGGAACTTGATACAAGATGAGTATGAAATGCAAGAAAGAAAAAATTATGTGGGAACTAGATTTATTGGTACAGCCAGAAAGAGCTCGTTCAGTTTGAAACTCAAAAGACTGACACGTTCAGCTGACCATTGCGTTGCTGAAAACTGAAATTGTATAGCTCAAATAGTCCTTTCAGATACAAGTGTAAGATTTTGATAACTCTGTGTGTGAAATATATATTTCTTTCTATACTTCTTTACATATATGAATATAGACTCATGTATGTCTTTGTGTGTTATATACATATTAAATCTGATTCAATCACTACAAGAGCTGTGAAGAATGTTTGCGATGGATAAAGCTGACAACTCACACAACCCACAGAACTGTGGCTACTCTGTATATATTTTCTAAAAATATCCATGATGGAATAGTGGACTCAGGAAAGCTAAAGTCATTATTTTGTTCTGGAGAAAGAATATGTAGATTCAAGTGTTGTGATATACCATGAATTGCAAAAATAATGATATTCACAGTACAATGAATATCTAAATAAATTTTCACTTTGTTGTAAAATTGAAAGTTCATCTTTACATTAAAAACCCAGATAAATTACATTAATTGGCTTGACTGAAAACATTGCCACAGTGTAGATGGTTGCTTGAAACCATGTCAGCTAGTTTTACAGGGCCACATGCCAAGTGACGATGACTGCATTCTGGCTACATCCTCTCCTGCTGTCCTTTGCCAGAGCTGGTGTGGGACTGAGCAGCTGTCTAGACTGACTCTACAGTGGCTAAGAGTCTTTCCAAGCCACATGCCTTTTTAGCTAGTAGGGTTTCATGTTTCCTTCTCCTTTTGTATTTTGAAGCAAATCAAGATGCCAGACTAGTTCTGAATTGTAACTCAATTGTTTGAGCTTTCCTTCACATAACATAACAATGAATTTCTATACATTAGTACCCTGTTGCTTGCCCCTCTTTCCTTCGTCAACCTTACTGAAAGACTGTCATCAGTTTGTGTGCCAAGGAAGACAAGCACAAGTGGACTAAGAAGGATAAAAGTCAAGTATGAAATGCCCAAACCCCTGTTGCCAGTAGTTTTAAGCAGAAGACCAAAGTTATGGGAAGCTGGCTGAAAAACTGAGGGATGAAAAGACTGCAATTGAAGACTTGGGCTGTGTTTCAAGACATGAGCTTTTGAGCCATTTCTTCTAAAAAAGGAACTCTGTCATGTTAGGAAGATTTTAGTTATTATTATTTTAAATTTTTTTTAATATATATTATTCAATGACAAGGAGGTTTAGGACTCTTTATAGAGAGAGCTGTAAGCAGTGGAGGTAGAGTCTAGGTCTGGAAATTGATAGAGACTTCCAATTCATTTCAGACTTCCAGAGGAGGCAGGCTGGAGATGGACTTGATATATTCAAATAGTCAAACTGTTCCACATGTTCTGGTTGTGTTCGTGAACACTGTATATTAGAAACAAACATCATTAAGGTATCTATGGAAAGCTGTGCACTACAGCTTCATAGTGAACAAAAATGTTAAATGGAGTTTTATTGACTTGTTCTTAGGATATGTCAGTAATCTGACTTTTTCCATTTACATCAAAAGAAAATGCATAGGAACAGCAATATGACTGTTGCTTTAAAAATAAAGAAAGTAGTATTATACTACACACTACTAAGTTTCCAGAATAACATGTGACTGTGTCTTCATGTGATTCAATTAACTTGTGCTCTTGGCTTCAATAGATTATTTGCTTCACCTGCATTTCAATACCAAAAAAGTTGAACTATTGATTTTGTTTATTCTTTCATCCCTTGCAGTAAGTTGCCTTATGTACAGTGAAAAGTGCTGACAGTTCCAAAAGAAAATCACCAATTGGCAGATATATGTGATTTCACAGACAGCTGCTTAGGTTGTTTCTATAATGGAATATTTACAGAGTTGTGCCAATAAATTAACGACAAATGGAGCTCAGAAACCCTACAGGATATGCTTCTTTGCTTCACTCTAGCTATTAGAATATTTTATTACTATTTTATCTCTTTGATGCACTGACTTATTTGTCACAACATTTTAGTCAAATTGCTTTGTTTATCCAAAACCTTTAAAAACACATGTTGAAACACAAAACAAGAATGTCAAATGATTCCTTTTTTACATCAGTATCACTACATTCTGAGAATCATTCAATTAAAAATAATTGGGGGGCATGAATGCTTTTTGTATTAAAAATGCATAGAATACCAGGATTTGTTTCTTTTGAACATCTTTGCAGCTAGTTCTAGATATTGACACAGGAGCTGCAGCATATCTGTTCAGTAGTTAAACATTTCTACTATCCCACACCAGAAGTAGTCTGATATTTAGCATTGAGACAAAATAATTTTTCATGAATCAGAGAGAAAAACTGCTTCTGAACAGCAAGTTATTCAAAATTACAGTTAATAATAACGTGCATATTCTTTAATTTAAGAGACACTATATTACAATACATTCATTGACAAATTAAACTTCATATTAATGTCTACAAGAAAGTAAGTCAACAAAAAAGGCTAAACTGTAATCACATAGGTGAATTATTGGAAAATTGAAACACTTGACCTTGACTCCTGTGTGTCTTGTAACATCACGACACTGAAATTAATAACAAAAGCCCGTATGTTGTCAAACTAGCAGAACCGACTTAATGTCTATCTTTCCTTCTCACATAATGAAGACAATTGCACCTACTTTATTGCCTGCAATTACTGCGTAATCCCAATTAAGTGTTTAATATCATTGCTTAAATAGAGGGAATTGATAAAATACTTAAATTTTCAGGAAACTTCTTGAATATACATTGGTAATTCCTTTTCTCTATGTATTCATTATATTCAGCATAGACAGCCAATTTAAACTTCTGGACATAAGGAAAGCCCAGAATAGCAGCCAACATAGTTTTCAGAAGAGCTGTGATAGTATTCAGTGATAATTTTCTTCAGGCTATGTTAAGATACATTTCTTGATGATTAAGTATGAAAAAACTACTATCAGAAAGTATTACTGGTGTATTGAGAGCTGGCTGTTACCCTTTGTCTCCAAATGAACCAGAAAAAGAGAGTATGATTTTTGCTATAGGCTATTTGGCAAGCTTTAACTTTCTTCAAAATTTCCTCAATTAAAGTGCATCCTACTTGGCTGATCTATAGCATACCTTCTCTACTGATTGATCTCCTTGCAGGTCAATGGAAAACTTCAAGTAACTGAACAGTGTTTGCAGCTGCGTTAATCAATATCTGATCAATTCTCTCCCCTGCCATTTAGTTAAAAGCAACCTGTAGATGACTGACGGGCACAGAAGTCCACAGGGCTCACTCTCCTTGCAGTACCTCAGAGGGAGTCTTCCTCAGGGTAGAGGGGTACAGCCGGAGAAGTGAGGGAAAGCATGTTATGGAGTTATGACCCTCAAATTGCAGGGCTGGTTCCAAAGAATGAGATGCAGAACACCAGGGAAAAGAAGGTGCACCCAGCTCTGAAACTGTGATCCAAAAAATCCTTGACAGCATTTGTTGATCCCTGGAAGCAGTTTCTAAGTTCCCTAAGGAGGGCTGAATCACCCTGCTTACTGCTAATCTGCAACAGAGGTACCCTGGAGTGATTTGTAGGGCCTCAAAATGATCAGGTCCCCTCACCTGTGCATTTGCACTTGCTTCCTTTTAAAAAATGAGGCCAAGGGATGAGATGCCAGCATATTTTTATAAAATAATGATGGAAGCTTTGACAGGGAAGTGAGAGATCAGTTTCCTCTGAAGTCTGAGAGGTCTCACACATCTCTCCTGAGTGAGTACCCAAATTGTTAATTAAGGTAACAGGTAGTCTCAAGTGCAGGAGAGAAGAGAAGGCCTCCTGTTGAAGTTGTGCAGCTGTCCTCTGGGTTGAATCTCGAAATAGTCCTACAGAAAGGAAAATCATAGAATGATAGAATCATAGAATCACTAAGGTTGGAAAAGACCTCTAAGGTCATCGAGTCCAACCGTCAACCCAACACCACCATACCCACTAAACCATGTCCCTAAGCACCCCATCTACACGTCTTTTAAATACCTCCAGGGATGGTAACTCCACCACTTCCCTGGGCAGCCTGTTCCAATACTTAAGAAAATACTTAAGAAATTCTAGAAGCAGAAACCAGATGCCTCCTGGGTACAGTTCCACAGCTTCAGGCAAAAGAATAACTATACATATAATCGTCCAGCCCTCTGGGGTGGGATTTGAGCTCATTCAGGTGAACCAGGAACTGGCTCTGGGCTTTATTTCCTATACGAGTGCTGTGGCCATGAGATTTTTCTGCACAGGACAGGCGGTTGTACCACAGCTTCCTTCTATAATCTTGCATTGAAAGGAAACAGTGGTCTCAGGTTAGTTCTCCAAAAGGAATGTTTTAATCATCTACTCTGAAGAAAGGACACTAGTTTTCCATAATAAATAGCTTAGAGGTCCTTCTGGATCTCTAACTTAGGTGCCTAAGCTGGAGGGAGAGTTAGGAATTCAGACTTAACTCTAACATTATGCAGACCAGTGCTCAATACTGGGGTTTTTTTGGCTTATCCTTCTGACACCTCTAGTCAAGCAACCATTTTAAACTCTGTATTCCAGTCCAAGAATCTGGCAAACAAAGTGCTGGCAGAGCAGCACTAACTTGTAAGTCTCCATGTCTTTTATTGCATATTGTCTCCACTCTGCTGGAATCTTTTAGAGGCAATCCATTGACTATAGTGTATTAATATCACACCTTTCTGGTAAGACTTTTATGTGTTAATTCACAATAATGTTATGGTGTATTGGTTTTGTAATTTTAAAGACAGATTAAACTCCTTGCCCTTAGTTAATTACTTTGGATTCTGCAAAGGATTGACAAGTTGCTTTTCATACAGCTATTTTCTTGAAAAGAAATATATTCCAGTATTTAAAGGGTAGCTACAAAGAAGATGGAGACTCCCTTTTTACTTAGAGTCACATGGAAAAGATGAGGTGTAATGGGTACAAGTTACTCCTGGGGAGATTCCGATTGGACACAGGAGAAAAAATTTTACACAATGAGAACAATCAGCCATGGGCATAATCTCCCCAGGGAAGTGGTGGATTTGCCAACATTCGACAATTTTAAGATTTAGCTGGACAGAGTACTGGGCCATCTTGTCTAGACTGTGCTTTTTCCAAGAAAGGTTGGACAGATGATCCTTGAGGTCCCTTCCAACCTGGTAATCTATGATTCTATGATGTTTTTTGTATCCTTAGTGGTGTGGAACTGATCTGATGAAGAAAACTCAGTCCTGTATAAAACCAGGACTGTTTAAGAATCCTTAAGTTACACAACAAGAACAACATCATCTAAATCAAGCTATAAGTCACTGAGCACATGTTAAATGTCCATTCCTAATTCTTGATTTTTATAATTTAGATATTAATAGTGACAACTATCTTCATTACTATTTTAGGATCTTCCCCACAAAAAAGTTACTTTTTGTAAAAGTCCTGCAAAAAAGGGTCTAATAGTAAAGTTTTTGCTCAGTCTCTCTCCTTTCCCCATCACATTCTCTGGTGTAGAGGGAAGGCAGTTGTGATGGTCATTCTGGGCAGAGAAGCTGGCAGCATAGACTATGGGGCTTTTTTATTTCCAATTTGAAGAAAAGAGCTTCAAATAAGCAATAGCTATGAAACCATGCAGCATTACAGCTGGAAGGTGACTGTCAGAAAAGCATCACAGTCCAAATGTGGGGGAATGGACTTTCCACTGAAAATTGTGTTTACTGACTTCAGGAACCAAGGCCATATGGGGCTGATACAACTGCAAAACTTGCTCCATTTCTATAGTTTTTCTGTTTTCCCACAAAAGAGAGTAATGTTGCTCATCTTTTCAACCTATCTTGATTTTAAATACTCAAGAAACTTAAAATTTCCTTGGCTTACAGGATATGATTCTGAGGTCATGTGCATAGCCTATTAATCTCANAGCGGGGCCCCCAAGCCAGCGGTGGGGCGCCTCTGGGAAAACATATTTAAGAAAGGAAAAAATGCCAGAGAGTGAAGAGAGAGGACTGATGGGGTGAAAAAAAAAAACAAACAAAAAACCTCCACACCATCACCACAACAAAGCTAAACCAACAGTGTGAGAAACAGCTCTGCAGACACCAAGGCCAGAGAACAAGGAGTAGGAGGAGGAAATGCTCCAGGTACAAGAGCAGAAATTCTCCTGCAGCCCTTGGAGAAGACCATGGTGAAGCAGATTGTCCCCCTGCAGCCCATGGAGGACCTCATGCCAGGGTAGGTGGATATTCTTTGAAAGAAATTGCAGCCCATGGAGAATTCACACTGGAGCTAGTTTACCCTGAAGGACTGCAGCTGATGGAAAAAACCCACCCTGGAGCAGGGGGAAATTCTGAGGAGGAAGGAGCAGCAGAGAGGGGCTGTTATGGACTGACCACAACCCTCATTCCCTAGCCCCCTGAGCTGCTTGGAGGGGAGGAGATGGAGTTGGAAGTGAAGGAGTGAAGCTGAGCCTGGGAAGAAGGAAGGAGAGGTGAAGGTGGTTTAGGGTTTTTTTAATTTTTAGCTCTGATATTTTTTAAGCACAGAACTATGTGGAAAGACCATTTTTCAAACCCATTCAATGACCATCATCACTATAGGAAGTTGCTTTATAAGGAGAGCAGCAGCAGAAGTGTTTTGCTGTTCTTCATTACAAAATTCAGAATGTTGACACCATTTTATCAGAGGCTAATGTGTTTTCGTTCCGCATTTGTCAGATCAATGATTAGATTAGAAAGACTGGGTTGCTGTGGCTCTGCACATCTTGTGGTGAAGTTTGTCCCACAGACCAACCTGTATTCAGTTCATTTCTTGTGCTGAGATCACAAGTTGGAAGACATGATGTTGATTGACAGATAGTAGAAAACATAGCTCATTGGAAATCGTGTTCAGCTCCAGCAGTTAAGGGTCAAACTTTGCTAGAACCTAACATTAAATAAGTTAAATATTTTCAGTGTACGCAGGTCCTTGGCAGCCCCTTCTGACTGTTGTTAATTTACATGCATATGTCTCAAACACATAAACAGGACCAATTTTCAAGGTAATTGTTAAATCCTTTGGTAAACTTCCCACTCATGCGTCTTCTCCTTCCCTAATCTCCAGCTTCAGTGAAGTTCTGGAATGAGTGCAAATAAAGAACAGAAAATGCTTGTGAGTGATGTGAATTCTGGCTTTGAAGAGCTGAGTTTACAATATCTTATGCTTACCCCTGTTCAGA
>VZTQ01000239.1:0-42549 GCA_013400755.1 Pelecanoides urinatrix | reverse complement strand
AGCAGCTCTGCAGAGAAGGGCCTGGAGGCCCTGGAGGAGAACAACTTGACCATGAGCCAGCAGTGTGCCCTTGCAGCAAAGAAAGCCAACAGCATCCTGGACCACATTAAGAAGATATGGCTCTGGTGAGACAGTGCTGTGTCCAGTTTGGGACTCCCCAGTGCAAGAAAGATGTGGATGTATTGGAGCAGGTCCAGAGAAAGGCCCTGACAGTTATTAAGTTCTGGGAGTTTCAGACATATAAGAAGGAGGAGGACTGTTTGTGGTGTTCTTTACCACAGTACTCCATGACTTTGTAAAGATAATTTGATGTTTTCACCTTTCTTCATTATTTTTTTTCTAATAATTACTGACATTGATCTTTTGACAACTATCAAGAATTGAGGCAATGTTTTCTCAATTCCAAGATATTTATTCTGCACATTGAGTCAATTCATACTGTGTAATAGTCATTGTGTGGTCCTGGAATCCGGAAAGATACTGTACCTGCCTAATCTTACTTTATAAAGTAATACTTTTAAAGTTTGGAGTGTGCTATTAAGGAAAAGCATATTATTCATGAATCATTTGGTAAGCTGGCATCACTTTAATTTGTTTTAGCACAGCTTAAGGCAAGATCATACCTATTAGGGTGGTGGCGGGAGAAATATAGGTTCATATTTTAGGGTAGGCAACTCTAATTTAGAAAGAACTAACAGAAGAGAATGTGGGGTCATTGTGACTAACTAGTCAAGGTCTAGTTAACTATATTAGCTGCTTATGGTGCACAGTTCTTGGACATATAAGCAAGGGAATAATAATTGAGAAAGTGATACTACTTTCTTAGAAGGAATACTACTGGAAAACTTTTTCCAGTTTGACTGTCCATATTTGAACAATAAACTATTATAGTTTTCCCTGAACTCTCACAATGATATTGAAATAAGATTTATAACATTTTTGTATAATGAGACAGGGTTAAGAAATTCCACCTGATCTGATTACAGAACAAAAAGTTGAGGTGATATCACCACAGCTTCTCAATGCATGTGAGGTGATTTCTGACAATAGGGCTCACCTTAATTTTGACCCAATGGCAGAAAAATATTCAATAGTTGTAAGCTGCAGTTATATATAATTGTGCAAGAAATAAGGCATGAACTGNGGTCTCTTCTGCCAAGCAACTAGCAATAGGACGAGAAGAAATGGCCTCAAGTTGCGCCAAGGGAGGTTTAGATTGGACATTAGGAAAAATTTCTTTACTGAAAGAATGGTTAAACATTGGAGCAGGCTGCCCATGGAAGTGATTGAGTCACCATCCCTGGAAGTATTTAAAAGACGTGTAGATGAGGTGCTTAGGGACATAGTTTAGTGGGCATGGTGGTGTTGGTTTGATGGTTGGACTCGGTGATCTTAGAGGTCTTTTCCAACCTTAATGATTCTATGATTCTATGATTCTATTATAGTGAGAATAATGAGCTTCTGGATTGTTTCGTCTAGGAATAAGGTGAATACTGTATCACCAGAACATTGGACATTTTCATAGTATTATGCTGTAGCTCGGCCGACCTCAAAAGCTTGTTGGTTCATGTGAAGAAACTATTGTGAATTCAAGTCATAGAGCAGTATAGAAAACATGATGTTCTGACTCAGGTTGAAGTTATGGATTGGTTGGATGAAATTTGATTTGTTAATTGCAATACAGTGATAATTTATTGTTATTGCATTTTGGTCTGTATATCCATTGACCTTGAGTACTTCCTGAGTACAGAAGAATCTACATATCAAGAGAAACATTGATCTGCAATCCACTCTTTCAGTTTTGAATGTAAATTGCTCATTGAGACCACAGTCTTTGTTTTCAACACTACTCCAACATGTGTCCGTTTCTTTTTATTGGAGAAGTGTTCTGAGTGTTAGTAGATTAGACTTTTTGAATAATTTCCTATATTTTGGCTAGTTAGAGTTCAAGTGGATTGATTCAGTTAATACAGAAACTTCATTCTAACTCTTTGTACTTTTTGTGGCTGGTATAAAATTAGCTGCAGTTGGGGGTAAGCTTTTGCTGTCAGATGCACTTTGTGTGTGCATGTATCAAGTTTTATATAACTCAATGTTCTGTATTTGTTCAAAAAGTTATGCGTAGTAGATCAATGCAGTTACATGTACTGCAGTATAAAACCTAAGCCAAAGTGTGTATCACATTACTTTAGGGAAGTCCTTTGTGTTTTTTTTCCCCTCCTGTCTTGGTATGAGACAAATGTCAAGACCATGCTTATTGCAGCAAGTTGCAATTGAAATAAGTTTATGTTCTAATTTTGTTCTTCTTGTTGTTTTTAATCATCTAGAGTTGCAAATGCAAAACTTAACAATTTTTCTCGCCTGGAGCCCACGCTTCACCTTCTTGGTGTACAGTTTAATGAGAATGTGGCCCGAGACATCATGACAGGACAGCATGGGGCTACAACAAAGCTTTTATATGAATTGTATATTGCTTTAGAGAAAAAAAGAAAGGCGAAGCTCACTGGAGTAGCCATGGAAGCAAGGCGACCTGCAGCAACTGCAAAGCTTAAGTCTATTGGAAGTGTTTTGTATCGAGAGGTAACGAACTATGCCTATTTTCTATGAATATATAGGAAAAAAGGTAGCATATTTACATGTACCTCTAAAGCACGTTGCATGCTTCCCCTCCCCACTTTTTAAATCTCCTATTCAAAACCCAATACTTATATGGAAAAAGAAGCAGTCCTTTGCTATGTCTTATATATAGACAGTTGGATTACACAGTTTATCTGTGTTTTGTATTCCTTTGTTTTGGCTCTCTGTGTTACCTGCTCTGTTTTTAAGCTTTCTCCAGACTTAAAATACATGTAGCAGCAAAGGCTAATAGTTGTTCAGCAGCTGCCATTTTACTCATTTGATCAGTGCAGATTGCAGTCTGCACTGCAGTCTAGGTATCAACTTCAACTAATTTCCCCTCCAGGAAACTTATTTATAACTGTGTTGAGCTATGTGCCACAGTGGTTTGGTTCCTTCTGTTGCACGTCACTCCATATATTTATACTACACTCCAGCCTCCAATAACCGTATGTGGAGTAATATGAAGAGGAAAAAGCAAAGAGGAAAGAGAGTATCTAAGAGGAAGTCAGTATCAATGTAGTGGATTCTGTTAAGGACATTCTTCTTGACTTCAACAGTAATGTTCAGCATGTGCAGACCATGATTTGTTATCAGGATGAGCAATTTTTAAGAAGCTATATTTTGTGAATCAAATTCAGCTGGGTGAAATTTCACATTTTTTTCTGGCACGCTTCTTGAAATATAGTCTACAAGCAGAAAGTTTACCAACAAGTGCAAGGATAGTACCAAACCGTCAAAACATCCCTTCACCTATAGAGGGATAGCTTAAAGAAGATAAAGCAATTGAGAGTAGCTCCTGTCAATAGATAGGTTCAGAATAGCATCTGAATCGTAGAATAGTTAATGTTGGAAGGGACCTCTGCAGGTCATTTAATCCACGCCCCCCCTGCAATAAGCAAAGTCAACTAGAGCAGGTTGCTCAGGACCTTGTTCAGTTGGGTCTTGAATATCTCTGAAGATGGAGACTTCACAACTGTCTGGTCAGTAATTTTTTTTTCTTATGTCCAAGCTGAGTTTTGTGTATTTCAGTTTGAACAGAATAGAATAGTTCCAGTTGGAAGGGACCTACAATGATCATCTAGTCCAACTGTCTGACCACTTCAGGGCTGACCACAAGTTAAAGCATGTTATTAAGGGCATTGTCCAGATGTCTCTTAAACACTGAGAGGCTTGGGGCATCGACCACCTCTCTAGGAAGCCTGTTCCAGTGTTCCAGACCACTCTCTCAGTAAAGAAATGCTTCTTAATGTCCAGTTTAAACCTCTTATGGCGTAGCTCTGAACCATTCCCACGGCTCCTGTCACTGGATACCAGGGAGAACAGCTCAGCACCTCCCCCTCCATGTCCCCGCCTCAGGAAGCTGTAGAGAGCAATGAGGTCACCCCTCAGCCTCCTTTTTGCTAAACTAAACAAAGTTTGGCATTGTTCAAATCTGCATTTTCTTTTCAATGGAGCTAGTCCTGTTGTTCTGTGTACGTTAACACAGGACAACACAGTTTCAAATGACTATTGCAAAATTATCATATTTAAACATGTTTCTTCTGTTTCTGACTCTTCATTGCTTGATGTTTAATTTTAGCGTTTGAAAACTTTAACACCACGTCAGGCTGACTTGCAACTACAACAGATTTCAGAGCATTTTGAAACAAAATCTAAGGCAATAGAAGATAAAGCAGCTCGTATATGTATTGCAGAACAACAAAAAGTTCAGAAGCTCCAGGAGGAGCAAAGAGCCCAAGACATTGAGAAGGTGACTACTTACTTTTTATAGACTTGTGAAGAAGTATTTTCTTAAGCTCATGTACATAATGAGTTAGTTAAAGCCAGTGTGAATACTTGTTAATTCTGTGCTACGCAGTCATGTTTATACAAAAACAAAGAAAAGGAGTATGTATGGCAATCATTAATATGTAGATATGAAGCCAATATACTGTTATAAGACCCTTAAAAACATTAATATTTAAAAATCACTTAATGTTAAACAAGCGTATTTGCATATTGTCATGCATGGAATCTATATTTATAGATTTGAAGACAAAGTGTAAATTTCACAACTGTATGTGTTTAAGGTGTCCTTGTAAAAGAGGTTTGTGGCATTCTTCATTTGTGAAGAAACGATGAAGCATTGTTCAAAAGCAGGAAAAAGACACAGGGAAGGGGACCTATAGTGGGTATGGCCTCAGAACATCTTGTTGCTCTGTGTAGCTGTTCTGATAAAGTAAAAAAGAGGAATTAATTTCTTAAGAAACAGGAACATTCATCCAAAGTACAGCCTGTAGTTTATATAGAGGAACTAGCCTGCTATCCAAGGGGTGTTGAACCACAATGAAAATGAAGGTGACTAATTTGAGATGCATTTTATATAGCTAATTAAAGGGAGACAGTCTTGCTGTGGTTATTGCCACTGCATGAACAAGACTGAAAAAATGTCCCTTTGTGTATCTAGAAAAGAAAATAGAAGCAATATCCAAAATATTCCAAATAAAATTTTAAAAGAAAATTTATTAATATCTTATTTCATATATTATGTATTTATTTTTAACTATCTTCGCCTCTTTGTAAAAAAACTTTTTTCCCACTCAATTCCACCTTTAACTGCATGTATCTGTAGTGCACTTTTAACTAGTGTAATTTAAATGTTTGTTACTTCTTGATCATCTGATCAGTGGTAACATTACCTAATGGTATTGTTCAGTGGTAATATTACCTAATGGTATTTTCAGTTTCTGTACCAGGAAGCTGGTATTCTCAGTTTTTGTGCTGAATTCTGACCTGAAACAGGTACCTTACTAAAACTAGAATTTAATAAGAGCCCTTAAATGTCTATTAGGTACTGAGCATAAACTGTTTTTCTTTACAGATGTGCTTCTATTGCATCACATTATTTGTTAATGCAGACGTAGCATATATAGATGTAGCATTTTCTGATAATGGTACTTAAAAAAATATATCTTAATCCTCAGATATTGAGGATTGGACTAGCATATTGCTAAGCTGTCAAATTATTGAGAATGTAGAATGATACTTTAATTTAAAATGCAGTTTTACAACATCTACTCCTTGATATAAAAATGGTGATTTATGAGTACAGTGGCTGAGAATATTCTTAAGACAAGGTTTAACGGTGGACAAAAGAGAAATAATTTTTTGCTTTCATGGCATTTTAGTGATCCACTTCAAAAGAAAAAAAAAAAAAAGAAAGAAAGAAAAGTCATTTGCTCAAGCCCAGAGTATGATAAGCTCTTCTGTTTTCTTCCTGGAAGATTTTTTTAGTTATGGCTTAATTACATTTACTTCATAGACATGTAGGTAGTGTATTAGGGCCATGTGGTGTACTTTGTTTCAACTCAAGTATCTAAACACAAGATGTTGAATATTCAGCATCGCATAGGAAGAAGGAGACAAAATGAAATAATGGCCAGGATTCAAGCAGCCATTATACAGATTCCAAAGCCACCACCAAGCCATACCATAAAAGCTATTGAAGCCAAAAAATTCTTAAAGAAGAAAAGAGAAGCAAAGGTAACTATCATCTATATTCTTTCAATATTAATTATATAAACTTGCAAAACATATGATTTCTGGGAGCATTTACATTTACAAATACTGTACTTGCACCATCCAAAAGCTGTTGATACAACTGTTAAAATGGTATAGTAGACTCAACCAGTGAAAACTGGGCTAAATATTAATATGATTATGATTCTGCATTTGTTACTTAGTAAAAATTCATTCTGATGTAAGAGAAAGTTCTTATTGTATAAATATCATAGATAGGTACTAATTTAATTGCTGACAGTATTTTAACTTCTAGTCTTCTGAGTAGAATATGTGAAATAGAATCATAGAATCATAGAATCATTAAGGTTGGAAAAGACCTCTAAGATCACCGAGTCCAACCATCAAACCAACACCACCATGCCCACTAAACCATGTCCCTAAGCACCTCATCTACACGTCTTTTAAATACTTCCAGGGATGGTGACTCAATCACTTCCCTGGGCAGCTTGTTCCAATGTTTAACCACTCTTTCAATGAAGAAATTTTTCCTAATGTCCAATCTAAACCTCCCCTGGTGCAACTTGAGGTCATTTCCTCTTCTCCTATTGCTTGTTACTTGGGAGAAGAGACCAACCTCCACCTCACTACCACCTCCTTTCAGGTAGTTGTAGAGTGTGATGAGGTCTTCCCTCAGCCTCCTCTTCTCCAGGCTAAACAACCCCAGTTCCCTCAGTTGCTCCTCTTAAGACTTGTGCTCCAAACCCTTCACCAGCTTTGTTGCCCTTCTCTGGACATGCTCCAGCATCTCAATGTCCTTCTTGTCGTGAGGGGCCCAAAACTGAACACAGTATTGAAGGTATGAATAAAAGCAATAATGTTTCCTTCTCATTTGTGCATGATGAAGTTTTGCACCAGAATGTAGTAACTCTTCTGTAACNAAAAAAAGAAAGAAAGAAAAGTCATTTGCTCAAGCCCAGAGTATGATAAGCTCTTCTGTTTTCTTCCTGGAAGATTTTTTTAGTTATGGCTTAATTACATTTACTTCATAGACATGTAGGTAGTGTATTAGGGCCATGTGGTGTACTTTGTTTCAACTCAAGTATCTAAACACAAGATGTTGAATATTCAGCATCGCATAGGAAGAAGGAGACAAAATGAAATAATGGCCAGGATTCAAGCAGCCATTATACAGATTCCAAAGCCACCACCAAGCCATACCATAAAAGCTATTGAAGCCAAAAAATTCTTAAAGAAGAAAAGAGAAGCAAAGGTAACTATCATCTATATTCTTTCAATATTAATTATATAAACTTGCAAAACATATGATTTCTGGGAGCATTTACATTTACAAATACTGTACTTGCACCATCCAAAAGCTGTTGATACAACTGTTAAAATGGTATAGTAGACTCAACCAGTGAAAACTGGGCTAAATATTAATATGATTATGATTCTGCATTTGTTACTTAGTAAAAATTCATTCTGATGTAAGAGAAAGTTCTTATTGTATAAATATCATAGATAGGTACTAATTTAATTGCTGACAGTATTTTAACTTCTAGTCTTCTGAGTAGAATNCACACTATAAAACTGTCTGCTCTCTCAAAAATATTAGTAACAGCTTATTAACAATAGTCTTAGATCAAACAAAAAGATGATGGCAATGCAGCAATAAACAAAAAATTCTGTATTATCTAGTGCTGAAGAGTACTTGGATTGTAATCTTACAGTTCATGGATTGTATTGTCATCAGGAGTGCAAATATCAGTTTTTACAACTGCGCAACCACAATATGCATTTACATATAAAGTGTAGGAACATAGTTGCTTAAGTAACTATTAGGGATAAATTCAAGCTACTAAATCTAAAGCAGATCATAGGCCAGAATATCTTGTTTCAAATCCCTGAATGGTGGGCATTATATAAACTGCTAGAGTCTACTTAAAATCAGAATTATCCTGCAGAATGAACAGCTACAAAATCTTAGGATTTTTCTGGCTATGGTGGACATAGGTGTAGCTAGGGGAGGGCAAAACGAAAGGAAAAGTAGAAGAAAGAAATAGTCTTGCCTTTTTTCTTTATCTAGCTGATGTGTAAAATATTTTCAATGTAAACATTTCTGTTACACTAGCATGACATAAAAATAATTCCCTATTGAACCTTCCTTATGATGCTTTGTGAAGAGAAAAGAAACATTAAATTTTGTGTTATTTCTTCAGGACACATACAAGGAGATTAAAAAGTTTGAGATGTCTATGGCAGGAAATGCCTCTGCAGAACACAGCCAAGTCACTGACAGGTAATATTTGGATATTAGATTGTTAAGATTAGACAGGACCCTACCTCAGATGCCTACTATCTATGTAGACAGCTACTTGAGGAAAATGTAATGGCTTGTTTAGTTTAAACTGTGATTGTCCTTTGAGTGATTGTTCCACTAGCATGGCAAATATTCCAGCTTCAGCACTGTTACAGTGTTTTTATCTTACCTTTAGTTGTAGTAGGGATGGCTCAAGCTTGCTTCTCTCCTTTTTGCCATATATGCAGCAACAAAGGACACAAAGTGCATCTCTTCTTCTCTGTTCATTTCAGTCATTGAGTCTGTAAGGTCAGTTAGACTTGCAGAGAGTTGAGAATGGTTGTGGATGTACATACACAATAACACATTTCAAAGAAAATAGAGAAAAGTAACCTTTCTCCTTAGACTTATCTGTATGTTGATTTATTTGTGAATAATTTTAACTAATAGTCATGCTGTCACTGTTAGTGATATATATACCATACTCAGAAGAGGTGGCACTCATGCATACTGCTGTGGATAAACAACCTGTATGTAAACAACCTGTGATTAATAACTCTGCAAAACTGCACTCAGAGTGTATGGATATATTAAAGAGTAACCCATCTTTCTTTGATATTCTGTGAGCCATCCTTATTTCCTCTTTCTGCAGAATTTGGCTTCATATTAGCAAATGAACTAATTGACAGTTGGCTCAAGTCAGTGCTGGACCCCTCTGGACTTAGTGGTCATTGTGAGGCACAAAAGCATCAAGAAGTAGCCACAGTGCCCAC
The DNA here is from genome assembly GCA_013400755.1 of Pelecanoides urinatrix. NCBI lineage: Eukaryota > Metazoa > Chordata > Aves > Procellariiformes > Procellariidae > Pelecanoides > Pelecanoides urinatrix. The sequence continues at coordinate 33,357 of VZTQ01000239.1, read as the reverse complement.
AAAGAGTGCTGCTGTGTGTTTGTCAGACTTGCACATGACTATACAGGGATCTGTATGAAAACACCTCTAAGAACTATAATTCCTATAAAGTCAGCGATCTTTTCTTTTTAATCTTTTCAATCAGCGATATAGAAGAATCATTGCAAACACAGAAGCTGCAGGAAACAACTCTAGAAACTACAGCACAGAAGGCAACTGAGCTGTTAAATATTTATTCAGATGATGAATATATAAGGAAAATTCAAAAACGTTTAGAGGAAGACACATTTGCTAGAGAACAACGAGAAAAGAGACGACGAAAAATGCTAATGGAACAGTTAATAGCACATGAAGCTGAAGAGGTGAGAAAATGTATGCTGAAGTATATAACCCATGCACAATTAGTAATCTAAAAATTTGTTTACAAATATAAAAGAACAGAATTTTTGGAGGATTGAATAAAATTTGGAGGGGATAATGGGAGATATATATGCTTATCTCTGAAAATAATGCCAACCATTGTCTTCCCTTGAAAAATATGGAAGGTTGTCCATTCTTTCTCGCCACCTTTATGTCATACTTCATCCTTATGGATCATAAAGGATCAAATGAAGGCAGCAGAGCTAAGACTGCTAAAGTCAGTTGAAGACTTGCCTTCTACTCCCCCTACACTCCAGAGTTGAACTTTAAATTATCAAAATGTATACTGGTTCTGAAGAAGATACTTATTAAAAAATGGCAAACATGACATTCCTTGGTTGAAAACCTGTAAAGTTTTTGATCTGGACTGAGTGAATTCTGAAATGCTTGTGGTGGGTGATATGAAGAAGGAAAACACTTATTTTGCGGATCAGAGCTTTGATTTTTGATGTGTTATGGAATAAAAGACGTGTCTCTGGAGGATGTCTGTGTTGTGTCTAAAAATGGATGTTGCAGGTTATTCCATTTGAATCCTGTCCCATAAAGCACAAGGCTTTTCAGATTCCTCCTCAGACACGCCTCATTTGTAAAGCAGCTCTTAGATTACTGACTTCACAGATCTGCTCTTTCATAATGATTGTATCAAAACAGAACCTTGTAGCTTACTGGGTTTCTGTGATTTCTAGTTATCTTTTATCTTAGTATTGCACTGTGAGTCCTTAGCTTAGCTCATATGTGTTGAATGCAGTATAGCTGAGCCTGTCTCCACTGCTGTTGCATAATAACAGCACTTCAGATGTGTGGCATCTCTGAAAAGGAAAGGTGTATATATGTATACACACACACATATATATATATATATGTATTTAAGCATTGGCATCTAATATTTGGAGATGGTTTTTGGAGTTGTTAAGAAAAAATTTAATCTGTTGGAGTAGGCATCTAGAAATTAGATGACTTCTCAATGTCTATCCCAGACCTATATTCTATGAAAAACACCTGTATTGGTTTAGACCAAGAGTCCGTCTATCTATGTTTCCTGTCTCTGAGCTCTCATTCAAAGAGATTTTATATCATGTTCTCATTGATATGCATAAGCCATGAAGAAGCTTTGCAGCCCGGTTGTCCGATAGCCATGGTTATCAGCTGATGGCAATGTGGCCAGCGGCAATCACTTGCGCATTTGGTGGATACAGCAGCTGTAAACCAACAAAGCCAGCCAGCGCTGTCGAGGAGGTCAGACAGCTGTTCCACCTTTGGTTGTAGTACAAACCTTGTCAGTTTGACACGGAACAATTGTTGCAATGTGGTGCCAATCACACTGGCTCCAGTGAGGCTCCAAAGCAAGGCAAAAGTAACAATAGTGTTCCTGACTTCCCAGGAAGAAAAATCAGCCTTCATATAGAAACAATAGAAGTCACAGACTGCAGGAATTAGAAGGAAAGACAAGTGAGCAGCTGACTGGAACACTAGTCTGACCACATCAGAGAATCTGTTTAGTGGTAATTTGGTTCTAAATAAGCAGAGGAAGATGTGTCTGGTTGGAACTCTGTGAGATTTTGGAATTAGAATTTGCTTGACTTAAGAGAAGTATGAAGGAAACTGAGATATTTTCTTTAAAAAATAAAAAAAATAAACGAAGTATATTTTACGTTCTCCGTCCATTAGACATCCAACCAGAAAGGATTTGCAGACTGAAATTGTAGCTTTCTTGTAGACCTTAGGATCAGATTTTTACCTATACTGCATAAAAATTCAACACAGCACAGGATCATTTAGAGTCAAAGCACCCTTCAGAGTGCTTTAGTATGTTTCATGTCCATACGTATAAACCTCTACTAAAAGAAATTTGTTCAAATTTTTGAGTTTTGGCACACTACAAGTTAGAGCCTGGGAGAAAAAATTCTTTACCATTACATGACACTCCTAGCACAGAGTGATGCTAGTCAGATTTTCATAAGCAGGAGTTGAAAGTGTTTAACAGTAACATGGCTTCATCCCAATTGAATCTTTGATCTCCACCATTTGAACAAAGTATTTGTTCTAAGTACTCGCTATTTTTAAATGTGCTGTTCAGATTCTATCTCTCTGAATTTAAAAAGTTATCAGGAAAAAGGTACTGTTAGCAATAAATTGACAAGATGAAAATGGGAGGGGGAAAGAATTGTTACTAGATTATTGCTTGTCAACCAAATAGATTTATGTACGCTAAGCTATAAGTTTTGGTCATAAATTTTATGGCTACACAACAGGACAGAATTGTTTCATTTGTATGTAAATTAAATAAAGAAATAGAAAAGTCGAAGAATGTGATATAGTAATTGTCTATGAGCAACATGAAACATAAACACATTAATGTTTGGCCACTGGATGCCACTGTTGTCTCAGGCAGGTAAGCTGAAAAAAAGTGTGTATTATGCTTTCTCAGTCGCAATTTTTCAAATTATTACTAAGATGTCCCATTTGTGGTATTTGTGATTTCTTCAGACACTTCACAGTCCTCTGTGGAGAAGTTGATGTAAAATGTTAGGTCAGAAAATTGTACTACCATTTTTACTTTGTATCCTAGTATGCCCAGAAGTTTCAAAACTTTTCAACCTTAGGTTTTAGTACTTTGTCCATTCCTGTTTGTATGAAAGATAACTATGAAGGCTTCACTCCCCTATCCAATGAGCACCCTTTTTGAAATTGAGTTTGGTGTTCTGAATCCTGATTTGTCCATTGTGTAGCTCTGAGTTAATTGCCTTTTCATATAGTCTTGTTCCTCAAAAATTTCCTGCTGGCTCTTTCTAGGCCTACTCAGCATGTCAAAATATTTGATCACTTAGAATATCAAAGTTCTCTACCCTTCAGTTAACAAAGAAAAGGTCTTTTGGCTCCTCTGAAGTGTTCTAAAGAATCATCTTTCCATTTCCTTTATAAAAAGCGCATTCACCTAGATGAGGTGCTTTAATTTCTCACTGGGCCAACTATTTGCACCATACAGTTGATGGTTTGAATACGACAAATGACTGTTAGGTGGCTTCTTCAATCCCCTGTGAATTAGGATTTAAAGATCTGTTTTCCTCTGGTGGAGTACTTATTGCTATACTAATGCATGGTTGAGGATAAGCAGTTGTAACTAAAGAAAACAATGAAGGATTTTGCAGCCTTTCAGTACTTAAAGGGAGCTTATAAGAAAGATGGGGACAAACCTTTTAGCAGGGCCTGTTGCGACAGGACAAGGGGGAATGGTTTTAAAGTAAAAGAGGATAGATTTAGACTAGGTATAAGGATATAAGAATAGATATAAGAAATTTTTTACAACGAGGGTGGTGAAACTCTGGCACGGGTTGCCCAGAGAGGTGGCAGATGCCCCATTCCTGGAAACATTCAAGGTGAGGTTGGATGGGGCTCTGAGCAACCTGATCTAGTTGAAGATGTCCCTGGCCATGGCAGGAGGGTTGGACTAGATGACCTATAAAGGTCCCTTCCAACCCAAATCATTCTATGATTCTATGATATATACTTGTAATAGGAAGCAAAGTCTGTGCAACCTCTACTCTTCTTTGAAATCTTAATGAAACACAGAGGCCAAAGAAGCAGTGGATAAAACTGAGGCAGCAAAGGGCATCACGTCTCCTTTTATTGCCTTGGCTTCATGAATGTAAGAGGCAAATGGACAGATTAACTCTTCATTAGCAGTGCTATTGGAAAATTTTATCACCTGAACTATATCAAATGACACATAGCAAGAATATGAAAACACAAAGTGCATATAAAGTTGTTACTATTGCATTGTTATCCATTTCAGTTGCATGCATGATGATAATCTTGTGCACAGAAAAATAGTGTACAAACAGTACACTACAAATAGAGTACAAAACAAAACACATCCAAAATTAGATCCTCATTTTCTGATAAGCTTTGTAGAGAGACAATATTGCATGCAGGTGAAGCGCTCTGGGATTAAAGCCTGAGATGACCACATCTTTGCCATTAGAACTATCATGCAGTGTCATGAGATTCAGTGCTAGGAAAGGGGAGCTCACATTTTGGCTAAAATAAGCAAAATGTTGAGGGATTTTTATATCAGCTTAGTCTTTTCAAGTCACCAGTATTTAATTGGAATGTACTTTATTCCCAGCAATTGTAAAAGGAAGGGAACTTAAAAATTTGAAAGAGTTTTGTTTGAAAAATATTGGCTTCTCCCTAACATCAGCATTAAAGCATTAGAAATCTATTACACACGACCTGTTTGCGTGTAGGAGATCTAGACCTCTTTGTAGAGTTCTTTCATAAATAGGATAATATGTAATAAAGTTTTATTTTTCTTTTATAGGTGAATTTATGTAATGTGTTCTGCCATCTCTGTCACAGACAGCTGATCAAAAATAAACCAGATGAAAAGAAAATAGAACTGATACTTTATTCTGATTTATTTTTTGTACTACTACTAACTGGCTTTATTTCTTCCTCTGCTCTTAGGAAAATGAATTTGAAATCTTCAGATCAGTTCCTAATTTAGGTCCTTAAATTTGAATACATTTCATAGCAGTTCTGCTGCATCTGAAACAAATGTCCAGGGGATCAGAAATATCCTCTAAAATTCTGCTGTAGGAGTGATATTTGGCAATGGGGCTTGAAAGTTGATGCTTTTGCATAGAACTCAGAAGCAGTTCTGGACTGTGAAAGCAGTGAGGCAAGACTTTAGGTTAGGTTAAGCATTAGTTTAGATACCAAGAACAGTCTAGAGAAGTGTACAAGCAATTTTTTGAAATATGCTGCAGTTTCTTTGCACACAGGAAATACCCAAGTTAAAATTGAGTTAATCTGAACAAATGTCTTTTTACGGCGTATCTCAGTTAAGACATACTTAGAATTCACTTCTGTAGTTCTACAATTCTTATATAGTTTATAAAAATTGTACTCATAAATTGATACATATGTTGTTCCTGATTTATGTTTCAAATGAGCAGGTAAATGCAGTTATATGACTCCATTCATATTTCTCATATGAGACACTGATGAGTTGTCTATGAAATAGCTTAATGCTCTTATTTTTTATCTTTTAGGAGGCTTACCGGGAGGAGCAACTTATTTACAGACTAATGAGACAATCTCAGCAGGAACGGAGGATTGCTGTTCAACTCATGCATGTTCGACATGAAAAAGAGGTGTTAAGGCAGAACAGAATTTTCAGGGAAAAACAATATGAAGAAAGACGACTGAAAGAGTTCCAGGAAGCTCTTGATAGAGAAGCGGTAAAGATTATTTGCTCCCTGAATTGCTGCAGGACTGTTACAGTACCTTCCTGTTATAAAATGGAATTTGTATTGTCAACTGTTAGAACACTTTTCTAGGGACAGGGTGATTTAATTATGAAAATATTCTTTTATCTAGGTTCAAAGTTACAGCTAAATTAATAAGGGATAAAGCTGAGCAACTTTAAGTCTAATTTTGATCTTTTCTTCCAAACTAATTTTAACTTTATAAGAAAACACCTCTGAATGCTGAGTTTAAAAGGCACAGTCTTGCAGAGGCAAAATTACAAAAGACAATGACATAAGACCTTGTTTCAAGAATCATGTTTTTCATTTCCTTTAGATGTAATCTGTTAACATCCATTTTTGACAAATGCTGGAGGAGTTTCACTCATGAGTGCTAATTTCTACCTTGGAGCTTGGGGTTGATTAATAAATTAAAAGGACTCATAATCCTGTGGCAAACTGCCAAGTGCTATGCTTATAGTAAGCCATAACGTGATGGTAGAAATCTTATTTTGCTCCTTCCAAAAACAGTTAGCAGCTCCAAATCCTCTAACACAGTTGGAGATCTATGTAATCAGCAGCTATAGCTGTTGATTACAACATCTCATTAAGTACGCGTTCAGCCAAAAGGAACACACCATCACAGGAACTACTGATAATTTTCTACCAGAAATAACCAGAAATTTTTCTCAAAGATTGAAGCATCAATAATATCAAATTATTTGCTGATCAGAATCTTGTAATTTAAATTATTTGTCACATATTCTAAATGAGTATTCCATTATAGGTTTCAGTGGAACTAAGCCTTTACCAAATGCATCTGCATAGTTGTTTCTTAGGAAGAGCAGACAGCATCATTTCATGTTTCCCTGCACCCTAAGCACTGAATATGTTCTTAATCTGTTTGTCATGAAAGAAGTAATGTATTTCTCCCTTATTTCATTATATTTTAGCAGTTAGAAAGCAAATAAACTGGAATTTATAGAATGAAAAAAAATTTTTAGATTTGTCTATATGTTAATCTGCTTGCTAGCTATCCAACTCTGGTTGGAGAATCTAGCTGTTTTCATTTCTTGACTTAAATGAACAAGTTAATTTTCATTTCCAGGACTGTGCATTTCTGCACTTTCATTTTCTTTGCAATCTCAAATTTACTTTTTTAAAACAAATTCTAGGCTCTTGCAAAACAAGAAAAAATTGATTACGAACAACAAATTATCAAAGAAAGAGAACGCCATGAGAAAATTGCAGTTGAAAGAGCTCAGGCATGTTATAAAAAACATTATTCTATATGTTGGGAAGTGATCGACCAAATCATTGATTTGTCAACAAAAGTAGCAGAATATCGTCTGCTGACAAACAAGTGAGTATGGTAGCTGTTAGGCAAAAATAACAGCTCTTAGGTAGCTGTTGGGCTTCATTATTTAGGCTGGTTTAAGCACCATAACATCTTATGTAGATTCTCAGATATTTCACAGGACAGCTCCAATTAGTTTGTGTGGGAAAATGATGATATTACTTTCGTGTGAGGATTCACTGATGTGTAATACAGGGTGAACTAATGCTAAAGCCTTAGCATAACTTCTTGAAAACTCAACTAACTTGAATACTTGGGAGACCAAGATCCACTACTTCTACAGCTTGTGGAACTACTGATTTCCTTTTTTATGAACAAATTCCTTAGTTTAGAAGTTAAAAACTGAGTGGTGCTCATCTCATTTTAGATTGCTCCACTAGCTGAACACTTCCTCAGTGTAATATAGACAGAATAAATTTCTTAAGATATATAAACCTGCCTAGACTGTCGTAAGAGTAGCAACTCAGTCCAAAATCTTCCAAGTCCTACATGCTGTGATTCCCTCTTCTGATGTGCCCTAATTGCACAGGGTTTCTGAGAATGTCCTAAAATGGCAGTAACCTCTAAGTGCCTGTGCTGTAGGAGTGTTTCCAAAACCAGAGTGGGACGTTGTCACTGTTGTTCTTTTATTAGTATTCAGTGATTAAGACTATGGGGTAAGGCTTACAGAATTAGAAAGTATGCCAAAATCTTCATTGCCTTTTAGTGTAATTGTATGTTAAAATAATAAAGCTGTAATCATATGAAATACATATAATTATATTTTATGGAAATTATATAAATTTAGGCCCAGTAAGTACATGATAAAATAGTCAGCCTAGACACAGCTTAGTGATGATTTGGTGATTTCCTTGTCTGACACAGTGATGGTTCCAATATAAACTAGTGTCACATTTGCTTGTACTGAGTGGTGCACAATATGTACAGATATTTGAAATATCAAAGTATGCATATCAAGGTTGTATCTGCATTTACTGCCACTACCGGTATGCTTTGTCTGTCCTTCTGTACACTTCACTGTGCAGGATGAATACAATAGGTATTCAATTATTTTTGAACAGCACATGCAGAGTTTATTTAAAGCTATAACACTCAACTATCTACAATCATTACTAAAAAAAGAAAGTCCAAATTGAAGTGATCTTAAGAAATAGTAGAAACTTTCATTTTGACCATTTGTTAAATTTGTTATTTATATTGTTTATTTAGCAGTCATGGAATTCTAATGTGACATATGTCAGCATCCTGTTTGCATTTAGCTTGCTACTATATGCAGTTTGTCTTGCTGTTTCATATGAATATTTTTCCTTTCTAAAAAAAAAAAAAAAAAAAAGGAGTTTATTTACTCATATAATTCTAAATTAATTTTAGCTTCCAGGAAAAAATTCTATAGATTTCTGGTGAGAGGAGGCTTTACCCCATAAGAGGGAAGAATATTTTGGAGCAGGAAAAAATAGCTATAGCAAAACTGTTACTACACAGCTCTGCCAGCCAAATAATATGTGGAGACACATTTATGAAAATACTGTAGCCTACAGGTGCCTATGGCTGTCATATAAGTAACCAAGCAGTTATAAAAAGCTATAGTAATTACAGAAAGCATTATAAACTATGCTAGTTTAGCATACGCTTGTTTCATGGTTGTGATTCTTGTAAATTTGGGTCCACTATTATCAAATATCGAACCCCTTTAATTTTTGCTTTGTAACACTTTTTTTTTTTTTTTCTTCTGCAGCAGAATTCCATTAAAACTGATGCTTGATTGGAAGGAATTTTTTTTTAATGGACAACCAATGTATGAACAAGCCTCAATTCAACCTTTACCAAATGAACCAAGCCCAGAACAACTTGTAGAGCTGAATAAAATGAATCTGTTAGATGAAAAAGATTATGGTGATTACAAGGTACATCAAACTGATAAGACATAATGGAAGATAATACACCTTGATTTTTCATAAACATAAACATTTTGTTGTGATATTTCATTTTGTTCTTTTACTAGTTTTTCTAGTTTAGTAGATTTTGACATGCATTTTCTTTTCATTGCCTGAGGTTCTATATGAAATATATGACTTTGGCTATATATTATGTTGGTAGCATTGGAGAACTAGTGCAATTTTAAAACACTGTTATAATTTCATTCTTGTATATAGCATTGATTATATTTCTCTCTTGGGTCCACAGAACCAACATGTTAATTGCAATGCAATTGATTTTTAGCTAGTTGGAATTTGAAAGTGTTTTTAATGCTACCATGTTTGAAAATGCAACAGAAAGTAGCCAGCAAAAGCAAGTAAAATTAAATACTGTATCTGTTACAAAACCTGTCTTAATTTCAGCAATTTTGAGTTAAAAGTTTCTAACAAGATTTACTAGTTTGAGTGATCCATTTATTTTAAGATGGTACCGTTTGTGAAAATTGTTAAAAATGGCTGACATTTTTGTTAACCTTCTGTTAGAATACAAGTAACTATTTTTCAGGGTGCCTTAAAATTTTTCTTCAACTTTACAATACCTTAATGTAATTTCACAAGTGAAAGATGAGGATGAATATTTCCCTGTTAAAATGTATTGTACAATTTTTTCCAAATTACATTAATGATGCTTTTCTTTCGAAAAAAAAAATCCTGCTACATATTTAGTCTTTTCAAATAATCTGTTTAACTAGAATATGGGAAAATCATGACAAATAACCTGTATTTGACTTATTGGGAAATTATAACGACAACATATATGTGTGCTTTTATCCACATCCTGAACCAATTGGTACATTTTCTTTTGCAGAGTATAAATGTTTGTTACGAGTTTCTGTGATGAATGCCTGACAGCTCAATTTACTTTGGTTTCAATTTTAACATGTTTTTCTGATTTATCTATTTATAAGGTCCTTGTTCAGACCATATCAACTCATGTAATGATTTTCATGATCACTTTCTTTAGGCGAAAAAAGGCATATATACAAGACCAATAGGGAGGACATATAGGACAGACAGGCAGGAAACAGTTAGTGGGGAGCACTAATGAAAAATTAAGTTTTTCAGTCATATTGTTGTTTATATTACAAAGTCTCAGTAGTCTTCTCTACGTGTAAGGGCACTGAAGGTTGCAAACATTTAATGACACATTTAAAGACTCTTTTTCGCTACCAGTGTGTTTCAAATGCACATTCACATAATTAATTTTTTTCCAGATGTTGTTAGTCTTATGCCTTTCTGAATCAGTATACATCAAAAGCTGGTATCATATGACATGTGTAAAATTGTTGGCACCAATTCATATTTATGTCTTCTAAAAACCTAAGTGAACAGCTACGTAGCTATCTGCTACTAGATAAAAATGTATTGGCAGGGCATTCTGGCAAAGTTTATGCAGATTTTCTTAACCCTTGAGAAAAAAGCCCAGTACAGGCAAATTGGAATCTCTCAAGAATACTATGTTTACATTAGGAATACTGACTAAAGTGTCAAATATATTTGATAAAATAAAAAAAAAAAATACAGTGCTATCAGTCCATTGCACATTCCACATTAGATTAAGCTTGAGAATACTTGGAAACTACTACATCATCAGTTGTGGCTAATCACTTAATAAATTAATGGAATCACCCAAAACAAGCATAACAGTAGGCACTGCTCAAAATATCAAATAATTTCCAGTTTCGATCGAGAGTGTTAACCAGGAGTTATATAACCCTTGCCTGGATACCTGAAAACTTGTTTCTGACAGGTAAGCTACTTTAGCTCAAGACAGGTACAGTCTAGCAATCTTCTGGTTAAAAGGCCAAGAAATCTGAAAGGTGAGTACTTTGAATGGGGAGCCCATCCCATTTGGAATTGATTTTTCCTACAGGTCGGATGGAATTTAAAGCAATTGATCCATCTCTACTCATATGTTTAAGGAAGAATGGTTCAGATAAGAAAAGGATTTTTTTTTTAAAGCATGTCTTCTCAATTACATATTAAGAAGTACATTTTCTGAGATACATTGGAGATTGGATATTGTGCAACCCACAAAGATTTTTGTTTGTTTTTACTGTTTAAAAATAGATGATATTTTAATTTAGGGTGATAGTAAGCTACATTCTGTTTTTCTATCTAATGCACATATGTTCAAAGTCAACACTGATCAAGTTCTGTTAGCTGAATGTGTGCTGTCGCAATATATCATTGATGATAATAAGTTCAGGAAAAGGTTGCATATTCTACCTGGAACATGAATTAAAAACATTATCTTTCCGTAGCAGTTTGAAACTGGTTGCTTCTGTTGATGGTGATGAAATATTTAATTTATAGAATGATACAATTGTTTAGTTTGAAAGGTATGTGGAGGTCATTTAATTCAACTTCTTTGCTCAAAGCAAAGCCAACTTCTGAGTCAGATAAGGTTGCTCAACACCTTGTCTGGTCAGCTTTCAAGTATTTCCAAGGATAGAGATTCCACAGAATTTCTGTGCAACCTTTTCCTGTGCTTAACCACTCTCATTATGAATATTTTTTTTCTTCATTTTTTTCATAGTTGGAATTTCTCTTGCTGAAACATTTGACTTTGCCTCTCAACCCTTTATTGTGCACCCCAAATGAGGTGACAAGCTAGAATCTAATTGGGAATATTATTAGTCCACATATCTTCCAAAAAGTTGTTTAGTAGCCTGCAACCAAATAATAATTGATACAGGACTAGTATTATCCTGCATACTAAAATGTTCTATTTTAGCTTCTCATAACATAGACTGCACATCAGGACTTCCCTAGTCTTATAAGATCCAATACTGGTAGAGCATGGTATTGGTGAAATGATTTTTCATGGTTTTGGAATTAAAAAAAATTATTCTAGGTATCTGTGAAAATGGTTGTAGGAGTACTTGTCTCTTTCAACTAGGTATTGTGATATGGATAGTGAATATCAATAAATGCTTAATGATTATGACATAATTACAGCTTTTAACAAGGATCTATTCTAAATAATATTAAATAATATTATTATTTAGTACTATTCAGATTTGGTTATTGTATGTGTTGTGTTTGTGTACAAATACATATAACTAGAAAGATGAAAGACAAGGCATATTGACAAATTATTCACTAATTTGTCATTTATACAGAATATGACAGGGGAATGGTGCCCAACTGAAGAGAACAGTGAAAACAAACCTCCTCTTAATAATAATATATTGGGTCATGTGCTTCGTAGACTGATGGAGATTTTCTATCCTCCAAAACCCAAATCTTCACCACCTGTATTTCCTCCATTTCCTATCAAGGGATGTATTTTGGGAAAACTTTTTAGTGGAAAAACTACCTGTGTAAAGTTTATTGAAAAAGGTAGAGTTGTTTTTTTTTTTTCCCCCTAAAATTCTTAAAAATGTTTATTTGCATTAAAATCCCACTCTTACAATGAAAATTATTTGGGCAAATCCTTGCATTACTAATCCTTGAACCTCAGATGCATCTGTATTTTGTAGAGGTTGGTTGCAATTCATTCATTCATTATCTTCCAAATAAGATTAAAAACACCTGAACTTGAATATAGTGTTAATATAATATTACTTCTGCATTGAGAATTTGAAAATGCTTTTGGCAAACTTCTCTGGGGATGTTTGTTATAGAAGAGACTAGCAAGATAGCTATGTGATTGTGGATACACACATAGCTATGTGCAGTGGTAACAGAGAAGAGACAGTGGAAACAACTTATATCAAAAACCCAAATGAAATCATTGATTTAATTGCCAGTAATAGTATGTATGCTCAACTCAAACTGTGGAGTTATCTAATTTTTTTGTGTATTAGTTTGCAATATTCAGGTACTGTCTGTTGATACTCTGGTTCAGGAGGCCATCCAAGCTTTTCTTAAAAATGAAATGAGAAGTGAACACAATGTCATTCTACAAGAAGCAGAGAGTTCCGGGGAACAAAATGAGGTAAACATTTTTGTTAATTTTGGTTTTGGCTCCCACAGGGAGATGAGAATGAATATATAAGGAAGAAAGCATATTGTTTCAATTTTTTAATCAATTTCAAACTTAATTCTAAGTTTTGACTTACAAGACTTCGAGAGTCAGCATGAATTGACAGGCTTGTTTTTCCTGTAATATGTAGTTTCCTTTCTAATCCATTTCCTTTCATAATTGATACAAGGTCCAGAAGAACTTATCAAAATCACCACTGAAAGTTCTAAATAAACTCCATGCAGAAACATCTATCAATGGAACCAAAGGTGTGTATATATTTTATTTATGTATATATATATTTATTTATAAAATTTAATTTTAATTCTTATCTTATCTTATTAAATTTAAATGGCAATTCCCCTTGTGTATGTTTGAGGTAGTATCCATGACATCTGAGTTTTCACAGTAGTTTCCATTATGAATTTCCCGTTTCCACACATTCCTGTTGTCTGGGAGCAGCAAATGCAGGCTGCTCCATGAAGGAAGGTGAGCTAGGTGACGAGGGCAAGAGCGAAGCAGGAAGCGCCAACATTCACCAACAAAGAGTGAGGATATTGACTGAAGTCAGGGTCACTATCAGGTCCAGAGACATTGATCAGCGTGAGCCTCAGTCTGGTGATAACCCAGCAGTTCTGGCAATGAAGCAAGTCTGAGGTCAAGCCAGGAACTCAAGTCAGCAGGTGTGGATCAGAGGAGACAGGATACGAGGTGCAGACATGGCTGCTACACAGCTATAAAGTACCACAAGCAGGGTCCAGGATGAGAGCTTCAGCTTAGAAGCAGCTTCCAAAGGAAGGAAGGGCAAGCCCTCGCCTTCTCTCCCTTTACCTTTCTTTACAACAGATCTTATCAGCAAAGGAACTGACAATGGGCTCAGCCACCTAAACTCAGAATCACAGAATGATTGAGAGTGGAAGAGACCTCTGGGTTCCAATCCTCCTCCTCAAAGCAGGGTCACTACTGCAGGTTGTTCAGGACTACATTCAGCTGGATGCTGAACATCTCCAAGGATGGAGACTCCACAACCTCACTGAGCAACATGTTCCAATATTCCATAACCCTTACAGTTAATATTTNCATGTAGGTCATTAATGAAGATGTTAAGCAGTACTGGTCTCTGAATCAGTTCTTGGGCTACTCCGCTAATCACTGACCATCAGCTTGCACTTCACACTGCTGATCACAAACCCTTGAGCCTGGCAGTTCAGCCAGTTTTCAGTCCACCTCACTGTCCACTTACCTAGTCCGTACTTCATCAGTTTGTCTAAGAGGATATTAAGGAAGACAGCATCAAAAGTCAATGTAAACAGCATACGCTGATCTTCTCTCAACCACTGAGTCCACACCTCATTGTAGCAGGTTGTCAGGTTAGTCAGGCATGATTTCCCCTTCATAAATCCATGCTGACAATTCCCAGTTGTCTCTTGCCCTTAATATACTTGGAAATGGTTTCTGTGCGTATTTGCTCCATCAGTTCCTAGGGACTGAGGTGAGTCTGACTGAGGTGAGGCATCCCCAATTCCACCTTCTTGCTTTCCTTGAAGAGAGGAGTGGCAGTTGCATTCTTCTAGTCCTAGGAATCTCCCCCAGTCACCAAGACCTTTCAAAGATTATTGAGAGTGGCCTAGCAATGGCGTTGGTCAGGTCTCTCAGCACGGGTGGGTATATGCCATCAGGTCCCATGGATTTGTGTATTTCCAACTTCTTTAATTATTCCTTAAGCTGATCCTCCTCCACCAAGGGTAAATCTTTCTTGCTGCAGACTTTCCTGCTAGCCTCAGGGGCTTGGAATACCTGTCTTTTGCATCTCTCTTTCAGCAGGCCCACATTTTCCCTAACCTTCCTTTTNCATCAGGTCCCATGGATTTGTGTATTTCCAACTTCTTTAATTATTCCTTAAGCTGATCCTCCTCCACCAAGGGTAAATCCTTCTTGCTGCAGACTTTCCTGCTAGCGTCGGGGGCTTGGGATTTCTGAGTGCAAGTTTTACCAGTAGAGTACACTAAGACAGAGAATCCGTTAAGTACCTCAGCCTTTTGCATGGCAGACTGAGGAGTATTCAAGACTTTGAGATGAAAATTGATCAATGGAGCCATACTGTGCCATTTACGATGCATGGATGCCAACTCAGCATGGCCGCTATGGAGGCAGGTCCCAGATCTGCTTTGTGCCAGGAGGAAGGCAGCATTACAAGCAATAAGGAGGGGTGGAAGAAGGTAACAGTATGGACCGGCAAGAGAAATCCCTCCTTACCCTCAAAGATACCCTTACAGAACAGGTACAAAGCCGTGGGTATGGTGGATGTAGTGCATAATGAGATAGAGGAGGAACCTGTGTAAGCAGTCTTGCCAAGGTCATAGAGACCAATCCCTTGCAACAAAACCTGCATTAAGACTAGTGCCAAGAAGAAACAAGAGTGAGTTATGGTCATTTGTGATTCCCCCCTGTGCAGAATGGAAGCACCCGTTTGCAGACCGGACCCTCTTTTCGGGGAAGTTTGCTGCCTCCCTGGGGCCCAAATTACGGACATCACCACAAAACTGACGAGCCTAGTACAACCTTCTAAGCTACAACCTCCACTACAACCCATTCCTGCTCTTTCATGTGGGTACAAATGATGTCGCAACAAAAAGTCCGAGGTCAATCAAAAGAGATTTCAGAGCCCTGGGAAGAATGCTAAAAAATTCAGGAGCACAAGTAGTGTTTTCCTCAATGTAAGCACGGATTTTTTTTTCACTGGGTCCTGTGCCCCAGTCATGTTTTCTCCAGCCTTCCTTTTGCAATCAGCCTTTTTGGTTGCCCTCCATATCCCTCCCCAGTTTTGACTCCTAATGGGCGTTGGCTTTCCTAAAGCTGTCTCTGCATACTCAGACAGTGTCTCTGTGCTCCTCCTGGGTCACCTGACCCTGCTTCCACATCTTGTATTCTTCCTTTTTATGTTTGAGCTTTGTCAGTACCACCTTATTCTTCCATTCATGCCTCCTGCTGCCTTTGTTCAGTTTTACTCACATGGAGATGGATTGCTCTTGGAGAACATGATCCTTGGAAGAAAAAAAAAAGAAAAATCAATCAGCTGTCTTGGAACCCTCTTCTCTCCAGGACCATTTTACATAGGATTCTTCCAAGCAGATCCCTGAACAAGCCACAGTCTGCTCTCCTGAAGTCTTAGGGTTGTGATGCTGCTATTTAGCTTATTCAGTCCTCTCAAGATCATGAACTCCCCCATCTCATGGTCACTGCTATCAGTGCTGCACGCAACCTCCCTTGTTTGTACATACTAGGGTTAGCAGAACATCTCCCCTTTTCAGCTCCTCAATCACACTTCTCAGGAAGTTATCATCAGTGCACTCCAGCAACCTTCTGGATTGCTTGTGCCTGGCAATGTTTCTCTTCCAGCAGATACCAACTTGGTTAAAGTTTCCTATTCAGACCGAGGTCTGTGAAAATGAGAATTCTTCCAGTTGTCTCAAGAAAACCTGATGTACTTCTTCCTGCTCAAGTGATCTGTGGCAAACAGTTACCACAGCATCACCCAGTTTGGTCTCTCCTCTAATCCTAACCTATAAGACTTTGAGTGGTCATCATCCATCTAAGGCAGAGCATTTTCTCTGCTCTTTCACATAAAGGGCAACTCCTCCTCCTCACCTTCCCAGCCTGTCCATCCTAAAAAGTCTATATCTGGCAGTACTCCGGTTGTGTGAGGTATCCCACCGTCTCTCTGTGACTCCAAGGATGCTGAAGTCCTGCAACTGCACACAGGCCTCTAATTCCTCCTGTTTGTTCCCCATGCTGCATGCATTAGTATACAGGCACTTCAGAGAGGCAGCCAGTTGTGTTGATTTACCAGAAGTGTGAATGCTTCTTCCATAATGCTGTCTTCTCGGCACTTCCTTAATTGCGTACATACATTTGGGGTGGGCAGCCTTCTGCACTGTTTTGCCCCTCTTATTCACATCACCCTCCTCTTCTTGCTCACCAGTCTAGGACATCACTTCCTCACTTGTTTGAGAGTAATCATCTCCTTCCCCCCTCATTCCTAGTTTAAAGCTATCCTCACCAGATTTGCCAGCCTGTTGGCAAAGATGCTTTTGCCCAATTTGGTCAGGTGGATCCCATTCCTTCCCAGCAGTTCTCCATCTTCAAGGAGGATCCCACGACTGTGAAAAACAAATCCCTGTTGTTGACAGCAGCTGCACAACCACCTATTGACCTGTAGAATCTATCCACTCCTCATCAAGCCTTTCCACCTCACCAGCAGCATTGAGGAAGAAAAAACCTGGGCCCCCATGCCTTTGACTTTTGCCTCCAGAGCCACTCTTGATATGCTCCAGGTCTCTCTGGCAGTATCCTTGGTGCCCACATAGAAAAGCAGCAGGGGTAACAGTGCAAGGGCTGGATGAGCCTCCACAGTTCTGGATCTGGCCCCCAGAGAGCAGCAAACCTCCCTGTCTAGCATGTGAGGTCAGCAGATGGGCGCTGATGAGAAAGTCTCCCACTACTATCACTCACCTTTACCTCCTGGTGCTCCTGTGTGGTTCAGGCTTTGCCAGCTCAGATGCCTTGCTGCACGGAGCCACTAGCCTCTCATCTGCTACCAAGGCAATGAATCTGTTCTGCAGCTGCAGATCAGCAGGTAGAGCAGGAACCTTCATTCTCATGCCAGAATTCACAAGCTGCCAGTCACCTCCTTTTCCCAACCCAACAGATTCTGCCTGCCTCTCCCTCAGCACAGCTGCGAGTTCAGGTTCCTATATCTGCAGTGTCTCCGAAAAGATCCAGTCAATCTCCTTTTCATCATCTGTGATGATGAACAGTCTACTGACCTCTTTCTGCAGCAGCTTGACTTGGTGACACAGATCCTCCACAGGCACACACCCCTGCAGGTAAAGCCACCACCTCCCCCTGCCCAAGGCTAAGCAAAACCTCTGGGCATTCCCTAGAGCCTGAGATTGCCTCCTTTCTCTGGAGAGCAATTCGAGTTGAGGCCTCTGACATTCTGAGTCATTGCTCCAGTGGGTACTGGGGATCATGCCCTGTCATGCATCACCATCTTTGCTGAGCACGCATACACTGTCTCAGTAGAGTTTCTAACCTCTTCTTGCATCTACTGAAGCACATCTTCACTAGTTGCACCTCCCTAATCAGAAGTCAGCTGGAGACAAGAGCTCAAAGCACTGTTTTATCAGGAAGAGTTTACTGAACTTGTTAGAAGCTGCTAGAGTTTGCTAGAAGTAAAAGCCTCCTGAAGCTATCCTTTCTCAGCAGCAGCAAGCACTCTAAAGTTCCTCAAAGAGTTACCAGGAGTTCTCCAATGACACCATAAATTCCAGAGAGATCTAGAAGCCCTGGAAGCAGAGCCAAAAAACTGCTGTGCAAAACTGCTGTGTTTGTTGGCTGCCTTTGTTAGCTGTGCTCAAGCTGCTCTCCTACAAGTTGGTGGGACTTGGATAGGAAAGGGTATAAGTAAATGAGAAGTGCAAATAACATAAAAAAGAGGTTCAGAAGAAACAGGCAGAGGATGTACAGCCTGGCACACTTGATATACATGTGCACCAACATCTGCCAAAATAGAGCATAAGCCAAGGAAACCCATGAACATACCATCAACATAACAAGGCTCACAGATCTGCACAAGATTTATCAACTTCCTGTTTTTTTCTATTCTTCTTCATTGTGGATATTACACCAGTTTACTTGTAAAGTTTTAAATTCTTATATGATTTTCCGCCAGGGCTTCACTCAGAGCCTCACAATGCATCTCCACCATTTGCATTTTAGTGAAGATGTAATGGTCACCACCACACCACTCCTCTGGATTCCTGGCTCTACACAGCTCATGGGGACAGTGTCAGTACCTCCAATCTTAGAGACATCCTTGAAAAGCTTGTTGAACTTTTGGTCTAAACTGTTATTATCGTAGTTACAATCACAATGCATAATTTTCTTGAAGTAGTATGATCAATCTCTCTGGAAATATGAAGCTAATCTGTGTGTCAAATACAAGTAGCTTTTGACTTACTGATAAATGTATAAAATGTTGAAAATTTCTAGATATCTTTCCCACTCTGCATTAGCAAATCCTAACAAAAATAGGTATTTTGTCTAATTTCTGTAAGAAACATGTTATCCAAATGTACTAACCTGCTCTGTGAAAATTGATTGAAGTCATCCTGAAGACCGTATTTGTGCAGAAGTTCTCCTAGGAGGTAGCCAGTAGAAAATTCTTCTGAAAATGATCCTGGAACTAAGTTCAGGTTTTTGTTGTTTGTTTTTTTAAAAAAATTAAGATAATTAAAATAATTCATACATTAATCTTAATACAATTCATTATTATTTTTGTAACAAAATTAAGTCCAAACTTTATTAAATAATTCAGAGGAATTTTAGGAGATTGATCTAGCAGCAACTAGTTTTCAAGTCACAAATAAATCTGCTTTCAGTGTAGTTATTTTGCAACATAAGCTTTAGGTAGTCATTTAATTCTTATTTTCAGTGTTAAAACATAAACATTCTCATAAGTCATTAAGATCGTGGCAATATCTATAAATGATAATTACTAAACGTTCTGTAAAAAAATGCAAACGAAAACAAAGATCTAGATCTTCCATGGAAAGTTGCTCCCTGCTTGCAGAACAAATCTTCTCCAAAGCCAGCACAACTCCTGCCATTCAAAACACAGCACTGCTTTGCAAACATATTAAAAGATTTTTATCCTCTGGAGTCCTTATTAGCAGACGAAGCTTGAGCTCCTCATATCTCCTGAGAGCACTTGCGCCTTGAGGAAAATTAACTTCACCTCGAAAATCACTGTCTTCCGCATGAAGATTAAAAACGTACCTGAGGAGGTATCTGGACGCGAGGAAGTGGGAGGGTTCACGGGTAGGTCAGCAGGAGTTGGCCCCGGGGAACCCCCTAAATCTCTTGGCAGGACGAAGGCCTGACCCCGCGGCACTCCCTTGCGCTGGCAGGCAAGCCAGCTGCCCCCCGAGACTCCCTCCCAAGGCAGCGGGGTCTCTACTCACCCACGCTCCGGGAGAGCTTCACCTCCTCGTTCAGCCACTCGCACAAAATCTCGGACATGACAGGCGGCGGCGGCGGCGGCGGCCGCGGCGGCCCTCACGACCGCTTGGCACCGCGTCCCGTTGCCGCGACGACCGGGCCCGGCGCATGCGCGGTGGAGGAGGGGGAAGGCGTCCCCGCCTGCCGCAGCGGCCAACCCCCACGAGCGCGCGGCTCCGGGAAGGCTGCGCATGCGCTGCAGGTGGGGCGGGCTGGTGGGTGTGGCCGGGGCGGGGAGACGAGGAGGAAGGTGAGCGCGCCGAGAGGACGAGCGCGTGCCCTCATTCGCGGACGCCGTCCGGCCTCGCCACCCCCGCGGCGGGGCCGTTAGGCGTTGAGCGGGTGGGGCGGGCGTCCCTCCCTCCCCGAGCGCGGGGCTGCCCGTGGGCTGAGGAGGGGGCGGCTGAGCACGAGGGAGCTCGTGGCTGGGGGCCAGCAGGATCCTTTTAGTCACAGGTGGTCGGTAGCCCCTGTCATTCGGCGTCCTGTTCGATGATCCTCTGCCCTTTTCTGTGAGGTCTGTCAGCGTCGGCGGGCGGTGCAGCGGCTGCCTTCTCAGCCGCCCTCCCTGCCAGCCCCAGCCGCCTCCTCCCGCCTGCGTGTCTAGCTGCTTGTTTAATAACGTGTTTAAAACACTACTTCCCCATTCCACCCCAACCTTAGGCTGCTCATTGCCGAATTTGCTCTTGTCCTAGCGCAGATGGTGTAGAGCAGGGGACTTTTAGGCTGAAAAAAAAATCTGGCAGGAAAAAGAAAAATAAAAATTTAATCTAGGGTAATTTTCCCATCTCAGTTCACATAACGGCACAAATTACTATGTTGGCATTGTATGAAAGGGAGGAGGGCGAGCAAAAACTGCTGAAAAAAGCTCTGCCAGTATAAATGTGTGCTACACATCTTCAAGGATGTTTTTCAACAGTAGTGTTTGTGTAAGAAGTCTCAGAAGCATTTGTGTGCCAATACAGCTGCCCATGTGGCTCTGCAGTAAGCCAGTTTGGGGGTCCGAGCTTGGTTTGAAATAAGCCTCACTGGTATTGTTTTTTGCTCTGTGTTTGTTTGTAGTAGATCATCTTTGTTTTAGAATCCCGCTGAAATACCATGCATAGTTTTGGTGCTCCCATTTTGAAGAGTGTTACAAAAACGTTGACCATAGAGAAAAGAACAACATCTGGAAAATACAGGAAATTAAATTGGCCAGCTTTTTCCCCTGGAAGAGATCTATAGTTGATTTAATTAAGTTTTCAAGTACCTTTCGGTGCAGTACAGAATGCTAAAGGATTGTTTAAGCTAGAAAAGCCAGGAACAAGAGGATCTAGTTAATGACAGGCAGACAACAAACTAAACATAATTTTCAAAACTGGTAATGATTAACAGTTTACTTAAACAACTTGGAATACTATGGATTCTGTTCCTCTAGAAGTCTTCTGATTAAATCTCTGTGCTTTTACAGGGGGTGTGCTTTAAATCAAAATAAATTACTGAGTTTTGTAAGAGTAAATGTGTAACTGGCCAGTCATTTATATCTTGAGAAGGTCATTGTATAATTAGTGGCACATGAATGAAACAAGTAACAGGAAACTTCAAGAGAGGGGACATACTTTCAGGGCAGATGTTTAATATTTATATCCTTTTAAAGATTAAAGTTTTGTGGATATATTAAGTTATAAAGTACCCACAATTTAGGGGAAGAAAAGAAACGATCTTTTTTTTTTCCCCAGTAATGTTTGCAGTGGGAGTATCTACCGTCAGAGTGTGTTTCTGATTATGCCAGAATGCAAAGAACAAATCTATTCTAGCTTCATCATGGAATTTTTTCCTCAGCTCCAGAAATCAATGTGTGTGTCTTTATAGTTATATATAGCTAAATGTTGCTGTAAGTAGTCATTAACAGAAGTTTATTTTGATTTTAAAAATGCAAATCAGAACTGATTTATATTAAGTTTAGAACTTCTTTCCATATCGCCTCTGACTTTCAAAAGCTGGTACTTCCTGTATCTGTAAGAATTTTTATGGAATATATTCTTTCAAGTTCATTGTCATATGCAATGGATATCTAAACAGCTAATTTTGTTTAAAAATAGCATTGGTTGTTCTGTCTGCTGAGAAGGACATAATAAAATCTTAGTCAAATAAGGTAGAATTCTGAAAAAGATGTGGAGTTTCTCTCATTTAAATTCAGTAGTGGTTTGCTGTTTCATCTAAGGCTGTCTTAGCTCTTAAGAAATTAATGTAGGTTTCTTACAGAATTCTGAGTAGTGATGGAATAATGTAGTAATCAATTTTTACTTCATTCTTTCCCTGAATTTAAGAACTTGGAAAGATGTCTATGTTCTGCACTGTGAAAGCTGAGTCCAGAGAGTGTTCAAAGGAAAATACTTGCAGACAACAGGTAAGATAACTGTTTCCCTAATTCTACCCTTGCTGAAAATACATTATTTTTAAACAATACGATCATTTGTTCTGTGTTCTGTTAATTTCTTACTTCTCTGCTAGGAATGTCAGTGAGACTGTCCTGGAAATTCCAAACTGATTTTCCACAGGATACTGTACTTTGGATAATGTAGTTTTTAGACGCTAATACTGGGCTATGGAACGCATCTCGATTTTTCACCTAAAACTGTGTATTTTAAACTTCATTCATCTTCCTGTGGACTTGCTTTGAAAGAGGAGAGAATTATCTGCAGGTTGTATTTATAATGGTCAAAGGAATAGGAGACATCAAACAGCAATTTGTTGAGCACAGAAATTTAAGTGCAAGGGATATCTGTTGCGTTTCGTTCTTTTTGCCCTCCTGAAAGAAACTGCATGTATGAAGAACAAAAAAAGAGCTTATGACATAATCAACCCTAGAGCTCTTGTGGGTATTAGTTTTGAATACACCTGGATGTAATAGTAGTATGCATGAAGAACAAAAGGGCAAAAATTCGGTTTTTAAAGTTATTATCAATAAACCTAAGCTTTTATAACAAAAGGACAATCAAAGTACTTTTAAAGGTTCAAGATTCTAAACTGAAGGGCGAGTTGATTAGGAGGAATGATGTCATCTTAGTACAACCAAGATTAAGAAAAGTCAAATGGAGAATTCTTAAGTTAAATTGCATTTATATTGAAGCCATGCAGACAGTAGTAGCACTAAACTGATACAGAGTAATTAAAGAACATGTGGGTTCAGGAATTTCCTTTTTGCACCAGAATTTGTTGCTGCATCACTAAGATCGTTTGTAAACATACTTAAGTCTGATTTTTTGTAATTTTATGTTCTTTATTGTTTGCTTGCCTTGTTTCTTTCTTGGGAAGTTACAAAGAGTCTAAATAGCCTCCACTTCTGATACGGCTTTTTTCCCACTTTCCCCTCTCTAGTTTGATTATTCATTTTACGTAGCGTTATTTATTCCCTCTGGCATGATCAAATGATCACATCCTCTTTGAAATTTAGTTTCAACTATACTTATTCTGCGCAGATACTCTCCTCATGGAGATTCTTATCACCTCTGGATTCTTATATGTGTCTGTACTGAGGACAGAAGAGGATAAAGACCTAAACAAAAAAACCATGATCTTGAGGTTTGTGCTCACTGCATGTTTCTGCAGCTGTTTGCTAGCTACCTCTCTCAGTTCCATTGCCCATACTGACATTTAGAACACCATGACGCTGCAACCCTGTCCTGACTCTTACCTTGGTTTTCTTTGTTGCTGCAAGACAACAGCTATTTTAATTCAGACCAGATGTTTGTCTAGTCCGGTGCCCTGTATCTGACAATGATTAATAACAAATTCTGGGGAAAAAATTAGGGGAAAGCATATACTAAGACCTCTTAGCATATACTAAGACCCTCTACAGAACATTCTCCCAGCCAAGATTGATTGTGATGAAGGACCTTCTGCATCCACATAAGCTAGTACAATTAATTTTTCCTTCCATGAACACATGCAGACAGTTTTGAATCTGTGTAAATGTTTAACATTGACAGTGGTCTGTGATAAGGAGTTCCATAGCTTAGCCAGGCCTTCTATGTACAAATTATATTACCTTTCATTATGTGAAGAAGTACATTGTTTTGTATATTTTAAAGTTCCATTCTCTGCTCATTGCTTTCAGTGCTGTAGTAGTACTGTTAATTTTAAACAAGAACATTAGGCATCTGACTTGCAGGTTGAACTGATGTTTCAAGTGCTATCTTGCTTCCAATAGCTGTATGATAGATGTATTTTATATGTACATTTACTGTCCATCTTTATTCTCTGTCCTTCCCTGTTTTGGACTTGGGGGGTTGTGTCTCTGGAGGGGAACTGTGGTTCCTATGGCGTATTCTGCTCTTTTTATTATATGCATGAAGAGTGCTAAGGTGTCAGTGTGCTGTACAAATACTGTAAAAAAAAGTCCCCTGCTTTAAGTAGTTGCAGGACAAACACTAGGCAGTGCTAATGTGGCTACATAGAACATATATCCAAAAACTGCAGTTACTGCTTAAGTAGCCTTTTTATATTTTAAAGAAGTGTGTCATCTGTGTTCAAATACTGATGAGAGTATATGATGCAGTCTGGAAAATTCCAAGTATACTGTGTGCAGAAAAAGATTGTAACTGGGTGCATTGTTCTCTGTACTGCAAAGTGGCTTATTAGTATGTAGGTTCAACCTGAATAAAACTCAGTAAATTACTGGGCAAGATTAAGGCAAGAGAACTGCAGAGAGGTTCTGACACTATGGAGAAGAAACAGGGCAAAATGCTTCCAGTAAGAGGAACAAGTGTAGTGTTATGGCTGACATGTTTTATTTATTTTCCATACTGGTAACCAAGTAAGGAAGAAGATAATGTAACCAATTGCACAGAACTGTAACTCGCTTGTTTTACTAAGACAATATGGTTCTGTTTAGTTCAGTTATAGCACTTCCACATTTAAGCCAAGGTCTGAAGAATTTTTCAGCGTCAAATGAGAATTCAGTGTCTCCAATCTGATGTGTTTGTCAGGAGTTGCTATCCAGTGCATAGTGGCATATAGTATTGAATAACGTTTGAAATACTGATGCTGTTTGACTTCATTTGTAAAAACACTTACTAAAGCAGCTTTTTTTAATTATTTTTTTTAAGTGTATAGAATTATTGCCTTTCGTTGAAAGTTCTTGAAGAGATTCTGTGGCTTTAAGGTAGACAGTGGTTCTCAACCATTTCAAGAATGAAGGAAAACTTTATACAGGAAGCATCAAAACAGTAGAAGCTGAACATAAGTGATGGAAATAAAGAGCCAAACTGCCTGACTGAATGAAAATTAATATAAGCAAAAGAAAAGGAAGCTGAAAGCTCATTAGAACCTATCTGAATAAGGAGTACATACATGTCTTAAGGACACAGTAAATTACAGGGAAATTAGAGACTGTCATGTAGATACAGATTTAAGCAAGTGTGTTAAACAAAGAAACGGGAAATTAAGGACGTTTTTATTTTAAAAGGGTCACTGTGATGCCACTGAATTGATTACCCATTCTTGAGCATCTCATTCTTCTTAATAGTTTATTTTCCTTTTTATTACTGATTTCTTTGCTTTAATACCTGTATGGTAAATTTTTTCCATCAGAAGGGTGGAGATTCCAGGATGCAGACAGTGATCCCTTAGCTAGGAGTAGTTGGGCAAGGCAGTATTGGGTAAAAGACTAGAAGATTAGAGACTGGAATTGGATAAAGATTCATAAAGGAATGCGACTGTACAGATAGCTAGCCAAGAAGAGGGTTTCATTAGGGATGGAACAAAGGGGATCAAGGTGACACAAATTCTATAGCTTGAACAGAGCCTTGAAATTCTGACTCACTATTTCTCTACCATAGGAAATCGTGTGTAAAACATACTGGCAAAGGATGTTTTCAGTCAGTCCCAATAACTACCCACATCCACACACACACATCTTTTAACGTAAATTACGTGAACATTTTTCTTGTAGTCATTCTTTCATGCACAGAATAGTTACGCACTTGGTGTGGATGAATGAAAGTTCTCTCCAGTCAGTTGCATTATTGCTGTGCACAGTTGAATTCAGTCTCTGCTATAGTATTTCTGCGAGATACAAATCAGGTTAATGAAACCAGACTTTTCTAGACAGTTACAAAATATGTAACTGATGCATTATTTTATGTACAATGGCCTGATATATTTTGAATAGTATTTGGAATACTTCACAAGGCCTCATCAGTTAGTATTTTATCTTTGTAGTTCAATAAATGCTCATTAACTGTGCACCATGTTCTGTGTTCTTTCACTGTAGCTTTTGTCTAGCCTTATTAAAATATGCAATGTAACTAGAATCCTTTTGGCTATTACTGAAATGCAACTGCTTTTTCTTTTAGCAATAGGACAGCTATTGTGCACTAACAATTCTATTCAATTATATTTTTAAGGTATAAAATGAAGAATAGTGTGTCTGTTCTGGAGTGGAGAGGGAATGCAAGTAAGCACAATGTAACTAAGTGATCTGGAATTTGGCTAGCATCCTTGCAACTAATGCCAGTACTTAAAAGCTTTGGATACTTGTTCTTTCTCATTATGTTGAATGAGAACATTGGTCAAGCATACTGTAAATTGGAAATGTTCTTAGTAGAACATTAGGCTTTCACAATTGTTCTTTAATCCACAGCTGTTGTTAAATAATTAGGGTAAAACTGATGATGTAAATAGTTTGGAAAAAAAAAAAAGTTATGTTGATGTAAAGGGAGAAACCATGGGCTAACATGCCCAGGTGCTCCTTTTAACAATAAATTAATGATAAATCATGGCATGATAATGCTAGTATTAGAATTTAATTTTATAAGGAGAAGATACGTGTAGACTTTCTTTTCTACAATAATGATTTATCTTTCAAGTTGCACATTTCTCTCATCTTATGCCAGAATAAATTTGTTCTCGGGCTGATTCTAGTAGGTGTTTTTTTTCTTCTTGGACATCAGAGTTGCTGATAATGACAGGGATAATGTTGTGCTTGTGCTTAATGGCTACAGTTTCTTTTTTGACTACACGCAATCTGAATAGAAGATTTAAATGGGAGTAAACGGTCTGCCTTAAAATAAGTGAAATTCTGTAAAAAAGTTTAATTTAATATAGAATGCCTAAACACAGGCACTAGTGAAAGATGCAAAAAAGCCATCCAACAGTTCATGCTTTAAGTTGTGGCAGAAATAAGCATTTTAAAGAAATGACAGAAATTATAACTATTAGGGACTTGTGTCGTGGAGCAATGACTGCCTTACTATTACTGATGGATCACTTCAAATCATATAATAATGTAGAATGCTCTATATTCAAACCAGTAATAAGAATCTAAAATAGTGTGCTACTCTGCCTCTGCTTTTCTCCAGCTGTCTTGCCACTTATTCCCATTTCCAACTCTTTCTGCTCCATTGTTTCTTATTTTCTCCTGCAATCAGAATTATTCTTACCCATATGTTTCCATTTATTTCCTTCTTCATATTGCTCAGGTCTTCACGTTTGTTGATGTGTCTTCTTGTTTTCATCTACTGCCCTAATCCTTCTTTCCTACCAAGGGTCATATGTGCATTTTGTTTTGGTAGTAGTTTATACACATTCTGAATTACATGTTATGTCAGATTTTTACGGTAACAATTCTGATCATTCTCTTTTCCCCTCATTCTACAGAGTGATAGTAGAAACTGTTAAAGTTGCTTTTTAGGTTCAATGGCAAGAGTTTGTCCCTTTTGGCCATTTGAGTCATGTATAGAGTGGTAGGCCAAAAAACCCTTCAGCTGTTCCTTTTTTACAAGTACTTTGTAAGCTATTAGGCATGTGGATGTTTGGCACATGCCTATCTAGACAGCTTAGTGTTTCTGCAAATTACAGTTTTGAAATTCCTTCTCCAGAGGGATGGTAGATGTCCTGCTCCATCCCAGAGAAATGTTGTACGAATGAGATTTAAAATTAAAACCAAGCAAAATCATGGTTGGACTGTCAGGTATGCACAAAACCAGCTAGTGAATATGCCAGCTTTAAAAAAAACTAAGACTGGACAGAGTCTTTTTCCCAAGTATCTTGGGAAACCATTAATCATGTATCCCCAAATTTGCATAATTATGCCTGTGTTCATGTGTATATTGTCCTTTGTTCTGAACCTATGATATAAATTCTAATTTATCTTACACAATTTATCTTCCAAGTCTGGCACATCTTTTTCTGCCCTTGGGTTTCAAAAGCTGCTTCCTCTCCCTAGGATCAGCTAGTTGTCAGTATGCTTAGCTTTTTATGCAGAATGAATGCTCCCAAAGAAGTTATTATCAATGACAAGTTCCTTTTAGCAGCACAGTAGAAGCATTTGTCAGACTGAATCATTAACATTATCCAGAATGCACCATTTTCTTCCTGCCTCTTCTGAAAACCTTACTGAGTTTGAAGCAGCGTTTGTCTAGGTATATACTCAGGTAGACCTGCCTTCAGTGTCAATAAAGAGGTGATATACCACATCACTGTTTCTCTTTCTTCTTCTCACTGATGACTTCTGACATTAAAGCTCGTTCTGCCCTCTTTCTTGTTTTACCTCTCACCATACTGTTACTTCTCTTTTACAATACTGAATACAGATGCTCAGGCTGCACCATTCAAAACAACTGTTTCAGCTGCAGTTATAGGAGTGGCTACTTACTGGTATTAAATACTTTCTTATACAAGTACTAGTAAGTCGCTGGTAGAATTTCCTCTTTTTTGAAATTATATTCAGTAGAGGATTTGAAGGTTTAGTATAACCTTTCATAGAGTTCTTGCTGCTCATAGCAATTTAATAAATTCTCCTTTCACTTCCGCTTTAAAAATGAAAATGATCACATTTTCTGTGACAAGAATTCTCCTGCATGGTGCATAATAAAATATGTAGATAAAGCTGACTTACTCCATCTTTTGGTCAGTTTACCATTGGGGGGTGGCAGAAAATCCTTTCACTAAAGCTCATACCTGCTGCAGACACATAATCCATATATTCTGCATGCATCACAAGAATCTTACAGAGACAGGGTAGTCCTTATCCTCCATTTAGAGAAAGGTGCCTTTCTAAGATTTAGGTATACATTTTTGGTTTCTTCTTCATCATATTTGGAATAACAAAAGGCCAAAGCCTATAAAAGGCAAGTGCAGCATACTGTTTATTCAGTTATTTTAAATCAAATAAATTCTATCCTTTGGTTTGAATTTTTTTTTAAAAAACAGATTAATGCATGATATTACTTGAATGGGCCAGGTGAAGCAGAGAAAAATAGTTCTAATTTTGAAACAAGAAATAAGTGTACCTGACAGACTTTACTGCTTATACAGCATCAAATTAATCTCACCATGCAAATAAAATTTAGAAATTTACTGCATAATATGATACATGGAACCTAAGATTCATATAATTCTGTTTCTGGAATTGTGCAGCTGCTTCCTATGATTAGCTGTCTTCGGAAACTCAGTTCAACAATCCCTTTTAAGGATTGTTTTTAATAGTTTCTGTTCCATGGTGAGAGAGGAATCAGATATGGAAACCCCAGGAATGCCAAACATAACCAAAATCAAATAAATGAAATTGCAACATTGTAATTGCTTTCTTACAGACCCAGACATTAATGCAAACAAAATCGGGCAGTGCAGCAGTTGAATTCATATGAATTTTGGTTCGATTGTTGTTCGATTTGGTCATCTTATCGTTTTTGTCTAAAGCTAAGAAATTAAGTTTGCTTTGCTTTGGTACATTAGCATGGAAAACCCTTTACTAGTGGGAATGGATCTTGGTGATCGCAAGCACCCCAGTGCAACTCAGGGAGAAAATCAAAGGACATTTTGGGAAGTCAAACTCTATCCTATCTGTCTCATGACACCCAGCTTTACAGAAACCTGTAAGATTCATAAGAAGAATTATGTATAGATTACATGTTGGCGTGCAAGCACATGTATATGCTTTTAAATATTTTTGTAAAACATGCAATGATTTTATAAGCTCTTTTGCAAGCACAAAGTACAGTGTTTCAAATCACTAATAAAAAAATAGCAATGGCTTTCTTACTGCTGCAGTGTAGTTTCTTTCCCATAAAGTTACTTATTTGAATAAAAATAAAATAATTACTTTTTTTTTTAATTCCAAATGTAATTCATGGAATTAATAATACTTTCTTCCTTCATTACGTATTTTTGAAATTTGAATAATTGTATAAATACAGCTTCATGAAACATTTGTCTTTTGAACCATCAACTGGTTTGTGCAAAGCGAAGAGAATGAGTGTAGCACTTTTTTACAAATATCTCTGGATCACTTTTTGTGAAATAGAGTAAGCAACATTGCTTTGCTTACGATAGTTTTTGATATTTGGATAATTTGTTTCTATTATCCCTATGACTTCTGTATTTGTGAGCTACTATTTACAACATTTTTGTAAGGTTAAAAGTAAATATTTCCATTCTGTATATAACCTGTCAGCATATAGAACAGCAGCTGCTACAGAGGTATAGTTTTTCAGTAATTGTAACATTTTGGTTTTTTCGGCTCTGTGATTTATTATACTCTATGTCTGTATTACACAACAGAGACTTTTAAATATGGTTAGTCTTTTCCCTTCATCTTTGAGCTGAATATGATGATCCATATTTATTTTACAGCTTGTGTTTTGTTTATAATGAAGATATCCTCACTAGTGAAGACAACTTAATTGTTGATCATTCATTTTCAGGGAGGATCCCTTACAGTGTTCAGAATATGCAGGTGTGGTTCAGTCATGGTTTACGAGGCAAGTCTGTGATGTTGAAATTTAACAAGCAGAAAAATATGCATGTTTTGCAAGGTGATAGACTACAAGAAATTCAGGAAAAATAATCGAAGCATAAATGATGTAATTATTAAATAGTGGAGATGTAAAACTGTATAAAGAGTTTGTAATTACAGTTTGCCTCAGCAAGAGCTATTTGGTGGTATGAATGTTACTTAAAGGAAAAAACACTTTGGAGATTGAGGGCATTTTAGTTTTAATCCAAATGAGACTTCAGTCATAACCAGTAAAATACATGTGGTAGAAAAGTAAGAGACAATGATAATGCTTAGCAGAAATTCTCATAGAATTCTGTAAATCTGTTGAGAGTTCACTTACCTGCTCACTACCTACCAGCCTGGGTTAACGGGGGAGGCAGTTTAGGTGTACCGGCCATAACTTTCATTTAGAAATTTATGCTGATTTCTAACGGTGATCCATCTTTGATTTTTTCAGAAATTAATCCTGTCACAAGGAATTGCTGCTTACCAATGAGAGTAAGTTACCCTGAGGAGAAAGTTACAGTTGCCCTCTATCACAATATTATGCTGAACCCATTGTACTGGTGTCATGTCACAGAATTGTCTCTGCACTAGTTTCATATAGTTGAAAGACCTGTCTCAGTTTCTAAGGACGTATTCAGGATTAAAGCATAAAAATGGAGAATTGAGATATGGCAAAATTCTAGATTATTTAATTTCTTCATTTGCATGCATTGTCCTTGTATGTACCAAGAACTTCTTACGAGAACTGTAGATACTATGCCATAATATTCCTATTGCAAACTTTATTTATCCCATATTCTAAATATTCAGGTATAGTATGTGTTCCATGTATATATTCTGTTTACATTTGTAATGCTGTAATTGTAATTCACTGGAATACTGTTTGGGAAAAAAATGTAGTAACAGTTCAAACCCTGTTGTGTGAAATGGCAAAATTCCTAAAAATAAAAATAAAATACCACTTCTCACTTTTTGGGAAGTTCCATTTCAGACCTTAGCTGAATCTTATTAATAATATTTCTCCAACCTCTGCTTACTTCCTCTTCCTTATTCAATTGATATTACTATAATTTTTATTGACAGCTGTTTGTGGAAGTTTGTGAGTACTCAGGAAGCATACTATCTTCAATTCTATCAGTTTTTGTTTTCTCCTATGTAAGAAATGCTCGTTGTCCTTCACACTTCTTTCTGCTACCCCTCTTTCTATGTTGTCATATTTCTTCACTGAAGAGAGGATTTTTTTCCTCTTTACTCAATTCAGATTCCATTTCCTTTCATACTTACTTCATATTTCAGAAATATTAGAAGGCCTAAAATTCTTCTACATTTTAACCAGTCTGTAAAACTCACTCTTCTTCCACAAAGTTGTATTTCCTTGTATTATAATGAGTTTTACATCAGGTTTTGGCAATGTAAGTAAAACTCCTAATGTAAATACAAAGGATACCTCCACAAAAGAAAGAAGACAATGTGTGAGTTTAAGGGAAGTAATTTTGCCCTAACATTATGAAGTCTAGCAAGTTCTTTCAGCAGCTCTTTAACAATCTGCTCATTTACAGCAGCCAGAAGAAAATAATATATTTACATAGAAAAAATACATGTAAGATTTAACTTTGTGATTGAAGAAGTTAAGCTTAAATATCATCCTTATCATAGGTGATTTTGTTAAGTATTGTCATTACTGAGAAAGATATAATTTAAAACTTAAAAAGGCATGTATAGCACGATAAATAAGAGTTGACCACATTCTTTGCTAACATATAATTTTGTTAAGTTAAACAGAAATTTGCTAGCAAATGGTTTACTGAACCTGGATTTATTATAGTGTTCTCATAAACTACTGATGTATGATAAACACTTTCATTATGTAGTTGAAACGTGCATGCTGTACTGCTAGCACATTGAAAGCCTGGAAATATTTCAACACCTTCAAGCTAGCAAGTATGTAAAGCACTAAGATAAAATCATTAATAATCAGGTTCTGGATAGAGATTACACAACCATTATTGAATCAATTCTCATTAAAACAGTTTTTCTGGATAGAACATTCAGTATAGAATAAGAACGCCACTTTACCAAAAAAAGCAAGCAATTACTAGTAAACTTGAATGTGCAAAAAATTAGAGGAGGAGTTCTGGTTAATTTTTTTTGGGGGGGTGGGGGAATCACCACTTTGACTAGAATCTTAAGTGTGAAGCTGTAGAACAAAGAAATCAATAGAATAATAAAATAGATGAAGCAAAGGCCTTTTAGTTCAGAGTCCATTCGTAAGTAATAAGAAAAGAAGGTGTTTTGAGAGAGAAAAGAGAAGCAAAGAAAGTGGGGGCTATTGGCTGTATGTTGGTATGTTTTCTTGCTCAATCCTTAAAATTTTGGTAATCTAAAACTCTAAGAAAGGATTTGATGATGAGTAATTTTTGATGAGAAGATGACTAAGTTTACCTTTTATATATCCCAGTCACATATATTTAGAGCATTAACCTGGCTATGTATTTCATGCCCCAGTAAGACATCTGTACATATTGCTCTAGCTCCTGGCCAGAACATGTACATAGTAATTTCATAGAATCGTAGAA